>CM038792.1:249525138-249656470 GCA_021764765.1 Vicia sativa
TAATATTTATATTCAAAAACTTTTGTTTAATCTATTTTTGTATAAAATTTATCATTGTTGATTATAAAATAGTACTCCCTCTTGTTTTAAAATCTGTGCGTTTTAGAGAAAAAATTGTTTCAAAATAGATGTCATTCTTATTTTCAAATGTAGCAATGATTGCTATTTTTCCAATTATACCCTCATTATTAGTCATGCACCACTTCCAACATATCAATAGAGTTAATTTAGTAAAAGTACAATATTTTATGACAACATTATTTTATTTCTTAATCTATGTGCAAAAACCTTAAATGACACTCATTTTGAAACGGAAGAAGTATTATTTATATTATCAATTTCAGGTGCTGGTTTGTATTGTCAAGTTTTAAAAATCCATACATTTTTTGTAGTGGAAGCTTCTTTTCCATATAATTTGAAATTTGTCATTTCCATATAATGGATATTAGAAAACACATCTTAATAATGGGCTTTGTATATTTTCTTTTATTTGGGCTTTTATCCTTTTTGTTAAGCCGTTATATATAGGCCTAGCTTTTGGAAGAGTGAAAAATACGGTACTATTTTCTTCTTGCCGTTTAAACCATTCTCCCTTCATGGTGCTTCTTCTTCATTGCATTCTTATCCTGCTATGTAATATGGTATCGTTGATATAACCCTTTCATTCTTCTCTTCCTTTTCTTCACCACCTTCATTCTTTCATTAATGATGGATTCGAGCTGTGAGACCAAACACACCCAACAACCACCCAAACGAGTTCTCTTGATCCACCACAAACCCAGAAATCCTTACTATCGCATCCGGAGAGATCCCGGTGCCACCATAGTTGCACCACCGCTTAATGCAACATACCATCACAGTGGAGCAAATCTATGAAACACGCTCTTTGTCAAGAACAAGATTGCATTCATCAATGGATCCCTCCCAAACCCGCTGCCTCGACTAACTTTGAACTACGGGATCGCGCCAACAATATGGTACTTTCTTGGATCAACGAACTCTCTCACCACACATTGCTCAAAGCACCATTTGTTTCGACTCGCTTTCGACCTCTGGGAAGATCTTCGTGAAAGATTCACGAAAGGTAATCATTCGGTTTCTGATCTTCTTCGTGAATTACACTATTCAACGGGAGATCGATCCCTCTCCACATATTTCCACGGACCTAAAAATTCTATGGGATGAATTAGAAGATCTTCGTCCCACTCTTGCACATGCTTAAACCCTATACTTGTGTGATTTGTCTAAAGCTATACGCAACTTCAAACACATGAAGTACGTTACACTGTTTCTTGAAAGGCTTGAATGGCAATTATCACAACATTAGAACCAGTTTTACTTCTTGATCCTCTTCCCGATTAGCCGTGTCTATTCTCGATAGTTCAACAACAAATCACCATAAACCCTACTTCCAACATTCTTTATACCAACAACGACAATACTACTGCAAAGGCAAAACAAGCAACAAAAGCTCTATGCTCTGCACAAATTGCGGCAAAACCAATCATACCATCGAAAGTTGCTACTTCAAGCACGGTTTTCCACTAGGCTACCGCAACAAGAACTCTAAGAGTGCACCAGACACCAAATCTCACTCTACATCTGACAAAGACAACACTCTGACCAAAGAAGATTACCAGCAGCTGATGCTTCTCCTACAACAATCGTGCAAAGATCAAGCTCACTCCAAAAACGACAAAGCATTCCACAATGACCCAGGAGTCATATCAGGTATGTCCACAACAGGTACCTCTATTCATACAAATTCTATTTGGATTCTGGATTTAGGAGCCTCACATCATGTTTGCCCTCATATCAACTGTTTTTCCAATATTTCTTCAATACAACCCCTTAAAATATATCTTCCCAATGGTGCTTGACTTATAGCTTATTATTCAGGAACTATCATATTAGATAACCATTTCCAATTGCATAATGTGATTTACCTACCTACCTTTAGATTCAGCTTAATCTTTATATCTAAACTTTGTCAAAACTCTAATTATAGCCTCACTTTCTCACAACACTCCTGCTTTATCCAGGATGTGTCTACACAAAAATGATTGGCCAAGTAGACGACATAATAACTCTATGCATACTATCCCAATCTGCACAAAACCTCATTCCTATTAATAGCTGCAATCTGCAATCTTGAAGATTACGTAAATCTTTGTATACGGCACCATCGCTTAGGACACCCTTCCAATGATGTTTTACACTCAATGTCTCAAAGATTTCCCATTATTAAACACTGTAAAGTTTCTCCTTGTAAGACACGCCATCTTTCAAAACAATGTAAACTTCCTTTCAATAATAAGCAATCTGTTTCTTTACAATGTTTTGATTTAGTGCACATGGATATATGGGGACCTATAGCTATTCCATCCATGGATGGCTTCCAGTATTTTCTCACTATAATAGATGGTCATTCTAGATACACGTGGACCTTTTTAATGACTCACAAGTCTGACACTAGACTTCATATCAAGAATTTTATAGCATACTGCCAAACTCAATTTTCTGCACTATAAAAATAATCCGAGTGACAATGGTAATGAGTTCGATGCCTTCTTACTATGCCTCCATTGGCATTGTCCATCCGAGAGTTGTGTTGAAACACCTCAAAAATCCACTATGGAAAGAAAGCATAGACTTACTTAATGTCACTAGATCTCTCCTATTCAAGCCAATCTCCTAAGAATTTACGGTCTTATGCTCATGCCATACCACTTTCTTGATAAATAGAATTTAGTCCACCATTAAAATCACACACCCTATGACATCCTTTTCAAAACACCACCCAATTATGACAACATCAAAACCTTTTGATGCCTTGCTTATTCCTCCACCCTCACTAGACACGAGACAAACTTAATCCTAGAAGTACAAAATGTCTCTTTCTGAGGCTTCACCATAGGCATCAAAGTTTCTCCTATTTAACCTTACTACAAGATCCATTTATACCACAAGACACTGCATATTCTATGAACACATATTTCCTATACCTCTCATGACCCTCAACCACAAATAACCAACCTACCCTAAAGAGGATTCTAACATTCCCTTCATCTTTGACATTCCTCTGAAACTGACAACCCTCCTAATGGTTATCTGCCACTAATTCTCCCAACAATCTTACTACGATCATTGATGAATAATATCGATATCAATACTAATAATGATCTGATAATATTGATGATGATAATAATGATAACAATCTGATAATGATATTGATAATCTTTTGATACTCATCTGCTCTTATAACAATGATGACATCGACAAATGATGATACTAGTGACACTCTAAGGAAATCTACTCGTATCAAATCTGCTCCTTTACTTACAAGATTTTATATGCTAACTCTTATATTCTTTATGATATATCAAATTACATTTCATACAAACACTTATCACCTACATATCATTATTTCATTTTAAATATAAGCGCTACTTGTGATCCTACATCATATAAACAAGCACACTGATCCAACTAGATCAAAGCTATGCACAATGAAATACAGGCCTTAATTGCTAATAAAACATGGTCTCTTACTACACCTCCGGAAAGAAAGCCATTGGATGTAAATGGGTTTACAAACCAAATTTAACTTAGATGAAACCATTGAAAGACACAAGGCCAAGTTGGTTGCCCAAGGATTTAAGCAAATACAAGGTATAGATTTCTTCTCTACTTTCTCTCCTATTTGAGCTCACATATGTCGGGCTAATCCTTGCCTATCTTCATCTTTGAATCTACATTTACATCAATTAGATGTTCACAATTCCTTTTTACATGGAGATTTGGCGAAGATGTTTACATGATAGTACCTAAAGGCATGACAAACACTCATCCAAATCAAGTTTGTAAACTACATAAATCTATCTATGGATTAAAACAATCCATGGACAATGGTTTGAAAAACTTTCTCAGTTCTTATCAAACATAATTTCAAACAATGCTCGGATTCCTTATTTATTCACAGGCTGCGATTTTTGCTTGTATTCGTTTATGTCGATGATCTTCTCCTTGAGGCAACAACTTACAGGACATAGCAAACATCAAGACTGTTTTGAATCAACACTTTCATATAAAAGATCTTGCACGCTAAAGTACTTCCTCGAAGCCAGAAATTCCTATGGAATCAACATCTGCAAATATACTTTGGATCTTCGCATAGCGGTTTACTCGCACGACACATCCACCTATGGCAAGTAACACGCATTCCATCCTGATGACACTATCTTGAAAAATCCAACAAAGTTCGAAGACTATAGCCAACTCATTTACTTGCTCAACACGGGCGGACATTTCATTCAACGCAAACAATCAACACATGAATCAACCAACAACAACACATTACAATGTTGCTCTCCGTATCGTTACCAAACATCCCTAGCAGGCATTTACTTTCCCAACAAATATCCTTTTCAACTCAAAGCCTTTTCGATTCGTGGAGCATGTCTAGAAACAAGAAATCTATAACAGTTTTGCATTTATCTTGGTGACTCCTCATATCCTTGAAATCAAATAAGCAAACTCTTGTTTCGGAAGCTCATGATGAATACCACTCTATGGCCTCTACGGTTTGTGAACTGCAATGGCTCACCAACATCCTCACGAACTTCAAATACCATTGAAACAACCTTCCTTCCTCTATTGTGACAATGCTTTTGCTAGACACATTGCAAATAACTCATCATTTCATGAAAGAACAAAACATATCGACTTTGATCGCCATATCGTTCGTGAGCTACAACAACTCGTCCACCTTCTACCCATCTCTTCTTCCCAGCTGGTGACATCTTTACAAAACCGTTAGACAACACCTCCGCTCCAACATGTCTAAGCTTGGCACACTTCATTTACCCCCAAGCTTATGGGGAATGATAGAAAATACATCTTAATGGGCTTTGTATATTTTCCTTTTATTTGGGCTTTTATCCTTTTTGCTTAAGCCCATTCTTTGTACTTATATATAAGCCTTTTTGATTTATTGGAAGAGTGAGAAATACAGTATACTATTTTCTTCTTGCGTTTAAATCCATTCTCCGCCATGGTGCTTCTTCTTCATTGCATTCTTATCCCTTTGTAATAATGGAAGTGACTTCAATTGAATTTTCTAATGACCTAACACAAATTGAAATACCTCACAACATGATAGCAATGAATTTAGTCACAAAAATAGTGAATGAAACAAGCTCCAATGAAGAAGGAAAATAAATCTTCTTTTTGGCAAAATTAACCCTTTTTGTTTTGGGTTCAAGTCCTGACGACGACATTTCTTTGTATTTTCTTTCAAAAGGTAAACAAGTTGTTGATATTTATAAATCAATAACTAAAAAAAACACCTTTTCTTTTGGGCATAACCACAGTCACGCAAGGAGAACATAAATTCATTGAAAATAAGTAAATACATTTGTTGCCAACAATGAAGCTTTTAAGGCTTTTATAAGAAACCAAACCAAACAATAAATCCAGTTAGACTAGTTTGAGATCCTTAGTGTAGTACCAAACCACGTCCGGTGAACATTAAGCGCATCGGGAATATTGTCATTGAATCATGTCATTCGCCACCATAAAGTTACTATTCTATGATGCGCGACATCATTTGTCGACATAATCATCACCTTGCCAACAACCATATATATTTACAAATTACACACAATTGATAACCCTATTGACGAGATGTCAGACGGTAATTGTCTTCTTGATGTTGCTCTTTATATAATGGTCTTGGTGCGAAGCATGTCCATAGCTCATTGATTAACCATTCGACACATGCTCCACGGTATGTATAGACCATTTATTTTATATTAAGTCCCTATCTCTTTGTTTGGGAGTGCTTGTCATGGCCAATAATACAAACTTAAATGCTTTATCGGTATAATCGGACATAACCTCCTTATTAGGATGGTTCAAATGAACTACCCAATCTTAAGCAGTCATTGTGTGATGTTTATAGAGTTTTTTAGGGTCGAGCCAAAAAATAATATTACAATATTAACTCAAAAATTAGTACCAGAACTTGACCCTATACGAGTTTTGGGCTATCTGGTCTTAAATTGACTAATTTTTTAATTAATTTTAATAAAAGTTAAAATAAAACCTCTACATATTTTTAATAAATACAATAAAAATTGATATTATTTTAAGCATGATATATTTTTTAAGTACTCTATTATTTTTTATAAACATAATAATGTCTAAATATTATAAAATGATACTCAAATATTTAACATAAAAGAATTAATATAATATAAAGCAATTGTAAACTAAAATATAAAATAATTAAATAATAATTTATTGAAAAAGATTGAATTAAATAGAGATAAAATTTAATAAATTAAAAAAAGTAATGTGATGTCTAGAGTGAAATAATATAAATAATAATATAATTTTTAAAAAATTTATAGTTATACATATTTATCAGGTTTTCTGTGACCCATACAGACTAATTTTAATTGATAGCGGATTTTTTTAAAGATATTGATAGCGGATTTTTTTTAAGATCGAGTTTTAAAAAGTCTTAAAATTTTGAATTCTAATTTTAATATTCAAGTCTTATGATTTTTTGAACTTGGCAAACAGACTCATATAAATAGTCTATTTTGACAAGTGAATTTTTTTAATCAAATATAAATAGTCTATTTTGACATGTACAATATAAATGTATAAAATACTTATATTTTAATTATATATTTTTAAAAAGAATCATGAAATATAGATTGCAAACATAAAAATTAGATAATTGTGATAACATGATATAAGAATGATCTAACGTAACATGCATTTTATTTGGATACATATATTTATGTATTTTGATATTATTACTCTTATTGTATAGTATATTTTCATCATTTTCATACATGCTTAGTTTGAATATGAAGATGCAAAAAAGAAAATTGTAAATTATTTTAGTTCTCGTGTTATTTTCTTCTCATTTTGTTCTACCTCAGTTATCTCAATAAAATTATAATTTAAATTATTTTATTCATTTTTCTTTAACATATGTATTTTTAGATAAAAATTAAAAGAAAATAACACTATCTATTCTAAAATATTTATTTTAAATTATTTTGATTTTGTCTCTTATTCTTAATTTGATATATATTTTCTTTTATTCATTTATTTAATTAACTATTTTAAATCTAAAGACATGTATTATTTTTATTTTTTATTTATAATTAATCTAAAGTCATCAGTATATTTTATGTTGTCTTTAACATTTTTCTTTATATAACCGATCTTTTTATTTATAATTTATTTATTTCTAATTTATTATAAAGAAGTTTTCTTTCTAAAATTTTAAAGTTAATTTGAATGATTTTTTTTATATTTTTATGAATTGAAAAAAGAGGTATATTTTGAATAATAATACTAAATTGTGTCATAAAAACATATCATAAAGAATT
Organism: Vicia sativa; assembly: GCA_021764765.1. Lineage (NCBI taxonomy): Eukaryota > Viridiplantae > Streptophyta > Magnoliopsida > Fabales > Fabaceae > Vicia > Vicia sativa. The sequence continues at coordinate 249,532,551 of CM038792.1, forward strand.
CATAAATTAAAAGTTTGGGTTGAAGGTAAAAATTGTGGGTTTGAAAGTTGTGTATTGAATTTATTAAAATATATAATCAATTTATTTGTTAATTTTTTAACACAAATTTTTCATTTATAATTTATTAATAATGTGCTTTTAAAATACTAGTAATCCCTTAAATTTTGAGTATAAGAAGATAAAATAGAAAGATTGAGATATAAACTTTCTCAGTTAAATGGTTTTGAGTTATAAATTTTACAATAAAAGAAAAGATTTAAAAACTAAAAGGTACAATAACTTATCAAAGGTACAGTATCTATCCGGTTTCCCATTTATTTTTCTTAGAAGAAAAGATTCAGTAGTATTTGTATTAAAAATTAGAGTATCACATAAATAATCAAAATACATTTTTTTATTGTATCTCAATCTTTTGATGGTTTGTTAAACTATTTAATTTTTTTAAATAAATCTTTACACTAGAAATATCTATAATATAATCATTTTAACTAAAAAATTAATTGCATCCTTAAAATTTTAAATAACTTAAAATAGATTCTTTGAAAACCTTCCTTCTTTTCTTCATAAAATTAACTCTTAATTTTATCGAACAATACATTTCAATGGCTTAATTTATCCGTATCCCTTAATTATAAACTTATCGGTTCTGGATTGGGCTTATGTTTAGCCTGAGCAAGTACAACACAAGAGCTGCCAATGTTCACATAGTAGTTGGGATAACATCCCACATGTCCAACAAAAGATATCTTTTCACTCCTTTTATTTTACTGTCACGTAAGATGCAAGGCGCCCGCTTCCTCCTCTCTGCAATGTAAGGCGATAGCCTTCTATTTGAAAGGGTCAAATTGCCACGAAAGACGTCGGTCTCCCAAGTTATTTTTTAACAAAATTTCGAAATACGTTTCACTTTCCAACTTTTTCCTATATTTTTGGTCAGCGATATTTGTTACGATGACGAGAAAGAAGGAAAGGAAGTTATCAAAGCAGGAGCGTATGAGGACGAACCTAAGAACCAAGAACTTTTTCTTCTTTGAATTAATTTTGACAAAGAAAAAGAGCAAGAGTTTTTTTCCAGCACCAAGCAAGAATTATAATTTTTCTCGAACCAATTTCTATCCGAAAATTGTTGCAAATCTTTGATCAACCTAACATTATGGTCTTTTTTATTCCTTGTTTATTTTCTACTTTTGCTTCAAGAGTTTCAAGTGTACTTCATCAATTTGAAGAACAAGATTTATAGAAGAATTTTATTTTCAGGCTTATAATTTAATTGTTTTAATTTATTTAAAGTATTGCTGCATGATATTTGTTTGTTTGATTATGGAAATATTTAAGTGTATGAAATACTACTATTTATGCATGATCGAATTAATTAATATGTTTGGCTAAATCGATTTGATATCGGTATGTAAACTAATCGAACTAAAGGGATCCGAAACAAACTGGCTTAATTTTATTTTGTAAAATAAATACTTTTTTGACTATGGTATCCAAATTAATTTATTAAAAGGTTTAGAAATCAACAGAACAAAAGTTTGAGGTTAAATAAACTGGACTAAGGTTAGAAACCAATAGAGCGAGAGTTTAAGGTTTAAAACCAGATAGTGGATACTAGGTATTGATTTTAAAAGGCTGGCGTTTAAAGCGATTAAACCTTATTTATCTTCAAAAAGTATTTTTGAGTTCAGCGGGATAGCGAGAGCATACGTTAGAGTTTAAACATATAATCTGATTCAATAGAGCGAGAGTTTGAGATAGGATTTTTAGATAAGTATTATTTTTTGAAAAGGGATTTTTATCAATTTGAAAAACAAGCCATGGAAAATCAGATTCCCTAGGTTAGACGAATTACATACCGGTATCCGTTTATTATTTCAACTAGATTTAAGTTTTAATTACCCAAAAATTCCCCCAATTAATTTTTCGACAGTTTTAGCTTTACACTGTAGATTTAGATTACGTTAGGTCGATTTATAGTCCCTGAGGATTCGATATCTTTTAAAACTACGCGATAGGACTGTGCGCTTGCAGTCTCCCGACCTATAGACGATAAAGTCGTGATCAAGTTTTTGGCGCCGTTGCGGGGGACTATTTAAGTCGATATCGTAACTCTATTGTTACGAAGTATAGACTAATGCACCAATTTCATTCCCTCTGTTGTATGCCAAATACTCGCTCTCGTAGCGAGCCATTGCATCTACAAATCAACGATATCAAGCATTATCTCAGATTAAGACACCGAATTCAAGAATACCGTGTTCTCAACAATCTTCCTCCGACTAATCTTCCTGATATCTCGATCCCTAAGATAGTTGAAGAATCAAAGATGGTTGGCGCACCAACTCCACCCGTCCTCTTAAGGATTACGCATTCCTTCTCAAGCAACCTCACAACAGCATTGCTGCTCCCGCTATCGCTCGAAACGATTTCGAGCTGAAACCTTCGCTTCTATCCGCCGTTCAACAGAACCAATTTTCTAGGTCTCCCTCGGCGACCGAACTTACATCATCGGTGTTTGTGCGATCTGCGAGACACTATAAAAGCGAATGGTGTAAACCACGAGGCAATATGATTACGCCTATTCCCTTTTCTTTAAGAGACGAGCTCGAGCATGGCTCAATCTCTAACTTCTAACTCAATCACCACATGGGATGAGTTAAAGAAGGTCTTTTGGCTAGATATTTCCCAGAGCAAAACCGCTATACTCGAGCCAATATCAATGGTTTCGATAAAGGATAACGAATCACTTTTGAGCGTGGGAGCGCTATAAAGACATGATTAGACTATGTACGCATCACGGTTTAGAAGAATGGTGATCATTCATTCATTCTATAACGGTCTCTTGTATAACACAAGATTGACTATAGCTGCTGCGTGGCGCAGATGGATAAATCGTATAACGAAGAAAACCAACTTATCAAAAGCATGGCTCGAACCATTATCAACGAGGCGAGAGAGCCAATATGGAAAAACTCAAACAAAGGTGGCATGGTCAAAGTGAATACTTTAGACCAAGTCAACTAAAGTGGAAACCCTTACAAAAGCGGAAAATCTAACAACCACTCCAGCGTTATGGTATGCAGTGGCTCAAACTTGTGATCTATGTGGACTTCAATCACATCTTGCTCCAGAATGTCCACTTTTAATAGGATTTCCAGCTGAACAAGCGAATTACGTGTAGGGAAACCCTTATAGTAACACTTATAACCCTGATTGGAAGAATCATCCAAATTTTTCGTATAAAAACAATAACGCGTTATACGCACCTGGACAAGCTCCTGCCACACCACCTGGTTATCCAAAAGCCATCCCAAATCACCCTAATAATGGGCCAAATACATCCAATATCCCTAGGAAATCCAATCTTGAAATCATGATAGAACACTTCATAGCTTCTCAATCCCAAACTAATAAAGATGTTCTAAATCAAAATTTACATACTAATGAGCAAATTAAACAATTATATAACAAAGTTGACGCTTTAGCTACTCATAATAAAATGTTAGAAACGCAAATCTCTCAAGTAGCTCAACAGTAGGCAGCTTCTGCCGCTACAGCTGGTTTGTTTCCTAGACAACCTCAACCTAATCCAAAGGGACACACAAATGTTATTATCTTGAGAAGCGGAACAGAATATGATGGACTTGTGGAACCTAGAATCAATAGCCCAACCATGAAACAAAACCCTATTAAACAGACTGAAATTAAAGATAAATCGGAAAAAGTGAATCAACAAGATAATAATGAAGAAGCCGTACAAAAGGAGGAACCTTATGTGCCACCACTGTGACACCCCAAATAATTCAATTATTAAATAATTAAAAATTTAATTATTAATTTAATTAAAGGTTTAATTATTGGTATTTTTGAATTAAAGGATTTAATTAATTAATTAAATAATGGGAGTGTTGGGGTGTAAAGTGGAATGGGAGGTGTTAAAGTAAAGACTCTAATTATTCCAATTATTCTAATTTGGTTATTTTATTATTTGGAAAATAAAAGGAATAAATAAAGGAATTGAGGAATAAGAGAGGATTGAAGAAAATAAGGATTTCATTCTACGTGAGATTGGAGAAGAGAAGAGGAAAGAGGAGAAAAAGCCAATTCGTCAGAATTCGAAGATTCATCGCGAGGTAAGGGGTGATTGAACCCGATTATTATGTCTTATAGGTTTTGATGATCAATAGAACGAATTGATCCGTTAGGAATCTCGAATTAGGATCCTAGGTTATGCCATACCGTATAATCCGACGTAAAACCTTCAATTGGAATTGTTATGAACGGTTAAATTATGTAAGATGATCCTAGGCTAATTAAAAAACTTGATTTTGTGGTCAATTGGTTGTAAAAACGCATTAATTAATTCTGTTCTGGTGTGTTATAAAGTTTGGTGATGAATGGAATTAATGGGAATTCGTAACAGTGAAGAAAAACTGAGTTTTTGATGAAAAACAACAGTATGGGTCGACACATAGCCTTATGGATCGATGCAAGCAGTGAAAATGTAGAAAACCAGAAGCGTAGGAATCATATGCATCGACTCACGAAGCTATGCATCGACACATAGGAAGAAAAATTAAGCTATGCATCAACACATATGTGTTATGCATCGACACATACTGAACTTATTTTTAAAAATGCAGAATTTTAACTGGTATGCATCGATGCATACGACTTATGGATCGACACAAGCAGTCTATGTGTTGACACATGGGATTTTGGATCGATACATGCTATATAGAAATAGAACATGATTTTCTGAAAACGGTTTCGGTCATATCTTTTCGACCGTAACTCCGATTTAGGCGTAGTTGGTATCGTTGGAAAGCTTGGAACGAGTACTATCTATTTAAAAAAATTTCAAAACCAGTAATTGAGATCTGGAGGAATTAATATGGTTTCCTTAGTAAGAAAACGTTGTAATTTAGTAGTTATTCGTTGCGTATACTTGCTGTATGTTAATTCCATGTAATGTGATTAACGTTATGTTCATGATTTCACTGTTAGCATGTGTTATTGCTGTTATTGATCATGAATGGAATAATGATGTATGACCATATTCCGTACTTGAATTGTTGCATGCTTCTGATGTGCATGCATAAGCATTTTTGTTGATGGTTCATTCCCATTGTGTGGAATTGAACTTGCAGGGCCAATAACCGTATCCAATGGATAGCGGTGGTGAGGCTACATTCTTGACCCAGTGGTGTATGGGCGAATCGTTGATTAACGCTATTTCCGAAGTGTAAGCGGAACAGGGTGTGGACTTGGTTCACGTTTGGTACCACATGCATTGAGTCTGTATTGCATATGTAATTATAACATGTTAGGATGGTTTCCAGTGTTATAATTGCATTGATTGTTGTTATATGCATAATGATCTGTGTGAAGTGTATTTGGGAATTGTATTATGATGATGCTAATGCGGGTGGAATAATGTGTTGATTGTTTTATTGTTTAAAGCGTATAATGCATTTTAATCTTGATGAAATCTCACCCTTACTTTGATGATTTCAGATCGGAGTGATTAGCTGCTCGGGAATTGGTGAGGATGGCTTATAGAGCTGTGCTATTTAGATAGTCCGCGTGTCAGTGTCATGCTCTGGTAGTTGTATCACTGAGGAACGATCGTTTTGGAATTTTATGGATTTAAACTTGTTTCTTTTGAGTTATGATTGGAATAACTATTGATTGAATTATTCCGGATTTTATGTTATCTTTCTTTGTGTAAAACATAATGATTGGTTTAAATTACGTTTAACAAGTTCTTGATGAAAGCATGATCCTTTGGTTTGTTATTTTTGAATTTTTAAATTGTGGCCTTTTCATTATGTTAAACTCGATTAATTATATAATTAGCGGGTAAATTAGAAGGGTGTTACAACCACCACCTTACAAGCCTCCATTCCTTACCCTCAAAGGCTAGCTAAAACCAAGAATATGGGACAATTTAATAAATTCGTAGATCTTGAAACAATGATGTTACAATCCCTTTTACAGAGCGATTACTCAAATGCCATCCTATGCTAAATTCCTTAAAGAAATTCTATATAATAAGAAAAGCTAGAGGATAACCGTCACACTTCTTTGAGTGTGGCGTGATAATTAAAAACACGATGCCTCATAAACTTAAAGATCACGGAAGTTTCTCTATACCATGCGTAATAGGAAATTTGTCATAGATAAAGCTTTGTGCGATTTAGGAGCTAGTATCGGTGTAATGTCGTTATCCATATGCAAGAAACTCTATATGGGAGAATTAAGACCAACCAACATGTATGTTCAACTAGCGATCGATCTATTAAATACCACAAGAGTTCTTGAGAATGTTCCTCTATGCATATGTCAATTCTATATCAATGACTTCATCATCATGGACATAAGAAGGCGAAGTCACCCGATCTTACTAGGAAGACCTTTCTTAGCGGTGTCGATGCGATTATAGGCGTGAAATGAGGAAAGCTTACCTTGAAGTAGGAGAAGAAAATCGAATTTATTCTTTCCCAATTCTGAAAGCGCAATTGATGACACTTGCTACTTTATGGATATCATCGATGAATGTAGAAAAAGCGAAACTTGAAAATAAAGACAAGCTCGATGAGCGTCTAGATGACGGTCTAAATGAATGTTTAGCTATAACACGGATCCTACACAATGCTTAAAAACCAACCACGGAACTTAAAACACTTCCTAAAAATCTAAGGTATGAATTCACGGACTCGAACTTGAGCGACAAGTAATAGTCAATGCGAGCTAGGACAGATAGAAACTAAGAAACTATTGCAAATCCTAAGAAAATATCCAACCGCTTTAGGATACAATATCACTGATCTAAAGGGGATAAGTCCCTCTATCTGTATGCATCACATTATGCTAGAAGAAAACTGTAAGACTTCTAGAGAGCATCAGATGAGACTAAACCCGATCATGAGCAAAGTAGTGAAGAAGGAAGTGATGAAATTGTTAAAAGCATGAATAATATATCCTATATCCGATAGCAAATGGGTCAGCCCAGTGCACGTAGTACCAAAGAAAGGAGGTGTAACAAGTGATCGAAAATGAGAAAGGAGAAATAATAACCAAACATGTTGAATTTGGATTGAGAATGTGCATAGACTATAGAAAACTTAACAAAGCAACCAGAAAGGATCATTTCCCTTCACCATTTATAGATCAGATGTTACAACGTTTAGCTAGGCATTCTCATTTCTATTTCTTAGACGCTTACTCAGGTTTCTTTCAAATACCAATTCACCCTGATGACCAAGAAAAAACAACCTTCACATGCCCTTTTGGCACCTTCGCATATTGATGAATTCCATTTGGCTTATGCAACGCTCCTGCGACCTTTCAAAGATGCATGATAGAAATATTCGGTGATTTTCTCGACAACATCATGGAAGTCTTCATGGACGATTTTTCTGTTTACGGGCAAAGTTTTGAAGAATGCCTTGAAAATCTAGAAAGAGTTTTAGAACGTTGTGTAAAAGTAAATCTACTGCTTAACTGGGAAAAATGTCACTTTATGGTACACGAAGGAATTGTGTTAGGACACATCATATATAATAGAGAAATTGAAGTAGATACAGCAAAATCGAAGTCATCGAAAACCTTCAACCTCCGAAAACTGTTAGAGAAATACAAAGCTTTTTAGGACACGCCAATTTCTACCAGCGATTCATTAAGGATTTCTCTAAAATAACTAAACCTTTAACTTAACTATTAATGAAATACGTTGAATTCATCTTCGATGACAAATGTTTAGAGGCGTTCAAAACACTTAAGAAAGCATTAATCTCCGCCCATCATGCAAGCCCAGTTGGAGTGAACCATTCGAAATAATGTGTGACGCAAGTGACTATCTGTAGGAGCCGTCCTAGGACAACGAAAAGATAAAAAGCTTCACGTCATATATTACACAAGTAGAACCTTATATGAAGCGCAAATGAATTATGCCACAACCGAGAAAGAACTTTTAGCAGTAGTTTTCGCGCTAGATAAATTTCGTTCTTATTTAGTAGGATCCAAAATAATCATCTATACGACCATGCTGCTATTAGATGCCTCTTAACTAAAAAGAGCGTTAAGCCTATACTACTGAGGTGGATATTATTGTTGCAAGAATGCGACTTAGAAATCATAAGAAAGAAGCGAAAATGTAGTAGCGAGATCACCTCTCTAGACTCGAGAACCTTAAACATGAACAAGTGCCAATCGACGATGAACTCCAATACGATAAACTCATTGCCTAATTGGAGGACAAAGAAATTGATAATTTTATAGAAACCACCTTAGTCATTTCTTTTGTGCCTTGGTATGCGGTTTAAGTAAATTACCTAGTTGCAGGCGTTCTACCACCGAGCTAACCTGCCAACAAAGAAGAAATTCTTCCACGACCTTAAACAATTTTATTGGGATGAACCCTTGCTTTTCAAGAGGCTAGCGTAATCTTCCTTCATTGTGTGCACGAAGAGGAGATTGAAAGCATTATAACACTGCTTGTCACCTACGCACCTTATGGAGGACATGCAAGCACGTCTAAAACATGTGCGAAGATCTTACAATCCGGCCTCTATTGGCCTAACTTATGGAAAGACGTGCATGCCACCATCATGAAATCATTGGTGCCAGCGCTGCAAACATATCTAAGTGACGAAATGCCACTAAAAGGTATTTTAGAAGTCGAAATTTTGATGTGTGGGAATAGACTTTGAGGGACCATTCCCATCCTCTTTCGGTAACAAATACATACTCGTGGCTGTAGACTATGTTTCAAAATGGATCAAAGCCATAGCTTCTCCGACAAATGACACCGAGTAGTCCTTAAACTCTTCAAAATATAATCTTCCCAGGTTCGGTGTGCCTAGACTCGTCATAGCGACGGTGGCTCCCATTTCTTTTCAAAATCTTAGAAAAATTATTAGTGAAATATGGAGTCCGACACCGTGTCGCTACACCTTATCACCCCAAAGAAGTGGGCGGTAGAAGTTTCAAGCAGTGAGATCAAACAAATCCTAGAAAAGATTGTTGCTACGTCTAGGAAAGGCGGTTCTTAAAACTCCACGAGCTTTATGGGCATATAGAACCGCTTACAAGACTCCCATAGGGACTGCCCCTTTAAGCTCGTTTATGGTAAGTCGTGTCACCTTCGGTGAGTTAGAACATAAGGCTTCTTGGGCCATTAAAAATTTAAACCTAAGTTATCTGACGCGGTGAAAACGCATCCTCGACATAAGCGAATTAGAAGAACTTAGACAAGATGCATATGAAAATGCTAAGATTTATAAAGAAAGAACAAAGAAGTGGCACAACAAGCATATCTAGGAAAAAATTTAACAAAGCGACATCGTATTATTGTTTAACTCTAGATTAAAATTATTTCACGGAAAATTGCGATCTAGGTGGTCGAGCCCTTTTGAAATCACTAATGTTTATCCAAGCGGGGTTGTAGAAATTAAGGGAACATCCATCGAACCTTTTATAGTAAATGGGCGAGCCTAAAACACTACCATTGTACGAAATCGATGAAAATTTACAAACACTAAATCTTGACGAGCTACCGCTCAACTAAAAGACTAACCCTTAATTCATGCTTGTCGAGCTTACGACATAAAACAAAGCGCTTTGTGGGAGACAACCCACCATTTTTAATTTTATCATTTTATTTTATTCTTCTTTCATTTGTCTTAAATTATTATAATTATTTCCTTTCTTCTCATTTTTTCTCTAAATTCCTCTTTATCTTATTTTTAATTCTATATATTTCTTATATTTTCTTTCTATCGGTATTTGGCCAATGCTGATCTTCTTTTATTTTACTACTTTCCAGGATAATTTTAGTTGTTAATTCTCTTCTCACCATGTCTCGCACTAATAATATGCAAGTTACTTTAAGAGGAAGACAACAGATAGGAAAGTTTGGAGTTTTAGCCGGGCGGGAAATGCTTCCCACCATTTATCCTCATAACGGTGCTATGGAAGCACTAGGTATTCAGGATAGTGTGCTCTTTTTGCTAAACCAATCGGGTAGGATGCTTCACGCCTAATGATTTGTTATTCCACCTACTGGAATCTAACCCTAGAATTCCTTAGCTCTTTGACTTATCTATCTAACCATGGGTTAGGTCCACGCCGTGGTCTCATCATTTTCAGACTTTTTGGTATGAACTATAAGTTTAACCATATGGAACTAGCTGACCTTCTAGGATTTCCAAGTGGAGTGGGAGTCTATCATGAGACTCAGGAGGAGTACTTAGGCTTTAGGGAGCTCGACCACTTTTGGGGGTCCATTTCAGGAAATCTTAACCATGAGCCAACTGACTTTCGGTATTTCCATAAGATTCTGGCTCACACCGTATTTGGAAAACCCGAGCGTTACCACGGTGTCTCGTGATGAAATTTTCATTATGTTTTGTGCATGTGAAATCGCTTGATTAATCGGTCACGTATATGTTATGTAGTTTTGAGCATCTTATTGAGATGGATCACGCACCCATTCAGATGGGTGGCCTAGTGACTATGATAGCTAACATTCTTGGACTAAGACAACCTTTCCGAAACCTAAACCCGTTCGTGACATCCGATCCATGAATATTCAGTTATGTTTTAACACGGTCTCATCGTAATCTTGGCCCTTACCGGTTTTCTTTACTTATCAATAATCAAGTTACGGACCTTTTACCTTACCTAACCACCCGGTGTGCATAAGCGAGCCAAGCTGGATCTCGGTCTAGATCAACCCCATCTCATCCCTCCACTCTGAAACACCTCAAGCATATGAGATTGTTGGAAGACTCGAAGAGGATCCCACAACCTGGATACCATGACATTGATCCTCCTCAACAAGCTCCTACCACTCGGTTTGCTGCCCGAGATAATTTTATGCATTAGCATCGCCATTGATTTTGCTCTGACCATCCATGCTCTTCAAGTGGAACACCGTTTTGAGAGATGACCTTACTACTGCGGGCTGATTTCTACGGCCGTGGATGCGGTGTCAACTCGGTTCAAGAAGTCTTTGCATACTTTCACTCCTTGGCTCCCCAAAGGGAGGATCTTCCGATGGTTAGAGAATTAAAGTAACCTTAATTTTAGTTTTAGTTTAGAATTTCTATTTTATGTTATTTTTAGCGAATATTTTCGATTTCATTTCCAAACAATTGTTATTTTACATTTAGTAGTAACTACCTTAATTCTATCGATAAATTGCAATTTCGATTTTCAATTATATGATGCATGATTTAATTATACTTGGCTGTTTCTATTTTTACTGCTACCTTTCATTATAATTTGCATGTATCACTGCGGTACTCAGTGTGGTACTCAGTGCATTGTTATTCTGAACAACAACTTTATTGTTGTACTTGAATGCATCGTTTCTACCCTATACAATATTATAAAATGCACTTAGTGTTGTCCCCTGGAATATCTTGTGATATCTGTTTTTAATGCACACTAAGCGCGAGATTCCCACATGCGGAAATTCCCACATCTTTGTCATTCTGCGGTTCATTGACCAAGACACATGCCTTCATGTCCTTCATTGCCCAAGACACACGCCTTCATTTCCCTTCATTGCTAGAGGCCTTGCCTCAGACGAATTTAAGATTCCATTAACTAGTGGAGCGGTCGCCTCACCACTCGAGGCCCCCGCCTCCTCGTTTTTTTCTTTGCACGCGTGTTTGTCTTCCTGTCTCCTTGACTTCTCCGTGTTTCCCATGCTTTCCGTCCTCTTTCACACTCTTTCACTACACTCCATAATTCTCATTCAAACCCTTCATTATTATTCATTTACCCAACATTAATCCTCACCGTTTCACTCCACGAAAACAAAAATGATTAACCACAAATTTTAATTCCCCACATTTCCACCACCCATTATATACCCAACTTCCTATCCTTTCTTCCACCACCTTTTCATCTACATATCTCATATTTTCTCTCCATTACTTCATCTTTCCACCATTTTTCTTTTCCTCTTATCTCACCATGCCTCCACGAAACTCAATCGTCAAGTGAGACCGAATGGCCACCACCGGTTATCTACCGTGGTGTTCCGTGAAAATGACGAAGGGCAACAACGTAAAATATCTAAAGTTCTATGCACGCTCAGTTGTACCCACAAAATATGTGGACACGATTGTTTAGCAACTTTGGGTTTGGTGATAGCATAATTTTCTTGCTTACCAACACTAGCTTTGCTCAATCTCTACACTCACCCTTTTCCCACTTTTGAACCGCTTGTGTTGGGTTCCTAAGCTCATTTTCCTACACCACTCCTCTCAAAGATCCTTTCATAGTAGGCTGTCAACTTCCGCATGTTCAACCGCGAGTTCCATCTCGATCAAGAGGCGTGGCTGAACTCCTGCACTTCTCTCAAGGGAAAAACGTCTACTAAAAACCTTTTGATGAAGAAGGGGAGGTACCTTGGGATTATATCGATTTCTCATTTTGTCAAGATATCATCGGCGATGCAACAGAAAGTTGGAGGGACCTATCGCCTCTCATCAAAATCCACTTTGAGGTACTTTCATCACATTCTAGCGAACACAATTTTTGGAAGAACCAATAACCACAAGGTTAACCAAAATGAAATGTTTTTTTATCTTCTGCGCACTCAATGGTAGCGCAGTGAACGCTTCCCCTTTCAAGCTCAACCACTTCCAAACATGCGCAAATGCGGTCGGTACAAATCCTTTCATTTTTGGCGGTATAATAACATTACTAGCCTACGCTTTAGGCTTGGCCGATGAGCTTCTATCTATCGGACATTTTATGATGCTAACCCAACTTCTTGATATCACATATTATCGTAATTCACTTAGTCTCTCCGGGCAAGATGGGAGAGGGTTTACCTGATGGTTAACAAACGTTTGGTCCCAAATGTAATTCTACCTGCCGAATCGAATTGATATGCGCAACAATAATAATTAGCGTTTTGATCAAGATGTGCCTACTCCACAACCTCAACTGTTGCCAACCGCCTCGGAAAATTTTACGCCACACCACCCTTGACGTGATGTATCTTGCTATCTTCGACAAGATCGGCGTTTCGAGCAATGGGCCGAATCAAACCAAAACATTGCATTTGGTTCGAGAGTTACAACAAGATCGGCGAATATGCCATTCAAACCCGTAACTTTGAAACTTTTTCAAATCGAATGGTGGATGCTTTACATCTTAATGATTACGATTCGATAGCGCGGCGTCCACGAACTAGAGGACGAGCCGATGCGCCATCAACCTAACGAGGTAGCCTTTTGTCATCGATCCTCCGATATTTATCGCATTGGGGACAATGCTCATTCCAAGTCTAGGGAGTCGAGAATATTTTTCCCGCTTTATTAGTATTTTCTTTTCGTTTCATTCCCTTTATTGTAAAGTTCAATTCAATAAAAGCATGTTTATGTAACTTTAATTCTTTTATGCAAAAGTTTCATGTCTATCCGAACCCTTCATTTTCTTGAGCCATAACAAAATTTTAAAAGCATATCTCGACACACTCAAAGAGTAATAAGGTTGCTTATTTTAAAGACAAAAACTCGAGTACGACTAAAACAAAATCGTCACCGTCCTAACACTTCAAAACCCCAACACGCTAGATCGGTTTAAGTACCTATTATACCTTAAGACTTAGTTTTAAAGTAGCCACAGTAGTTTAAATAAGCGATAGGCACCGTCTTAAGCGGAAAACTACGTGGAGAACCAATGAATATAAGTGAGTGATCAAAGATTTTAAGAGAAAATTTTTATTAGGAAATGCACTAACTAAGTTAGATGGTCCTCACGGGTCATTTATCCCAACAGTTGTAGACACTATAAATTTTTGCAAACAATCCATTATGAATTGGTTACGTGGTTCCTGGTGTTGGTCTTGGTAAGGCGGACTACGACCCGATCCCCAAATTTATAATTGGATAATGGAGTATCAAATATAAGTACCAAAACTTCTAGCTAGATTACAAAGATCAAATTCACTAACCGGTTACTCCACTATGTGCACAAAAGGCAAAGGGCTTAATGTGATTGCACTCGAGCGAAAATGGGAAACAAAACAAAAGAAGTCAAATTAAGCTATAATAGCATGACTATAATTGGTTTGTAAAGATGGGGTTGTCTAGTGTTTTTCGGCAACTTTGGTGTCCAAGTCAAGCTCAAGTTATTCAACAAAGAACATTTGCAACCAAGTGCAATTGATATGTGCTTGTCGTGTGTTTGACCAATTCTTAAAGTATTTTTTCATATTACTTTTTTTTTTCCTTTTGACAAGCAATGGTTCAAGTCTAGGGGAGTTTGATAACACGAATTTATATAACATAATTTGATTTAAATAACATAAACAATGTCTGTATTCTCATTTGATTTTATTATTTTATACTCGTATTATGCTGGTATTTCTCATGTTTCAGGTATTTGAATGCTCCAGAAAAGAAATGGGATTTAAGAAAAATTGATTTAAAAGAAGGCAAAGAAATAGAGAAATTGGGTGTTGTAGCAATAAGAGGAAGTGAAACAGAAAATAGGATATTTGGAACTAAGTGAAAGCCCAGCCCAAATCAAAGATCCAAATTAAAATGCCAGAAAATGAGACGGTTGCCTTAATCCAATGAGGCGCTCGCCTCTTCCTCTCTGCCATGTAAGACGGTCGCCTCCTGCTTGATAGGGTTAAATTGCCACGGAAGGCTCCCGTCTCCCAAGTTATTCTTTTCAACAAAAATTTCGGAGACGCACGTCTCACTTTCTAACTTTCTCCTATATTTTTGGTCAGTGATATTTGTTACGAGGTGGCGAGATAGAAGGAAAAGGAAGTTACCAAAGCACTATAAAAGGAATGTACGAGGACGAACCTAAGGACCTTTTTTTTCTTCTTTGAACGAAGTTTTGACAGAGAGAAAAGAGCAAGAGTTTTTTCCAGCACCCGCATTATTTCAATTCAAACTTTATTTTTAGTTTTAGATTTTCTTCCTTTTAGTTCTAAGCAGTTATAATTTTTCTCGTAACAATTTCTACAGGAAATTGTTGCGAACCTGACCAACCTAACCTTACGTTAGATCCGGTCCTTGTTTTTATTCCTTGTTTATTTTCTGCTTTCGTTTCAAGAGTTTCAAGTGTACTCCATCAATTTGAAGAACAAGATTTATAGAAGTATTTTATTTTCAGGTTTATAGTTTAATTGTATTAATTTATTTAAAGTATTGTTGTATGATATTTGTTTGTTTGATTATGAAAATGTTTAAGTGTATGAAATACTACTATTTATGCATGATCGAATTAATTAATATGTCTGGCTAAATCGATTTGATATCGGTATGTAAGCTAATCGAACTAAAGGGATCCGAAACAATCTGGCTTAATTTTATTTTGTAAAATAAATACTTTTTCGAGGTTAAATAAAGCGGACTAAGGTTAGAAACCAACGAGGCGAGAGTTTGAGGTTTAAAACCGGATAGTGGATACTAGGTATTGATTTTAAAGACCATGGCGTTTAAAATTGATTAAACCTTATTTATCTTAAAAAATATTTTTGAGTTCAGCGGGATAGCGAGCATACGTTAGAGTTTAAACATATAATCGATTCAATAGGCGATAGTTTGAGATAGGATTTTTAGATAAGTATTGTTTCTTGAAAAGGATTTTTATCAATTTGAGAAACAAGCCGGTGGAAAATCGGATTCCCTAGGTTAGGAATTACATACCGGTATCTGTTTATTATTTTAACTAGATTTAAGTTTTAATTACCCAAAATTCGCCCAATTAATTTTTGATAACTTTAGCTTTACTGTAGGTTTAGATTATGTTAGATCGATTTATAGTCCACGAGTTCGATATCTTTTAAAACTACGCGATAAGACTATGCGCTCTCGACCTATAGGCGATAAAGTCGCGATCGATGTACCAAAAATTTCGGTTAAAATATCGGAAATTTCGAATCTCATACCAGAAATTTTCAGTGATTTTGAAATATGTTTTTTTAAAATACCAGAAATTTCAAAAGAAAATACCTAAAATTTCCAAAATTTCTGGTAGTTTACAGAATTTAAAAAAAAAAATTGAAAATTTGGGAGGTGTACGGAAATTTTAGTCAAAATCTGCAATTTGATTTTCCGATAAAAAGAATTTTTTCAAATTTTTTTTGATTACTGTGTTTGAAATTTTCGGTATCCAAATTTATTTTTGATTATGTGTAGTTGAAGTTTTCGGTAGCATATTTTGGAATTTCCGATATACCGAAAATTTAAAAATACCGGTATTCAAAAATTTATGGGATACCGAAAATTTCTAAGAATTTACGAAAATTTCAACGATTAAAGTTGGAATAAAAAGTTTGGAGGGTGTGGGGTAATAGCAAAATTCTCACAATCTTAAATCGTGTCTTCCGAGAATAATGAATCATTTACTTTCTTCATATCTCTGTCCATTGACCCAAAATGGGACCAAGTGTTGATCCCTACACGTAAATCCTATTAGTCTTTTGCGCTGGACATTTTGACCCAAAAAGATATTAACTCACCATAAAGACTATAAATACTTTTTTCGCTAGAGGTCAGATATTCATTCATCACTCTACCATATCTTCTTTTCACTAGAGGCTTCATTGAGATTTCTTGCGGTACAATCATTATCCAATATTTAAAAATTTAAAATTTTTAATTAAGTTTCGAAAGTGGCTTAAATACAAATTATTTAAATTTACAAATTAAATTTAAAATTTTTAATTAAGTTTCGAAAGTGACCTAATTACAAATTATTTATAAATTTTCAATTACATTTTTAAAGTATACATACCATTTAAAACCACTTACATAAATAATTAAGACACATTTAAAATAAATAAATTTGATAATAATAATTATAATGGAAAGCTTAAACAAAATTAATCTAAAGACATACATCCATATGTAATATAATCAAAATAGATAGTTTACTATCTCCTTGACTCTCTAATATCATTCAAAAGTGAAATACAATTTCCTATTTATCTCAAACATGTATATCATTTTATCTCAAAAATGTTTCTTATGTGTCGAGATGCATATTCGAATGCACCTTAAAGCATATCAGCCTTCATATTTTAGAGAGGCATCTCATTTTTGTTAAAACCTAATTCAGAGATGCATCTCCTTAATTTTCAAAGGATTTTGGGAGATACATCTGAAATACCCCTGAAGTTATTTAAAGGTTTGTTCATGAGAAAGTTCAGAGATGCATCTTTGAAAACCCCCTGAATCGTTTCAAGGCGGCAACCTTGTCTAAGCATTGGCATTTATTTAGACCAACTTATATTATAGGTCATTTTAGGCAGTAATTAACAAACATATACACTAATCAATTCGAACATGCTACACATATATTAGAAAAGTCAGATATTAGTTAAAGTAAAATTAAAATGTACCAATGATACATCCCTTGTTCCAAAACAATACAACTAAACATAAACTCGAGTATGTCTAACCTCCCTATTTCTCTGCCTGTATTGCAAGGCATTTCGTGTCTCAGAAATAATGCCTTCTACGAGGGCTAACTAGGGATTTCCTTCCTAAAAAAGCCTCGCCTTTATGTCATATCTCTCCTTATCCATAATATACTGACACGTGCTACTTACGTCCTAGGTGAGGTCCTCCGTAGTCTCAAGTACCTCCTAATTAGATGTCCTAGGTGGTCTTCCAGAAGCATCCAATGTCATATTAGGGTGTGACACTTATAAAACTATGTAATATAGCTGTTTGTATAAGCCCAATCTACATGAGTTGGTATCCTGTGATACTCCTCTAGTACCAAATGACTCTCAAAGTCCTCAACTATCGAATCAATATCTCTAAGGAGGACGGTGAGAGGAGCGATCTCATTTGGGTTAGTCCCCACATAAGTAACCAGCATCTCGATGGGTTCCTCTCGACTGAGCCTTATGTGATCTAGTAACTTTCCTCTAATTGAAAGATATATGAGTCATGAGACGTCGTCTAACTTAATGTTCATCTCGCCAATAGAAAGGTGGAAAATTGACGTCTATGAATTTCATCTCTCTTTTGATACCGCTAACATGCCATGGTTTATGGTCATGTATGCATCATCACATAAACCGGCAAGCCTAGAGTAGAGGATAACATTCTGGAACCAGTCATCTCGGGGATGTTCCAAATACAAAATCTTCCTTTTACGGGTTAAAGATTTTAAACATGGATGCTCTTGTAAAAATATATATCACCATCAATTGTGATTAAATTAGTTTAAAACATATTATGCAAAAGTAAATAAATATACTTCTAATTCCAAGACACACCTAGCATCATGGCCTCCATTGAGATAAAGCAAGTAAGTGTCAAATAAGACACTTGGATAACTTTCTGATGGCATTAGCAGAGTTTCTCCCGGGATTCAGGGGCTTCAAGTACGTCATCATATGGAGACACGTGGATGAAGGTGTGAGAAACACAAGAAAGGGGGTTTGAATTGGATTTGTGGATTTTAAATAAATACTTCCCAAGACAAAACAAATAACACAATAATAAAAATAAAGGACACATATATTTTTTATCATGGTTCCTTTATATGAAGGTAACCTAATCCACCCGCCAAGGTGATTTTGCCTTCTCAAATAAGGATTTAATCCAATATAACCAAATGGATTACAGATCCACCAAAGACCAATTGTCAATGTTGCAAACTACAAATATTAATTGTTAATGTTTTCTTGAGAATGCTTACTAAATCCCTAGTCTCTCAAGGAACTATCAACTTAAGAGTTGAAATACAAAGAGTGTGTTAATAGAGTTTCTTCTGGAAAGCATATTACAAAAAGTTTAACAACAATGAAATAACACAATAGTGTTAAAATAAAGTTAATGAACAAAATCTCATTGCGTTTACAAAACTTTACAAAAGAATATTTGAAATAGAGTCAAGCAGTGTTTCAACGTAAGTTTTGTTCAGTAGAAAGTTACTTTCCAACTCTTCCAAGTCTTCCTTTTATAGCCTAAAAGCAAGTTGTTGGAGGGTAGAATAGGAATACCAAATTCCGTCTAGTTTGTCCATGACGGTCAATGAGGGAGTCCTAGACAACATAGTATTCATGTATAGTCCTCGTTCCACCTTATCAGGGTAGTGGGAACGTTTGTACCTTGTACTACTCTCTCACGTAAACTAATTTTGATCTTATCTTCTAATCTTTAGAGGCTTATGATGGGTGATGATGAAACATGCTTAAAAGGACCAAACTAGAATCTCCCAGAACCTAAGTCTTCAGATTCTTCATAACTCGTTCATCAAGAACCGTGTCTTCAGAGTCTTCAGCACTTGGTCTTCATATTTGTTGTCTTCAAAATCTTCAGAACTTATTATTTTAGAACCTTGTCTTCATAATCTTTAGAACTGGGAAAAACATAATCAGAGCTTGAGAAGTCTTAAGAAGCTTTTCTAAATGAGTTACGATTAGAATTTATATCCCTAATGTTCATCAGAACCATTATTGTAGAAGCATTCTAGAACTTGATTGGGTCTTGTAAACACAACTTAGTTTCTTCCAGATCCAGAGTGTATTGAGTTCAAAACATTATGATGTCACACGCCTTATCTTCATAGTCAGAACCTATTTAGCGAAATCTACACACTAGACAAAATTTGTTAGAGTACTTAACTATTCTATAAGATATCATGTAATGTTATCATCAAAACTTAAGGCCAAATTCAGAACCAAATCTTGTTCTTATAGTGGCTTCCTGTGAAGTAGAGGCTTGAGACAAGCTATTAGGAGAATTAGAACCATATGGTTTCAACCTCAAAGTTATGAACCATAGAACGAGTTATCATCGACTTGTGGCCTTATGGTGCTACCTATGGCCATCTCACATCATATAGGCATGCGTTGGGGCTGCAGTCGAGCCTAATTATGCCAAGGTTATTTTTCCAGCCATTTCATTTTCACTAAAACTAGAAAGTTAGATCAGAAATTCAACTAAAATGAAGCCATGTACAAATCCGGAGATATATATCCAAAAATAGTTCAGACATAATTCGAAGATGCATCTCCGGATGAACTCGCGATTTCCAGCCATGGAAGAAACCTCATTTATGTCCTAACCTCCATTCAAATGGCAATACATGTTTACATCATATACCTATTTTGATTCACTATTATCTAATGCAACTTAAACAACTTATGTTACCTAAAACATCATTCAAAACACACAAAAAAGAATAAAATGAGAAACTTACTAAATAAAAGTTATGGAATAGATGTTTGAATGAAATGAGTAACTTTACAGCAAATGAAGTAGAATGGAGTGAGTGAACTTGATTAAACTTCCTCAAATAGGGTTTTAAAATGGTTTGCAACAAAAGAACTCAAATGGATTTTTAGTGACTTTTCGAAAATGAAGGAGGATGACGGAAGGGTCCACGAGATACATGAAATAAAAGTATCTAAAGTTGCATTTACGTAATACTCTCGAATTTTAAATTAATGGGATTTGGAGATGCATCTCAGATTATCCTCAAATGCATACGAAGATACATCTCTAGAATAAATTTTGTAAAAATAAGGGTGTCTCATAAATTTGCGATAGGAGTATGTAAAAAGATGTGTCCAGAATCAAGATGCTAGGGATAGTTGTGACTTTTCATAGTGGTGGAGGAGCATCACTAAGGGTGGTAAAAGTAACCTTTAAGGTTTTTAGACCTATTGCAAAATATGGACTTCACAACCACAGGTTACAGGTAGATTTAAAGGTCATTCATTTGTACATCGACTAAATGCATATGAACAACAACATATTATTGATTTAACAAAATGTCATGTTCAACCAAGACACATAATATTGTCATTTCAAGAATGAGATCTGGAGAATGTCACTAGGATCACGCAAATATATAAACACATGAGTAAGTTAAAAAAAATACACAAGGGATCCTAGAATTGAAATGAAGCATTTTTAAGCGATAGAGGATTGATTATGTTTACTAGAGTAGAAAAAGATGAGTCGAAGTTGTGAGAAATATTTTCGGGCCCATCCATGTCGTGAAGTTGTTGAATATGTTTCCTATTATCTTGATTATGGACATCATGTACAATACAAATAAGTATATGTAACCTATATTTGAAATATTTGGTATGGCATCAACGAGTTAACATTTGTTGTTGCATTTGTCTATATGAAATCTTAGTAGATAGAGAATTTCGTTGGGTATTGGATAAGTTAAAGCAGTTGTTTGCTAAGCAATGGTTATGGTCACAATTTATTTTGACTATTATAGATCTTGCTTTGATGAAAGAAATTGAAACAAGGACGGTTAATTTTCTTTGTTGATTTCACATAAAAAAAAGTGAAATCAAAGTGCAAGAAATAAATCGTGAATAATACGCGAGACTCTATCGACAAACTATGGTATGAATTCATAAGGGCTAGTGATGAGGTACAATACCATCAATAGTTGCAATAGCTTGAGCATGTATGTGTTGATTTTAGAGAATTTTTTTTATTATGTGAAAGACATGTGGTTGGACCCTCATAGGCATAAATTTATTGGAGCATGGATCAATCAAGTGTTTCGCTTGGACAACACCACGACTAATAGGTATGTTTGATTTTAGCGATAGTTTATTTATCTTAATATTATGGATACTTATATGTCTTTTTAGGGTTGATCCCGCATTGGAAACTAAAACGGATGTTGAAGAACAACTTAGGTAATATGTACAAATGTTGGGAAGCTATGAATGGTAATCTCAAGATACAATTGGGCAAAATTATAACTTCATTTCAGAATATTTATTATGAAGTTGAGCACACACACACACACACTTGTCCATTTAATGGGAATTTGCGTGGCTCGACATCAAGATATACTTTAAGGCACATTGTTGAAGAGTGATTGAGGGTTGACATTGTGGGTACAAACACCCAAATGCGCGGGTGTACTCAGAGAAAAGTTTATGGTTTACCTTGTGCTTGTGAATTAGGGAGATACACACTGAATGGTGACCCGATACCAATTGATGCTACTCATATTCTTTGGCAAAAGTTAAGCACAAAAGGTGAACAAGACGTAGATGCAGAGGATGGATCAGAGGTGGACATGACGAATGCAATAAATTGACTATGGAAAAGTATAGGTCACTAGATATTACAAGAAAAATACTCATGAATCCAACAATCCTAGAAGTGGACTACTGCCAACAACAATCCTAGATAATTCTCTTTTTCCAACAATTGGAAAATACTCATGAATCCAACACTATTACACAACATGAATATTATCAATTAGAATAATTATATATAAATAAAGATAAGTCTAAATAAAATAAATACATTTGTTACTTGTAGCTGAGAGACATATCTACTGAGTTGATTGCATGTATAATAGGAAGCATCTCCTTTATATATGTAAAGTGTGACAAGTGCAACTTCCCTCGGCTTTATCTACCACATTCATCCAAATTCCTAAATAGTGGTAAATACTTTGCCTCTACAAGAGTAAAAGTCTTGTCGGCAAAAATAGTGCAATCTACCAACAATATATAGGCTCTAGCAGCACATTTAAATATACTATCAGCTCACTGACACAAATATCTCCTTCAACCAATCTAGCTTATGATAAGGACCCCTACAAGTACAAACCTCCTAAGCCTCCTCCTCAGGAACACCCAACAGATCAATAATAAGATTAATAACATTAGTATCAATGAAACCTTGTGCATGGTGTAACACCCCATATTTTCAAATAATACTAATTTAGAATTTTAATTATTAATTTAATTAAAATTTAATTTTTCAGGGTTATTGAATTATTGGGATTATTGGAAATTAAAATAAAGAAAAGAAATTGGGCTTGTGTTGTGATTAGTAGAAGAAGGAGGTGTA
Organism: Vicia sativa; assembly: GCA_021764765.1. NCBI lineage: Eukaryota > Viridiplantae > Streptophyta > Magnoliopsida > Fabales > Fabaceae > Vicia > Vicia sativa. The sequence continues at coordinate 249,555,407 of CM038792.1, forward strand.
AGGAAGTAATAGTCTCTAATTATATTTTTATTATTATTATTATAATAGAAGAATTAGAAAAGAAAAAATTAGAGATCAAAAGTGAGAAGAAGAAGAACCTAAGAAGAAGAAAAAGGAAGAGGAACTCCAAAGTGAGAATAGGATTCAAGAAACTCAAGCAATTGACTAAGGTAAGGAGTGATTCCTCTAGTTATTATTCATTATAGGTTTTGAGATAATAGGATGGATTGAGTAGATTAGGAATCCCAATTTAGGATTTTGAGGTTTAGGATTTTTGACCCTAATGTTCGCGTTAAAAAGTGACGCGCTAGGGAATTGAATATGAATGCAGATTCTCTGGCTCGAAACGATTTACTCTTTTGATTTGTTTATAAAGATGCCGCGAGCATCAAGCTTTATTATTTTCAACACAAGAAATTATGATTTAATGATTATGAAAAAGGGAAAGCTGTTACCCTCAATTGATATGATATGCATTACAACTAGCGCAAACTAGACGTAACGCATTGGGGAGATTCCGGGTAAGGGGGTTTGTTATATAAAGGGAATAGATGGAGCACCCTAAATATATATAGTTATCTATAACTTTATATATGAATATGTTTGATATGTTTGTGTGTTTTAATTGCTATTTCTACGATTGGGAAAGTTTCTCCTTTGGGATTTTAAGAAGGATAGATTATGTGGGATCCTAGTGTTTGTTATTATTGTGCTCGCAAAAATCTTTGGATCTTCGCATACATATCCCTTAATGGGAATCGAGCATTTGTAGCTCGGATCTAAAGGGATCTATGGTTTGTTTGGTCGAGAGAAAGAAATTTTCTCGGCAAGGATGAGACCTTGTGCCTCGTATTCTCAAAGGATGTTGAGAAAGTCGAGCAATCGTAGTTCCCACTTATGCTAGTGGAAAGCAACGAGATGTTATTAAGAGACAAAGACAAATGTCATCTTAATGAAAATGTATCTAATCTATTTCATCACATACATTTGAAAAGTTTGAATGATTGAATCTTTAGTCGTAAGTTATAGGTGTTTTGCTTGAGTTTACAAGCGTTACCACTTACATGTTTAAGAAAGATGTTTGAAAATGATAATTAAATCTTTTAATTGTAAGCATTGGGTGTTTTGCTTGAGTGTACAAGCATTACCACTTACAATTAAGAGATGTTTTTTGTTTGAAAAGAGTTTGAAAAAGTTTTTGATTGTATGTGATGTGATAGATGAGATACTTCTTCCATAGAGATGATAAACGTCTAAATCTCAAGGAGAAATTGATTGGATTAGGGGATGCTTTTAAGAAGCCCATGGGTCCTTGTATTGTAAGCCCAAGAGGAGGCATTTCGAGGGTCATCGAGGGTCATCGAGGGTCCTTGTATGAAGCTCAAGAGGAAGCTATAGGGTATGGATGGCTTTGGCTTTAAAAGGGATTTCACCGGGAAACCATCCTTTTGGAATTAAGAGCAATTTCACCGGGAAATTATACTCTCAGGGTTCTATCCTAACGCGGGTGATTCTTTGTATTGGAAGCCCAATAGGAGGCTGTTAAGAGATTTCCAGGTCTCTTTCATTGTATGATGCCCAAGAGGCTAAACTCGGTGAGGAGTTCTTTTGAGCGAAGCCCAAGAGGAGGCTGACTCAACAGGGGTGTGTTGTCTTATATGAAGCCTAAGCGGAGGCTAAACTCAGATGAATGAGTTTTCTTATATGAAGCCTAAGAGGAGGCTGAACTTAGTTAAAATGAGTTATCTTGTACAAAGCCCAAGAGGAGGCTAAACTCTGCAGGATGAGTTATCTTGTATAAAGCCCAAGAGGAGGCTATCTTGGGGAACCTATTGGTTAGACTAGTTGTTATGTTATAACTAGACAGTTATATAAACAAGTGTGTGTGTGATATGTATTCACAGGAGTTTATGAAGGAAATATAAACAGATGCATGATGTTTATTTACAAGATTTTATGAAGAAAATATAAACAAGTGTACGTGAAGCGAGCGTTTAAAGCAGCGTAACTCGATCATTCACAAGTTTGAGTTATGTACAAGGAAGTAAAATACGAGCGGGTATTTATGTACGAGGAGTTATGGATGTACATAGGAGGATTGGGACTTACACCATGATGGTGGCCCATTGGTTTAAAAGCGGTTTCACAGGAATAATGCTCCTTTCAATACCAATGGTATTGATGTATACACAAGTGAAAAACAAGCGATCAAAGTTTATGCGCTTGAGTATTTACAAAAGTATCGTATTATGTACAGGTAAAATTTGTATGTATATGAAAAGAATTTGATATGTACAAGAAAAATATGTATGTACATAAAGAATGTTGGGACTTACACGTAAGGAGGCCCATGATCGGTTAAGAAATTCGAGAGAAAACGAATTCGGTTTTATCGTTTAATCGGATCGATCATGGAAAAGGATGTAAGTTTGATGAAAAGTTTTGAAAAATGTTTTTTGAAAGTGTTTTTGAATAGTGAAATATACTTGTGAAAAGTTTTGAAAAGAATCGGGCTTCGAAAGTTTGAAAAAATCACCTTTAAAGGTGCTTTGAAAAGTACTCAAAAGTACCGTTTTCGGCTCGATCAAAATATAATCGGATGAAAGTTTTTCTGAAAATTTTTGACACTATCTCAAAATAGATACATTAATTGAAAAGTGTACAAAAAATCACCTCAAAATGAGGAGTTTTGATTGGGTTTTGAAAAAGTCAAAGTTTGAAAAAAATATGAAGTGAAAAATTAAAAAGTTTGGCAAAATGGTCCCAAGGCTACTCGAACCCGGGACCTGTTAGGCAAGGCATGGTATGAGAGTCTTAAGAGTGAGTTGGCAACCGCTGGGGCGGCAATACATCCGTGTATTGTGATCAAACAATGAAATTATATTACAAACGGATATTTGAATTTTCAAAAAAGCAGCGACTTGTTCTTCCTCTCAATCCTTCAATCAATCCTCAAATCTTCGTTTCTTGATGAAATCAAAAGATATAAACATCAAACTTGCTCGTTTCAAGCCCAGGAACATGATGGTGTTCTTTAATTTCATTTATTTTAAGCCTAACATGATTGAATTTCTCAAGAACACGAAGAACCCTAAAACTGAAAAATCTAATTGAAATCGTGTATGGTGGATGATTTTATCAATTGATTGAGGTTATTGTTCGTTGATAGTGCAGAAACAAAACGGCCAAGAGTTTTTTTGATTTGAATCAAAGAATCATAGAGTTTGAAGTTCGAGCTCTTACATTCAAGCGAGATCAAATTACATTTTAGAGTGCTTCGGTTGTGTTTTAATGATTCTTAGAGCACCATCGGCCTTCAAGGATCATGTATGAGTGATGCCTTGCTCGAAATGGCTTGGAATGCTCTGACCAAGTCGACTTGCATATGGCTCAAAGTGAAACGGAAATCGGGGTTAGAGCATTACGGATGGAAGGTAATGATGCATCATCTATATGAAGTGTGTTGATGATGTTTGAGTGAAAAAATCACAACTTGTTCAAGCCAATGTTCAAATTCGATAGTTATGGCAGTTTTGGGCAAGTTTGAGAACATGGAATGTAAATCTGATTTCTAGCTTTGCTTATGTTGCTTTTAAGTTTCAAACAAGTTCCATATTGATATTAAAACATGTTAGACACCAAATTACTCAAGGTTTTTCACAAGTTTTCAAAAATGCAAGTTTTCTCAAATAACACTATGTTTCTTGATTTTTAAGAAAGAAGAGAGCATGTTCTTGCATGGCTTTGGTGTGGTTTGAAATTGCAAACAAGACCTCTATTTGTAGGTCACAAGTTCTGAAAGATAAGTGAGAAAGTTTGGCTTTGGTATTTTCAACTTGCCTTAGAGGGCAAGGAAGTCATTTTTGCATTAAATGCAAAAGGAAGCTTCCTTTTAACCATGGTTAAATCTTACCTTGATCCTATCTCAATGTAATTACTCTCCCTCTGATATTTATCAGTCCTATCTCACTTGGCAAGGTGGCATGCTTCTAGAAAGAAAGAAAAACTCAAAATGACCTATAAATTTGAAAGTTTGTACTTGGAAATTATGGATTTTGGAGCTCTAAGTTTCAAAATCAAAAGTATGGCTAGACTCCATGGATTTGAGAGTTCTTGGAAATTTTGGAAATCTTGTTTCAAGGGCTACAACTTTCATGTTTTGAGTTTTTTCCAATTCAAAGTGGAACTATGTGAAAAAATGCCATGAAGTTTGGAAAAAATGTGAAATTTTAACACTTGAAAATTTATCGAAGTGTCGAAAATTTTGACTTTTTGTTGACTTTTCCAAATTTCTTGATTTTTTATGATCATGATGGATCATTTAAAGTATTTTGATGATTGAAAAAGTTTTGTCTTGAAAAAAGTTGACCAAAAGTCAAAGTTTGACTTTTCAGTGCAGATGAAATTTCATCAGATGATTCAGAAATTGACTGATGAATTCTGTGAACTTCTGTGATGTTTTGAATCCATAAATTAGGTCAACATGTTGTATCTAAGATATGAAGATCAATCTCTAATCAAAAAAGTCATTCATTGATCAGAAAATCAGAGATTGCTCATCCTCGATGAAAACCCTAATTGGTCGATCCTTGATAGATCAATGAGAAAAGTTGGATATCTGAAGATCAGAGGTTGATGATTTGATCAAGATAGATCAAATGAAGTGAGTAAGACTCAAACCCTAATTGATTTCCTCTTGAATCAGATGAAAATTTATTGAAACCCTAATTTTGACTGTGAAATCCACACCGATTGATTACATTACGTGCTAAAGATGAAACAATGAAAATGTGAGGTGGTATATTAGGTCAAAAATTGGGGTATGAAAGATGCCCCTATTTAAGTTTCTTTAACCTGAGATATGGAGATGAATATCTTCGTTTTGATAGGTGTGAAGAGACTTAAATATCGAGAATCATAAATTTTGGACCTAAGATACCAAAAGTGCGGATGATGCAAAATGATTGTAAAAGTTTCACCGGATGATATCAAAGTAATGACATGGTGGGGAAAAATTTGTGAGGATGACTCGATCTGTTTAAGAAAAGAGGATCCTGTTTGTTGGGAAACATGCAATATGTCTTTGGGAAAAAGATTCACAAAACATGTGAATATCATTTCGCTTTAGGAAACAAAGAGATTACCTTCACCTTGTGAAAATGTTTAAGGTAGCGAAGATGATATTACCAATTATCAGCCTTGTGATAGTTCATGGTAATGAATTCTGAAGATATTACCAATTATCAGCGAAGTGATAACTATAACAAGGTAAATCTTTGAGATATATTACTGAGTATTCAGCCTCGTGAATAACAGACAATGATGGAAACAGATCTCAAATGAGTTTCTATTTTTACAGATACAAACTTGCCGAGGATCTCTCTCTTGAGAAGATGCGGGCATTTTGATTAAAAGACACAGGTTTTCTTTTAGACAGAAAGACAACTATGGAAATTTCTTGAACTTTCATGATTTGATCTTGCTGAGAAGAACAATCTTTTTATGACAAGTTTCAAGATGAAAAGGAAATAAGCGGCTTGGATGACGAGGCTTATTGCTTATTGTTTTGTTGGTTAGAGACAAGGTTCTATCTATGAATGAGCTGGAAAGCGGTCAATCAAGACATTATCCTCAATGAGGAATGATCTCGGTGGGGCAGGGAGAGAAAAATGTATTCTTCTGACTGGGGATAATCTGCTGGAGAGATGACACACACCTGAGTAAATGCAATCTAAACCAGTGATATGGAAACAAACATTAAGGAATGCAGAAATGCATTAATGATGTTATTATGTATGAATGATGAATGTTATGAATGTCATATGCATGTTGACGATACTTGATAAGACAACAAAGAGGTATTTGGGAAAAGGACCACGTCACAGTTCAAACAAATACTCAGTAAAATCTGCAGCAATGGCATAGACGTTCACTAATGAAGAATCTGAGTTGCATGCTTTTAAACTCTCTGAAAAAAACATTTCATTGGCAACTTTGTTGGGAATTATTTTTGGATAAGAATACCGTCCTTTGATGATCTCTTCTGAGGAAAGGAAAACTTCTTTAGCAGTTGTTCTATCTTTCGGAGATCAAAATACTCGTGGAGGAACTGTTGAAGTTCTTTTCTGTGATCACAGTTCGAAGGAACATTTCGCTTTTATTTCAAAATTTTGAAGTAAAAATTCATTTAAAACCCTTTTTAGTTTCAAAAAGTGATTTTCACAATAAAAAGCGTTATTTTGCAAAAGCGAATAAAGCAAGAATTGCAAACAAAAGGCACAAGGCTCAAATTTATTGATAGAATGGTAATCAGCCAAAAGCGTGACTCCATGAACTATTTACAAAAGTTGGAAATGATAATTTATTGGGAAAAGGCTACATTGAAAACAAATAACCGTTATTATCCCTAACAACTTTGAATTCCCACTTTGCTTGTTGCTTGAAAGATTTGATTGAAGATCCGTTGATGGAAGATTCTTGATTGATATGGATGATTCGATTACTTTGTCATTTTGTATCCTTATTTTTGCCTAGATCGCCTTTTCAGGTTTTCAATCTATCAGGATAATTTATGTTTATTGTCTCTAAATTTTTCCTGGACCGCCTTTTCAGGTTTTCAGTCCACCGAGACGCTCTTTTTTGCCTAAGCCGCCCTTTTCGGGTTTTCGACTTACCGAGTGTTCTTTTGTTTTTAGACAAAGTATTTCTTGGCATCAGCATTCACGGGATGCGGGTTCATCACCGTCCATGGTTGTGAGAATCATAGCACCGCCAGAAAAGCTTCTTTTGACGATGTATGGGCCTTCGTAATTAGGAGTCCATTTGCCCCTAGAATCTGGTTGAAAAGACATAATCTTTTTAAGCACGAGCGCCTTCTCGAATTCACGAGTCGGACCTTTTTGTCAGCTTTCTTCATCCTTCTTTGATATAGTTGTCCATGACACAGGCGGTCGGCGCTTTTCTTGATTAAGTTCGGTTGGTCGTATACGCTTTGACACCATTCGGCCTCGAGATAACTTAGTTTCCATGAGAACTCTCATTGGGGATCTCAACTTCTACGGGAGCACTTGCTTCCATGCCGTATACTATAGAAAAATGAGTTGCCCTGTTGAAGTGCGTCTTGAGTGCGATACCCATGCGAGCAAATGGCGACATTCGTGCCGGTCTTTGTAAGTGATGACCATTTTCGGATGATCTTCTTGATGTTCTTGTTGGCGACTTCAACGGCCGTTCATCTTTGGTCGGTAAGGAGATGAATTATGATGCTCAATCTTGAATTCCTCACACAGTTCTTTCATCATTTTGTTGTTCAAGTTTGATCCATTATGCGTAATGATCTTACTTGGAATTCCATATCGGCAAATGAGGTTGTTCTTGATGAACCTCACAACCACTTGTCTTATACGTTGGCGTAAAGCCGACCCATTTGGTGAAGTAATCAATAGCCACCAAAATGAAGCGATGTCCGTTGGACGCTTTTGGTTCAATCATCCCAATCATGTCGATGCCCCACATGGAGAAAGGCCACGGAGAAGAGAGCGTTGAGTAGAGTCGGTGGCACATGGATCTTATCTGCGTAGATCGGCGCTTGTGACATCTCTTGACATGTTTGACAATCGGACTCCATCGTTATCAATAATATCCTCTCTCAAGATTTTTGGACATTGCATGCCCATTTGAATGGGTTCCAAAGGACCCTTCATGCACTTCATGGACGATTGTATGCCTTCTTGTGCATCGCATCGGCGGGACCATGTCGAAGTTTCTTTTGTATAACACATCTTCATTTAGGAAGAAATTTCTAGAAAGCCTCCTTAGAGTCTTCCTATCTTTGTATGATGCCCCAAGTGGGTACTCTCGTGTTTGAAGGAAACGCTTGATGTCGTGGAACCACGGTTTATCATCGAAGACTGCTTCAGTTGCGAATACATATGCAGGTCTTTCAAGGCGTCTGATACAGATCTTAGGCATATCGTTCCAATCGTTGACTTTGAACATGGAAGATAGAGTAGCCAAGGCGTCTGCCATTCGATTCTGATCTCGATGGATATGATGCAGTTCCACTTTGTTGAAGAAAGTCAACAAACGTCTTGCATAATCTCTGTAGGAATCAAACCAAGATGATGAGTTTCATACTTGTCTTTGATTTGATTGATCACAAGGGCTGAATCTCCATATATGTCAAGGATCTTGATCCTCAAGTCGATGGCTTCTTCAATACCCATGATACAAGCTTCATATTCTGCGATGTTGTTGGTGCAATCAAATAACAATCTGGCGGAAAACGGGATATGAGAACCCTCGGGAGTGATGATGACTGCCCCAATTCCATTTCCAAACACATTAACTGCTCCATCAAAGATTAAGCCCCATCTAGATTCTGGATCAGGACCTTCTTCAGGTAGCGGTTCGTCACAATCTTTCATCTTTAAGTACATAACATCCTCGTCAGGGAAGTCGAACTTGAGAGGTTGGTATTCGTTGAGCGGCTGATAAGCCAAGTGATCGACGAGAATGCTTCCTTTGACCGCTTTTGAGCCTGGCTGGATATCATATTCGATAATAACATCGCCATCGAGCAATCCTTCCTGTTAAGCGGGCTTTTCAAAGACATACTTGATTGGATCCATTTTGGAGATTAACCAAGTTGTGTGATTGATCATGTCTTGGCGGAGCGTTTTGAATCCCACCAAAGCGCAACATGTTTTCTCGAGCATGGAGTAACGAGTTTCACGGTTTGTGAACTTTTACTCAAGTAGTAGATGGCATGCTCCTTCTTACGGTTTCATCTTGCTGTCCAAGCACGCAACCCATGGAATCTTCTAGCACGGTAAGGTACATGATTAACGGTCTTCCTTCAACTGGAGGGATCGGTATTGGAGGTTCGGCGGTATTCCTTGATCTTGTCGAGCGCTTTTTGGCAATCTTACATCCACACAACCTCTTGATTTTTGCGGAGAAGCTTGAATATCGGCCACAGTGGCAGTCATTTGAGAGATAAATGCGGAGATGTAATTCAACCGTCCAGAAATCCTCTTACTTGCTTTTACGTGAGGTGTAGGCATTTCTTGAATAGCCTTGACTTTGTCGGGTCAACTTCAATACCTCTTTGTTGACGATGAAACCTAGGAGTTTTCAGATCTTACCCCAAAGGTGCATTTGTTAGGATTGATGATGAAATTTCCTCGATCATTGAAACAACTTTAAGAGATATTCTATATGCTCTTCTTGATTATGGACTTTGCTATCATATCGTCCACATAGACTTGATCTCTTTGTGCATCATGTCGTGAAAGAGTAGTCATTGCCCTTTGGTAAGTTCTTTGCATTCTTTAATCCAAACAACATTACTTTGTAACAAAACGTGCCCCATGGTGTGATGAAGGATGTCTTCTCCATGTCTTGAGGAGCCATTCGATTTGATTATAACGGAGAAACCATCCATGAAGGAAAATCGTTGAACTTTGCGGTGCTATCCACTAGCATGTCTATATGCGGTAGTGGGAAATCGTCTTTTGGACTTGCTTTGTTCAAATCCGTTAGTCAACACACATTCGACTTTTCCGTCTTTCTTGGAGGGTACTATGTTGGCTAGCCATTGAGGATATTCAGTGACGAGGAAACTGCGTCATTGCTTTTGAACTTCCTTTTTGATTTTGTCGACCATATCGGGTGAACTCTTCGATCTTTGTTTAACTGGCGGACATTCCGGCTTTAATGGCAAGTGATGCTCTATGATCTTTGGTATCTAAATCGGCATGTCTGGTAGGACCAGCGAACACATCAACATATTCTTTAAGAAGACTTATCGGTTTACCCTTGGCGTTCTTTGTCGGTGAAGCTCCGATATTCACTTCTTTTTGTCTTCCTCGAACCCAAGTTAAGCTGTTTCCAAAGGATCTTTGTGAGGCTGAATGATTCTTTCCTCGTGCTTAAGTAGTCGAGAAATCTCATCCGGGATCTCTTCTTCAACTTCTTCCTCGGCGACTTCACAGGGGATTTCAAAGTTGGGAGAGAGCATAGAGTTATTGCGTTCAATGGATTTGTCCATCTATTAATCTGCATATTTGATTTATGTTTGATTAATTAACTCTTTTTTTCTTTTGAAAAAGTTAATGTGAAAATGTATCGATTACATTTATATTTTTTTGAAGATTTTTATTGTGTTTTTTAGGATTATCATTTCCAAGAAAGGGTAAAAATAAAAAACAAACACAAAGTGTGGAATCAAAACAACGCGTTTATTTATGATTCACATTATGAAACAGGGCCCTAAAATACAAACTCATTTGTCTTGGGCGAGACAAAGAGAAATTATTTAAAGCTAAGCCCTATAAAACATCTCTTCACTTTGGCGAGCGAGTTCAAAACAAAAGCAAAGATAAACTACTTAGAACTATGAACATTAGTCCGAACTTCAACAGGTTTCCAGTAGTGGCGAACTCCTTGGAAGTCGAGGTACTCAGGTAGCTTTCCACTTGGTTTAATCCTTGAGTAGACTTTGGTCGTTGGCCGAGCAGGCTTTGAAGACTCTGGACGATTGACCTTGCCTTTTGTGCTGCTAAAGAAATCTTCCTCTGCTTGATGAACAGATCGGGAAGCATGGGATACAACATATGTACTTTCTATTGGCGTTTGCGTTGAATTTTAGGGATGTACCCTCTAATATTCTGAGTGAAGAGACTCATTGTTGGCGACACTTTCTAGTTCGTATCCCGAATTGTATCCCTGATCTTCGGTAATCACGTTGATGTAGTGATAGTTAGGATTTGGTTTAACAAACTCCACAGGCGCGTTAAAGCAGAGATCTTCGTTGGGAACCTCAATCGGTTGATGGGATCGGGAAGATGTATGCTCCTCTTCTGGTTGACTCGGGTACTCAAAAGAATCATCCCATCCAGTGGGCTGGATGTCTTCAATTCTGATTTTTGAGCTTTCTAGCGCAGTGTATTTCACCATATAGTCAAACTTGCCACTCGGTTCTCCCAAGGTATCCCAAACTTCAGAAGGGACAGGCGGATTTTCATTCCTTTGTAGGGACATGCCTTTGAATTGATCGATCGGAGGATAATGCAGGCGTCGATTCTTCCTGAGACACATATTCAGTGTTAAGATAAGTGCTCCACTCTTCAGATCCAGAGAGATCGTCTTCATCTCCTTCAATAGTAATAACGTTAACTTCTTGAAGAACAGGGTTTAAGAAACCCCCACTGTGGAATACTTCTTTGATCGAACGAAGTGCTTCATCCCTTTGCTTGTCTTTAGGGAATACGGGTGCAAACCCGAGTCCGGCTTTTGTCTCGTTGTTGACAGGTTTGATTACTTGTCCCCAACCTTCAGCATTTCCATCTTTCACTATTTGCGCTGCTTCTTTATAAGAAGAAATAGATGATCTACTTTTGCTAGTAGACTCATCTTCTAACGGATGTCTTGGGAGATGTGTCCCTTCAACGTCGTTGGCTGTGATGAAAGAAAAGCTGGATAAATGGCTTACTAGCAACGCTTGTTCACCGATGATGGTTACTAGCTTCCCATTTACTGTGAATTTCAGTTTTTGATGGAGAGTGGATGTCACTTGCTCCTACCTCGTGGATCCATGGTCTTCCTAGTAGACAAGTATAAGCAGCTGGCACATCCATGACCTGGAAAGTGATTTGGAAAGTATGCGGACCGATTGTCATCGGGAGATCGACTTCCCCAATAACTGACTTCCTTGATCCGTCAAAGGCTCTTACCACTATGTCATTGAACTTCATTGGTGTTCCTTTGTAAGATAAACGAGCGAGAGTCGTTTTCGGCATTACGTTCAAAGATGAACCGGTATCTACTAATACATTGGACAGAGAATCTGTTTGACAAATCATCGAGATATGCAGAGACAGATTGTGATCTTTTCCTTCTTTTGGAAGTTCCTCATCACTGAAACTTAGATTATTGCAAGCGTTATGTTGCCCACAATTCCTCCAAATTGGTGCGTAGTCACATCGTGATCTACATAAGCTTGATCTAGTACTTTCATTAAAGCTTCTCGGTGAGCTTCGGAGTTCAAAAGTAGAGATAGTATCGAAATCTTGGAGGGAGTCTGCATCAGCTGATCCACGACTCTGTACTCGCTTTTCTTGATTAACTTCAGTATCTCATCAAAATCTGCGTTGGCGTTGGTTCTATCGAGCGAGACCAACATTTGTGTCGGATTAACAGCGGGAATCATTGTGGGATTCTCAGGAGATATGTTAACTGGATTTTTCCTAACAACAGGAACAACAGGCGGTCTTGGTGGCAACGGAGTATGTACTCGTCCACTTCGTGTTACTCGTCCGATCTCAGTTATGTTGACATTAGATGGAAGAGTTGGCATGAGTTTTTTCTTCCCATCCTCTATCACGGTTGCATTGTATTGATAGGGAATTGCTTTGTTAGAACTGTATGAAACAGGACCGGGTAAGCAAATCACCAAAGGAGACTCTGGAACGTTTGAATCGTTATATCAATCTCCACAAGCTTGGGCACATTGAAACAGGGGATAATAACGTTTACTTTGGGATTTTCCGAGTTGATATCTGAGACAAAAAGCTCATGCGGAAAATGCCCTACCGTATTCACATCATAGTCATCTCTATTTCTGTAGATCTATATGTCACCAATGTCTAGCAATCGTTGAATGTCTGTTCTTATGGTGGGACATCCTCGAAGATTCTTGAAGCAGATGTTGCAAGCTGCGTAATCGTGTTTAGTGAAGGCGCCCATTGTACTGTATGTATCATGGAGATGCACCAAGTTTCCTCTGATCAGATTCACATCTGTGACGAGATACCGACCTGTATTTCTTAGTATCAGATTCACTGTATGTCCATGTGGGGAAGTGGATTTGCTTGCATGTTTGGTTTGTATTCCTAAAGGAAAGAAGGTTAGACCTTACTAATCTCGTACTTGACTTTTAACGCTATGCAATGCTCAAGATCATGGCCGGTGCCCTTGATGAAAAGGGCAAGATCGTCCGCTTTGTACCACCACGGCAATTTTTGGAACCGGAGGTGGTGACCTTGTCTGTACAAGATTCCTTTCTATTAATGCCGGGTATAGTTCGATTATCGTCATTGGAATTGGGTCAAATTGCGAGACCCGAGGCACATTTTGATTGTTAAGCTGCGAGCTGTTGGCGAGTTTGTTGAGTTTGTTGGAGCTGCGGAGCAATTCACATGTTGGACTTGTGTTAACAACGGGTGTTATGGCACTACATCATTGTTGGTGACATTCTTTCGCGGTTTCCCTCGGGATACCATTCCTATGTCATGTTCCTTTTTCTTTGGAAAACTGGTTCCAACCTTCCTAGTTCCACTGGAAGATCCTGCCTCTTTGGTTAGGCGTCCGGTTCAAACTCCTTCCTCTAGCCGCATTCCCATGCTTACCATCTCGGTGAAATCTCCAGGAGCGCTAGCGATCATTCGTTCGTAGTAGAATGAGCCAAGAGTGTTTAAGAAAACCTTGGTCATCTCCTTCTCTTCTAATGGTGGGTTGACTTGGGCAGCAATTTCCCTCCATCGTTGAGCATATTCTTTGAATGTCTCTCTTTCTTTCTGAGACATAGAGCGGAGTTGATCCCGATCTGGGGCCATATCCAAGTTGAACTTATATTGTTGTACGAAGGCTTCACCTAAGTCATTGAATGTTTGGATACTACATGTTGTCTAATCCCATGTACCACTTGATTGCACCGGTGAGACTATCTTGGAAGTAATGGATTAACAACTGGTGATTATTGTTGTACGTAGACATTTTCCTGGCATACATCGTAAGATGGCTCTGTGGACAGGAGTTTCCTTTGTACTTTTCAAAGTCAGGGACTTTGAATTTTGCAGGTATCCTTACGCGAGGAACTAGGCACAGATCATGGGCGTTCTTCCCAAATAGTTCCTTTCCACGGATCGTTTTAATCTCAAGCTGCATTTTAAGGAGCTGTTCTGGAGATTCTCCATAGAACCACGAGTTCGTGTTATCGCTGGAATATGGTAAACTTCTTCATGCAGTGTGTACTAATTGAGTTCGTCATGATTGGTTGAGAAACCGTCATGGTTACTTGTGGAAAAGTTATTCCACGTTGCGGGGTAAGTGTTGAGTTTTGCTGCAAAGTAGGTACTTCGAGCGTGGTTGTTTGTATTTGAGAAGTCGGTTGACGAAATCCGATGCCGAAATTGAAAGGCATGCCCCATGGATAACCTTCTAGCATCTTGAAGGATGAACTCTGGCTGCAACATTTGAAGCTGGAGTAGTAGTGACCTCTGAAATCGCCGCTTGATTTTTGCCGATCTTTTTCTTGACTTTCTTGTGATTGCCAATGAACTTACTAGAGAAGTGAGTCTTTCCACCTCTTCTTGCAATGTTGTCACTGTGCTACGAAGCTCAACATTTTCTTGCTCAAATCCTTCCATTACTTTTCTCCTTTTTGAACGTGTATTGTATGTTCGAGTTGGCTGTGGACGTGGTCGAGAAACTCTAAGGCGACGACTTGGCGATCTTTTCCTATCGGAAAAATTCCAAAGATCAGACTCTAGACAATAGACTCGATATGCAAAGTATGATGCATGATTATAAATGTAAAGAAAGATTTCCAAAGAATTTACGCTAAAAGAGAAATTTCTGGCAAATATTTGGATGGAAAGACATTATTTTATTAATCATTGAAAGAAGATTACAACAATTTTGTTTTTGAGCATTGCTCACACAAATGATAAAATAAATGATAAAAATTACAATCTAAACTAATTAGTCATCCTCGTCGGATGAAGATCCAAAGGCTTGATGTAGCTTCAACTTCAGGATTTCCTTTCCATAGTGAGCTTTCAGTTCAGCTTTCTCGGCTTTTAGCTTGCTGATGACTTTCTTCCATTCGTCGGGAGCAGGATCGCTGGTTGTCATTTCCTCAAGCTTCCTTTTCCTTTCTTTGATGTATCTTTTGATCGCGTTATCTTTCGTGAATCTTCTCATCTTTCTCCATGAGCCATTCATCCTGGAAATAAAGCATCTTTTCATGATCTTTGACCTACTTCTTAAGCTTCTCATTTTCGAGATCAGTTTTAAGGAATTTGTCTTCCAAAGCCTCTTTCTCGAGCCTTATCTTGGCCAAAGCTTCTTGGTATTCTCCCATAGTCTCGACGGGAAAATTGTTGATTTAGATGCGGTTGAGAACATGGGTTCTTCATAAGCATAAGGCATTCGGAATTCCTTAGCTCTTTCTTTACCCAAGAAGTATAGATTTCCATGGCTACACAATTCTTTTCTTTCCCTTTTTCCTTCCTTCGGATGTGATGCCAAGCTCTGATCATCCTAGCTTTCGAACCTTGGGAATCCTCCCCTTCATGATAGAAGTAACTCTCTACTGTAAAACCAAGAGGTTTACTAGAGTTTGCGTAGCCGAGTTGACGTCTTGCCAAGAATGGGTTGTAGTTGATTCCTCCTTTTGTACCGATGAGAGGTACGTTGGCAAATTCTCCACAGCTCTCAATGATTTCCATCTCATTGTCTGCCAAGGTATACCAATGGATATAAATCGTTCGTAAGAGACATGAGTCTTGAGACCAATGCCAATCGTCTTTGTTTTCGTGGAAGATAGGAGATTTAGGCAAGTGTGAGACAATCCATTTGAAAAGCAGAGTACACACGATAGTTCCATCTCCTTGGCGATTCCTATGATGAATGGAGAAGTACGTATCACCAAGCGAGTGGGAGCAGGATTTCCAATCGAGAAAGATCCTTATGGCGTTGATATCAACGAAACTTGGGACGTTGAAACAACACCAATCCATAGATGAGTAAAGCTAAAATAGCTTCAAAGGCTACCATACTACCGACGAGAATTTAAGAGCCTTCTCCATTAGGAACTTTGAAGTTAGTCCTAAGAGTTTTCCTTTGGTAGTTAGGTTTTTGTCTATCTCAGATTTCTTTAAGTGAGTCATTGTTGCAATGACTGGTGACTTAGGAATGGCTTCCAAACCATTGAAAGGCACTTTGTCTGATACTAAGATACCTAGTATGTGTGCGTACTCTTCCAAAGTAGGCATCAACTGATAGTCAGGGAAAGTGAAACAGCGATGGCGGATCGTAAGCGAGCGAAAGTTTTGAGAAGTCCTTCATCAACGTTAGTGTTCAGAATAGTTAAAAGAGTTCCATAGCGTTTTCTGAAATCCGAGGGATCTTCTACCAAGGATGCCAACTCTTTTAACTTCCTACGTCGAATTCTAAAGCTGTCTCTTGGTGAATCTTCCTCGGCGTCCATCACTCTAACCTAGAATATTTGCAAAGAAAAATCTCTAAATTCTTTGGAAGCGGGAAGAAAGTGAAGTTTTGAATGAATGCATGAATGCTACAAACATGGTTAGTAGTTATACACACGGTCAAGTGTTGAAGTCACGAGCATGAGGCCAGCGATAAGAATCAAGCGTGGGTAAGTTCTAAGGGCTTATTCATACGTGAAGCGGGTTCTACGATGTCTGAGGCTCAACGCTTCTCTTTGAAATATTATCGGATTTGTTGAATACTCGAAGTCCAATAATATTTTCAACAAAAACTACGCTGATCGTAGTCTCGCATGACAATTATTCTAGGCTTACGCCCGAATAATTTCACGCACTACATCCTAAATGGCGGGATGGGTTATGTGTTCTCTGACCACTCGACCGAAGTTCTCTTGAAAGCAAAATGTCTTATAAATACTTGCTAAACACAAATACTCCCAAGACAACCTCCTTGAGAGAGGATCTCAAATTAACTCCGTAAATCTTGAGACTTCTCACAAGTTAATAGGACTATACCCCACCTAGATCTTAAAATGTTTCTTAAATCCGGGTTAGGATTTCTTTCCATCGAGATGAAATCGCGAAAACACACAATAAAGAAAAACAAACATATGCATATTAAAGCTTAACCCCTTTTTTCTTTTTGAAAACAAAAAAGCTTGGTGCTCTTGGCGAGTCACATTTTTTGAAAATCAAAGTTTATGTACTCCCAGTAGTCGCCATTTTTCTGTCGCGTTAAAAGTGGCTAGGGAATCGAATATGAATTGATTCTCGCTCGAAACGATTTACTCTTTGATTTGTTTATAAAGATGTCGAGCATCAAGCTTTATTATTTTCAACACAAGAAATTATGATTTAATGATTATGAAAAGGGAAATTAATACCCTCGATTGATATGATATGCATTACGACTAGTGCAAACTAGGCGTAGCATTGGGAGATTCGGGTAAGGGGTTTGTTATATAAAGGGAATAGATGGAGCACCCTAAATATATATAGTTATCTATAGCTTTATATATGAATATGTTTGATATGTTTGTGTGTTTTAATTGCTATTTCTACGATTGGGAAAGTTTCTCCTTTGGGATTTTAAGAAGGATAGATTATGTGGGATCCTAGTGTTTGTTATTATTGTGCTCAAAGATCTTTGGATCTTACGCATACATATCCTTAATGGGAATCGAGCATTTGTAGCTCGGATCTAAAGGGATCTATGGTTTGTTTGGTGCGAGAGAGAAAATTTGCTCGGCAAGGATGAGACCTTGTGCCTCGTATTCTCAAAGGATGTTGAGAAAGTCGAGCAATCGTAGTTCCCACTTATGCTAGTGGAAAGCAGCGGGATGTTATTAAGAGACAAAGACAAATGTCATCTTAATGAAAATGTATCTAATCTATTTCATCACATACATTTTGAAAAGTTTGAATGATTGAATCTTTAGTAAGTTATAGGTGTTTTGCTTGAGTGTACAAGCGTTACCACTTACATGTTTAAGAAAGATGTTTGAAAATGATTAAATCTTTTAATTGTAAGCATTGGGTGTTTTGCTTGAGTGTACAAGCATTACCACTTACAATTAAGAGATGTTTTTGTTTGAAAAGAGTTTGAAAAGTTTTGATTGTATGTGATGTGATAGATGAGATACTTCTTCCATAGAGATGATAAGCGTCTAAATCTCAAGGAGAAATTGATTGGATTAGGGATGCTTTTAAGAAGCCCATGGGTCCTTGTATTGTAAGCCCAAGAGGAGGCATTTGAGGGTCATCGAGGGTCATCGAGGTCCTTGTATGAAGCTCGAGGAAGCTATAGGGTATGGATGGCTTTGGCTTTAAAGGGATTTCAAGGAAACCATCCTTTTGGAATTAAGAGCAATTTCACGGAAATTATACTCTCGGGTTCTATCCTAGCGGGTGATTCTTTGTATTGGAAGCCCAATAGGAGGCTGTTAAGAGATTTCAGGTCTCTTTCATTGTATGATGCCCAGAGGCTAAACTCAATGAGGAGTTCTTTTGAGCGAAGCCCAAGAGGAGACTCAGCAGTGTTGTCTTATATGAAGCCTAAGCGGAGGCTAAACTCGGATGAATGAGTTTTCTTATATGAAGCCTAAGAGGAGGCTGAACTTAGTTAAAATGAGTTATCTTGTACAAAGCCCAAGAGGAGGCTAAACTCTGCGAGGATGAGTTATCTTGTATAAAGCCAAGAGGAGGCTATCTTGTGGGAACCTATTGGTTAGACTAGTTGTTATGTTATAACTAGATAGTTATATAAACAAGTGTGTGTGTGTGATATGTATTCACGAGTTTATGAAGGAAATATAAACAGATGCATGATGTTTATTTACAAGATTTTATGAAGAAAATATAAACAAGTGTACGTGAAACGAGCGTTTAAAAGCAGTAACTCGATCATTCACAAGTTTGAGTTGTGTACAAGGAAGTAAAATGTACGGGTATTTATGTCTGAGGAGTTGTGGATGTACATAGGAGGATTGGGACTTACACCATGATGGTGGCCCATTGGTTTAAAAGCGTTTCACAGAATAATGCTCCTTTCAATACCAATGGTATTGATTATACACAAGCGAAGTGAAAAACAAACGATCAAAGTTTGTCTGTACTTGAGTATTTACAAAAGTATCTGTATTATGTACAGGTAAAAATTTGTATGTATATGAAAAGAATTTGATATGTACAAGAAAAATATGTATGTACATAAAGAATGTTGGGACTTACACGTAAGGAGGCCCATGATCGGTTAAAAATTCGAGAAAGCGAATTCGGTTTTATCGTTTAATCGGATCGATCATGGAAAAGGATGTAAGTTTGATGAAAAGTTTTGAAAAATGTTTTTTGAAAGTGTTTTTGAATAGTGAAATATACTTGTGAAAAGTTTTGAAAAGAATCGGGCTTCGAAAGTTTGAAAAAATCACCTTTAAAGGTGCTTTGAAAAGTACTCAAAAGTACCGTTTTCGGCTCGATCAAAATATAATCGGATGAAAGTTTTTCTGAAAATTTTTGACACTATCTCAAAATAGATACATTAATTGACAAGTGTACAAAAAATCACCTCAAAATGAGGAGTTTTGATTGGGTTTTGAAAAAGTCAAAGTTTGAAAAAAATATGAAGTGAAAAATTAAAAAGTTTGGCAAAATGGTTCCAAGGCTACTCGAACCCGGGACCTGTTAGGCAAGGCATGGTATGAGAGTCTTAAGAGTGAGCTGGCAACCGCTGGGGCGGCAATACATCCGTGTATTGTGATCAAACAATGAAATTATATTATAAACGGATATTTGAATTTTCAAAAAAGCAGCGACTTGTTCTTCCTCTCAATCCTTCAATCAATCCTCAAATCTTAGTTTCTTGATGAAATCAAAAGATATAAACATCAAACTTGCTCGTTTCAAGCCCAGGAACATGATGGTGTTCTTTAATTTCATTTATTTTAAGCCTAACATGATTGAATTTCTCAAGAACACGAAGAACCCTAAAACTGAAAAATCTAATTGAAATCGTGTATGGTGGATGATTTTATCAATTGATTGAGGGTTATTGTTCGTGGATAGTGCGAAACAAAAGCGGCCAAGAGTTTTTGGATTTGAATCAAAGAATCATGGAGTTTGAAGTTCGAGCTCTTACATTCAAGCGAGATCAAATTACATTTTAGAGTGCTTCGGTTGTGTTTTAATGATTCTTAGAGCACCATCGGCCTTCAAGGATCATGTATGAGTGGTGCCTTGCTGAAATGGCTTGGAATGCTCGACCAAGTCGACCTGCATATGGCTCAAAGTGAAGCGGAAATCGTGGTTAGAGTATTACGGATGGAAGCTAATGATCGCATCATCTATATGAAGTGTGTTGATGATGTTTGAGTGAAAAAATCACAACTTGTTCAAGCCAATGTTCAAATTCGATAGTTATGGCAGTTTTGGGCAAGTTTGAGAACATGGAATGTAAATCTGATTTCTAGCTTTGCTTATGTTGCTTTTAAGTTTCAAACAAGTTCCATATTGATATTAAAACATGTTAGACACCAAATTACTCAAGGTTTTTCACAAGTTTTCAAAAATGCAAGTTTTCTCAAATAACACTATGTTTCTTGATTTTTAAGAAAGAAGAGAGAAAGCATGTTCTTGCATGGCTTTGGTGTGGTTTGAAATTGCAAACAAGACCTCTATTTGTAGGTCACAAGTTCTGAAAGATAAGTGAGAAAGTTTGGCTTTGGTATTTTCAACTTGCCTTAGAGGGCAAGGAAGTCATTTTTGCATTAAATGCAAAAGGAAGCTTCCTTTTAACCATGGTTAAATCTTACCTTGATCCTATCTCAATGTAATTACTCTCCCTCTGATATTTATCAGTCCTATCTCACTTGGCAAGGTGGCATGCTTCTAGAAAGAAAGAAAAACTCAAAATGACCTATAAATTTGAAAGTTTGTACTTGGAAATTATGGATTTTGGAGCTCTAAGTTTCAAAATCAAAAGTATGGCTAGACTCCATGGATTTGAGAGTTCTTGGAAATTTTGGAAATCTTGTTTCAAGGGCTACAACTTTCATGTTTTGAGTTTTTTCCAATTCAAAGTGGAACTATGTGAAAAAATGCCATGAAGTTTGGAAAAAATGTGAAATTTTAACACTTGAAAATTTATCGAAGTGTCGAAAATTTTGACTTTTTGTTGACTTTTCCAAATTTCTTGATTTTTTATGATCATGATGGATCATTTAAAGTATTTTGATGATTGAAAAAGTTTTGTCTTGAAAAAAGTTGACCAAAAGTCAAAGTTTGACTTTTCAGTGCAGATGAAATTTCATCAGATGATTCAGAAATTGACTGATGAATTCTGTGAACTTCTGTGATGTTTTGAATCCATAAATTAGGTCAACATGTTGTATCTAAGATATGAAGATCAATCTCTAATCAAAAAAGTCATTCATTGATCAGAAAATCAGAGATTGCTCATCCTCGATGAAAACCCTAATTGGTCGATCCTTGATAGATCAATGAGAAAAGTTGGATATCTGAAGATCAGAGGTTGATGATTTGATCAAGATAGATCAAATGAAGTGAGTAAGACTCAAACCCTAATTGATTGCCTCTTGAATCAGATGAAAATTTGTTGAAACCCTAATTTTGACTTGTGAAATCCACACCCGATTGATTCTGTTCTGGACTGCTAAAGATGAAACAATGAAAATGTGAGGTGGTATATTAGGTCAAAAATTGGGGTATGACACCTAAATACATGATTATTGATGAAATTGATGCAATTGATGATATAGTGTTATTGTATGATGTTATGGTATGTTAATATTGCATTATAATCATGTATTTGGAACTGTTTTGGTGTTGTTGTGGTTGGGTTCGAATTTGGATGAATTGAGATAACCATGGTTGCTGTCAAACTGTTGTATTTTTGCTACAGGTCTCGAGGTAACCGGTTACCCCAGGGTGGTAACCGATTCCCACTGTGTTGCGTTATGAAAAAATTGAATTTTGGCTTGGGTAACCGGTTACCCTATAATGGTAACCAGTTACCTCGCTACTGAAAGGAAAATCATGCTTCTGAGTACGTGATAACCGGTTACCTCCTGGTGGTAACCGGTTACCACTGAAGCTTTTTGGAAAAATATTAATTTTGAAAAATTCATAATTTTCAAATCGTAAGTCCGTTTTAATCGTCCTTTTCAACATCATGACTTAAAAAAAAAATCCTATTTTATAAAATGAAGAAAATGGCAGTAGCTCAGTTTTAATTTAAAAAGTCTCGATACATTGTTTGCATACTCTGGCTTATATGTAACGATGTGTTTGTTGTGGTGTTGTTATGAATGCATAATGTTGCTGGATTATGTATATTGTTGATAACATTACGAGTTGGAATGTAATTCCTTGTGTAGGTTGTATGCGATTGGAGATGATTTATGATAAAATGTTGTTATCATAATTGGTGTTGGTATTGCATGCTTTAAAGATGTGCATGCATACATATCATTTTTATGATGTAGCTAATTTTCATTGTGTGGAATTAGTTAGTTGGCCAATTGTCATACCCCAAAATTTACCCTCCTACTCCTCAAGACATTTCATACCTCCATACTCAAGGATTCCTCAAGGGTTGGTCAGACAAACCCTCTCCTAGACAATCAACCCAAACTAGGGTTTGGCAATTCTCAGATCAAAATGGACTTCCATCATCTCCAATGGTCATCATGCCTCCTCATATGCTTCAAAGAATCTCCATGTCAAGTTTCAAGCCTTACAAGTCAAGTTTCCTCAGACAATTGCTCAGATGGTTGAAAATCAGTTGTATCAGATAAAAAGTCAATTGTGGTCAACATACAGTCAAACTTCATAATTTTTGGTCAACCTCCATATTTTGAAGTGACATTCATCATTTGATCAAGGGTTTATCATGATTCATCAAGAAAACTCAAGATTTGGTCAAAAGTCAAACTTTCTAAATTAGGGTTTTAGAGAAAAGTCAAGCGAACTTTGGTGAGCATAACTTTCTCATACTTTATCAGAAATTTTTCCACCACCTCTCATTTTGAAGAGAATTCAATTCTCTACAACTTCATGTCTCACAAGCATGGTCAAAAAATGCTTCATTTTGAAGATATGGATCAAAATATTACAGGTCCTTTTCAAAGTCAACAAAAAGTCAACTTTTTGTAAAGAAGTGTTATTGAGCATGGAAACTCAAATTGAGATGAAATCAAAGAGGTTGTTTAGAGGACATCTAGATATTTCTAAAAAGTCCAAAAACACCCAAAAATGTTAAAAATTGAGCAAGATAAACCTTGCACAAGTTGGGCATTTTTGAAGAGGTGCACAAAGAGAAATACTTGTCAAAATCCAATATTTTGCAAATGGGCCTAACTTTTCTTGGTTCAAACTTATTCCTCAGCTAATTTGGAACCTCCAAGCCTAAGGCCACGAATTTTATCTTTGTTTTTCTATTTAATTTGGATTTTAATCATTTAAAAGCCAATTAAATTAAAATAAAAGGTAGAAAATCAAAATTAAATGCAAATTGGATTTTCTCTCATTCTTGAGGTCCAAGCAACTCATAAAAATGGAAATTTGAAATTAACATTGATTGGCAAGAGAATTGATGAAAATTGGATCAAAAAGGAAAGATTTGGTTTCATACCAAATCAATTTTTACATTTATTGATTCATTATTTGCTCTTGATTTACGACCTAGATCCATCTACTATATATACACATGCATATACATGAAAAAGAGAAAAATTGCCTCAAAGAACCTAATCAAACTCAAAAAAATCGTGCTCTTCAAGCGACTTGCAGCCCTAGTTCCAACTTGTTTCAATCGATTCCAAGCATCCCATTGCATTCACAGGTCTCTTGAATCGATCCAGACCCTTACAAATCACAAAACCATCAAGAATTATGAATTCTCGATTTCGGTTTGTCCATCCTTTTTCAAAATCGATTTTTGATTATCATGCATATTTAACATGTTTTGATGTTTGTTTTGTGTTTAGAACGAAGTTTCGAAGCTTTCTGCATAGTTTGATTGCATTTTAGGTACCTGAATCGAAATCTACCATGGCTAGGGTTCCTCTGCTCGAATTGGGATCTTCTGAAATACGTAAAATTGGATCAAACCAGGACCACCATCGTGTTTAGAATGATGTTTACAATCGATTCATGTATCCATAACTAATTTATATTGCTTGTATGAGATTTTGGAAATATGCAGGGGCTATAGCGTCGAACCAAGCCGACGCTAACCGTTTGAAAATTCAAACGAAGAAGATGAAGATCTTCGCGCGTAATCTGGGTTCTAGGATTCAATTTCGCTTATATTCGTTTTGTTTCATTGTTTAAACAGCTAGACACTCCATTTCGGTTGGCAGCGTGTGTGAGGGCATGGTCCCTGGTTCGATCCCTGGCCATGGCAAATATTTTTTATCACTTTGAAAACTAACACTTTTCTTATTTTTTCTTTTAATATTTTCCATGCAATTTAATTTATCTTTAAATATTTTTCTCATGCGTCTAAAAATCACCAAAAATATTTTCCTTTTGCATTTTAATCAGAAAAATGTTTAATTAATTTTTGACATTAAAATTAATATTTTTGCATGCATATTTTAATTAATTGCCAATTAACCATTAAATTAACTTTTAATTGCTTTTAATTATCGAAATCGATTCAGAAAATTACTAAAAAATCATCTTATCATCTAATTGTCATTAATAATCTAAAATATTTTTCCTCATTCAAAAATCATATTTTTACTAACATTTTTTCTCTTATACAATTTTCTCGTATTTTCCGATTATGTATCTGGTTACAGGTTGTAACGTTTCAGACGATTTTTCTCGCTTTTCTTTTCAATATTATGTAACTGCCTATGGGATGTAATAGTTTAATTAGGACT
This sequence comes from Vicia sativa, assembly GCA_021764765.1. NCBI lineage: Eukaryota > Viridiplantae > Streptophyta > Magnoliopsida > Fabales > Fabaceae > Vicia > Vicia sativa. Next base: position 249,580,104 of record CM038792.1, read on the forward strand.
TTTATTTTCCGCACTCTATTATGTAGCGCCCGAAGCCATGTAATAGCGTAGGACTTTATTTTCCGCACTTTACTTTCCATGATTTATTTTCCGCACCGTATAAGCTGCTAGTAACTAGGCATGTATGGCAAGATAAAAACGGACATAGCTCACTTCTAAATTGCAAGATAACATATCTGAATTCAACACACTCTTTTCACATGCACCCCTAGAGTATTCTCTCTTGCCTTTCGATTAAAATGGTCAAGTCCCTCGAGCGTGAGGTATCCTAGCACCGTTGCCTACAAACATATCATCATAGTCCCTTCAATACAAGATCATAGACCCACGATGTAGCCTACGGTACATGATCTCGTCCCTCGATTGTTGCCTACGAAAGTGATGATCGTCCCTTGAATGTACTAGGATACTTCCTGAGTTGCCTTCTATGACCATCCGATGTCCCTTGAATGTCCTTCTACATCCAACGAATAGGGTTACCTACCAATTAATGGTATGGATAACACTATTCTAAAGGAACGTAAAACAACACGACCATTACGAGTAGGTAATAAGACTTTTAGTTGCTTGCTCAAACAAAATACTTTTCACACCACACACTTTTGTCAAAGTTCAAACTCTTTTCAAAAACGAAACATTTCCGAACACTTTGTATACATTCCTACATGAATCATTACAAAGTCAAAGCGAAATGCCTTTTTCAAAACATTTTTGTCAAACACACAGAAAGCACTTTTTGAAAATGATCTAAGAGCAACTAAGAGCCCGTAGATAACTACGGATGGAAAGGGGTGCTAATACCTTCCCTTTTCATAACCTTCTCCCTTACTCAAAATGTAATGAAGGTCTTTTCCTGTTCTTTTCACCTTCCCTTAATTGGATACAAGAAAAGTCGGTGGCGACTCTTGCTATCCGCACATTTGCGATAAAAAGCAAAACAAAATCCCAAAGTCAGTTCACCGTATTACAGAACTGGCAACTCTGCTGGGGACACACCCTAAAGAGAGAATGCCTTAGGGATTTCTAGATCAGTTTACTGCTTTCTGTTTGACTTACTTGCTTTATCTTAAGGGTTGCTTGGGTATTATACTAGTGGGGAATCCTACACCCGGATCCAGGTTTCCTTTAGGTAAGTAGAAATAGATCGTCGCGACCGTTAGGCGTATACCGAAACGGTCAACATGATGGCTACGTTAGTGTGACACTTTGGATGTCCTGATACTCTTCATTTCCAAGTTGAGGATAGTATTTGGCTTCTGCGTGGTGTCATCAGCACTAACTCAACTTTTAGAACCTTAATTGACCCATCTTGGCCATTAGAAGGTAGTGAGATGGCCGGCTTTGGTGTAGACCGAGGTTGGCTGATACTCGATGCTACACTCATTAAGATCAGACTTTTGGGATATTTTCGGTCGACCACTTGGTAGTCGTATTGAAATAAACGCCTACGAGAAAGATCAATGATATGAGATTCCTAGAACCCCGGTTACTATTATAGGACAGGATGAACCAACTCAAACTTTGGTAGGGTAATCACCTATACCTCATGCAAGCCTTAAACTTAGGGCTATTGTGTGAATTGTTTGTGCTTGCTAAACATGGCATCATGACATCATCGTGTTGCATATCATCTCTAACTATTTCAAGGACCTAGGGATTTATCTTTGCTCTATTTTGTAGGTATTATGGCTTCTAGAAAGACTATCCGAATCAACTTCATGGGTATAACTTCTCAGCTCAAAGAATTGGTTTCAGAAATTCCCGATCATGCCCAGTTCATCAAAAGACATGGTTATCTACTTGACTTGGTTATCTCTGGTTTTGAAGAAGATATGATGCACGTCCTATTCCAGTTCTTTAATCCCGAAACACCATTGATTTACATTCCCAGATTATCAGTTAGTTCCTACCTTGGAAGCGTTCTCTAAGCTACTTGGGATACCTATTCTTGATCAAATGCCATTCACCGGCCTAGAAAAGGTTCCTAGGCACGAAGACATTGCATCAGCATTACATCTAAGGCGCTCAGACATTGAAGCCAATTGGGAAACAAGAAGTGGAGTTAAGGGTTTACTTGCTAAGTTCCTAATAAAGAAATCCCGAGAATTCCTCAAAGCTATGAGTTTCCAAGCATTTGAAGACGTTGTGGCCTTGCTAATCTATGGTTTAGTTCTATTTCCTAACTCGGATCAATTCATAGATGTCAACCCCATCAAGATATTCCTTACTCGCAATCCTGTGCCTACCTTACTTGGAGATGTTCTACATTCTCTCCATACTCGTACTATCAAAAGACATGGAACTCTCATGTGTTGCATACCGTTACTTTCCAGGTGGTTTATTTCGCACCTTCCTCCATCAGTATTGAAGAACGAACAAAGATTGAAGTGGTCTCAAAGACTAATGTCACTCTCTCATTCAGATATCCGTTGGTGTCTTTTCTCTCAAAAGGACTTCATATTTATTGAGCGTTGTGGAGAATTCCCAAATGTACCACTCCTTGGTATAAGGGGAGGTATTACTTACAACCCTTCTCTAGCTCTACGTCAGTTTGGTTATGCTCGAAGAGATGGTCCACATGATATGCTTCTCCAAGATATTGTGTTTGACTACAACCACGATCTCGAATTAAGCGAAGGTTCATACGCTTAGGGCATGGTAAAGAAGATTGATACCAAGACTTTGGGGCACCGAAACTCCATTCCTTGGGAACCTTACCTCAAATGAGTGCGAGCTCGAGCTCAAAACCTCATGATGCCATTCACGCCTGTTTTACCAGTAATTATGGAACCTGTTGCTATAGGTGACGTACCTTATACCGTTCTCCATCCCGACATGCCTACCGATTTTGAAGAGTTGAAGAGATCCTGGATTCAGCTAAAAGAAGAAAGGGATACATTCGAAGCTCAGTGCTATGCAAGCGAGAAGAAGGTACTAGAGTTGACCAAGCTACTTCACGAGGAGCGGAACATCAACGCCTACCTTGGCACCAAACAAGCGCCCATGGGAGACTTAGAGCTTTAGGATTTTGTTCTTTTATTTTTTTGAATTATCTTTTGTACTTAAAAAGAAAAAGAATAAAAAAGAGAACTAATAAATGTTTGTTCATGCTTGTTTAACAAATTTAAATCCTTAAGGTCCTTGAAAACATTGCATTGCATTTGCATAAACATCGCATATCATGGCATAACATTTCATAACAGGTACATTGAAGATTGGTTTTCTCATTTTCTCGCTATTTATTTTAGCAGAAATGGCTCTCGAACAATGTCAAAGATCTCGGGCTCGAATGCTCGGTTCCAGGAGATGTTCACCAGCTTGGTCCAAGGCCAAGAAGATCTGAAGAAGCTCATCAACAAAAAGAAGAGGGTCATTGGCGTTCTCAACATGGGAAGACGTCACAAAGGTGGTCCTAAGGTGGTTAGCGGATAGAGTTCTCAGAAGGAGTGTCAAGACTGGGGGAAGTGTCAAGGGCAACGAAGATGACCAGCGTGAGCCTGAGAAGAAGGAAGAAGATTATGAGAATGATCAGTACTCTTATGAGGATGACAAATACAAACAACTTGAAGACCGTCTGAATGCTGTGGAAAATCTGAAGATGTCAGGGCTGAATTTTGATGATCTGAGTCTTGTCTCTGGTGTGGTGATTCCTCCCAAGTTCAAAGTTCCTACTTTTGCCAAATATGATGGCATTTCTTGTCCGCTGCATTTGAAGTCCTATTGTTGGAAGATCATCCCCATCGATGATGAGAAAGTTGTGGATGCACTATTTCCAAGAAAGTTTGTCGGAACTCGATTGGAGTGGTATTATCGGCTAGAGTGACCATATCCGTACTTGGGTGACTTAGCGGATGCTTTCTACAAGCAATATGAGTACAATCTTGAATTGGCACCCACTCGTATGCAATTCTGAGCATGTCTATGGGTCGTGATGAGAAGTTCAAAGTATGCTCGAAATGGAGAGATCTAGTGAGTTCAACCACCCTTGTCCAATAGGCGGTTGGTTGATATGTTTATGGGAACAGCAGCGGGCCCATTCTTCAATCATTTGATTGGAAACTCTTGATCGGTTCACGAGCTGATATTGACGGGAGAGCGTATTGAAGTGGTATCAAGGCGGAAAGATTCGGTAGAGTCATCCTCAAATCTTTGCGAAGAGATCTTTTGATGGTAAGAAAGAAGCCAATGTTGTGTATGGTCAGAAAAGCCGAGCCAAGATCGATCGTGCTCAATCTATGGGGGCAGTTGTGATCTCCAATCCTACATCAGCACAACCTCAGCGAGACAACGCACGTAACGAGGCGCACAAGGCAGTTTACAAAGATCAACATGCCTTTGTCGCAAGCATTGCAACACATGTTGAAAGCGGTGATTACCTTGAGGATTCTACTCAAAACATCAACATTTCCTCTCCGAGATACAATCCTAATGCAAAGTGTGCGTACCACTCCAACAGCCCAGGGCACAATACTGACGATTGTTGGGCTCTAAAGAACAAGATTCAAGATATGATTGAAGCTAAACAGATTGAGTTTGATCCTCCTATTGAGACTCGAATGTGATCAGCGCCTATGCCTAACCATGACAAAAGTTCCAATGCTATTGACAAGAACTCTTATGTTTTCAACGTAGATGACTTGACCATTCCTCTGATGACTGTTAAGAAGAATTTGCTGCAAGCCGGTGTCAATCCAGGATGCCTAAAGAATTTTCGTTGGTGCCCATCTGCGCCTGACGGTTGTCCTTGGTTGAGAGGACGTATTCAGTGCATGATGGATAACCGCAAAGTGCTATTTTTGAAACCGTCACCTGTGGAGAAGCTGTGTGAAGACTTGTCTGAAAATCTGAAGATCGAAGATGTGAGTGAAATTGTGCCAGAAGTATGGGATACCTTAGGATAGCCAAGTGGAAAGTTCGATTACATGGTGAAGTATTCTGTTCTCGAAAGCTATAAGATTCCTATTGAAGATGTTAAGGCGACCCGGATGGGGAGACGATTTCCCAGAAGACTATGCTGATGTTAACACAATAAGGATTTCCTCTGTTGATCCTGTGCCTAGAGTGGCACCTCTCATCATTACCTCTCCCAGACCAGTTCCATATTCCTCTAACAAAGTGATACCTTGGAACTATGGAGCCGAAGTTTATTATCATGGTGTCAAGCAAGATCCTCTGACCATTGAGGATCTTACAGTTGAAGCTACCATTTCTGACATCGACAACATCACCGGATCTAGTAAGGTGACCAGAACCGGAAGGGTGTTTTCTCCAGAGATCTCTCCTCCAAAGGACACTGCGACTCCAGCTCGCATTCCAGCTATTGAAGCAGTTCCCGAGACTAGAGGGAAAGAACCAGTGACTCATCCTGCTCCTACAGAAGTACTAAAGGAAGTTGCTGAAGATACCTCCAAACAAGAAATGGAGGAAATTCTGAAGATTATCAAGAAGAGTGACTACAATGTCGTGGAACAATTGGGACAGACTCCATCCAAAATCTCCATGCTTGCTCTGCTCTTGTGCTCTGAGGCTCATGCTAAAGCCTTGGTGAAGTTTCTGAAGAACGCTCACGTACCGCAAGACACTACTACTGATCAGTTTGAAGTTTGTATTACTAGCCTGGCTTCCAACAATGGCTTAGGCTTCTCTGATGCTGATTTGACTCCTGCCGGAAAGAAACACAACAAAGCCTTGCACATCTCTGTTGAATGCAAGGGCATTACATTGTCTCATGTTCTGCTTTGAATATCTTACCGAAGAGTGCCTTTGATCGACTTGATGTTGAAGGATTGGTCTTGAAGCCCAGTGACATAATTGTGAAAGCTTTTGATGGTTCTAAGCGAATAGTACTTGGAGAGCTCGTTCTTCCTGTTAAAGTTGGTTCCCAGACTTTTGACTCCACTTTCTTTGTCATGGACATCCGTCCAGCTTACTCTTGCCTACTTGGACTCCCTTGGATACATGGGGCAGGCGCTATTACCTCTACCTTGCATCAGAAGCTGAAGTACCCAGTGAAGGGGAAGGTTGTTACAGTATGTGGTGAAGAGGAATATATGGTCAGTTATCTGCAGTCTTTCCGATATCTCGAGATGGAAGGTGAATTCTTCAAAAATCCCTGTCAAGCTTTTGAGACAGTTCCAAGGGTCATGCCTGTTGACTCTCCCGTCACTCCTGAAGTTACACAAGTTCCTCCAAAGATGGACTCGCTAAAGGATGCTCAAGCTACAGTTGAAGGAGGAGGTAATACTATTTGGGGTCAACTCCCTGATTTCCCTTTCAAGTCTGACAAGACTGGTTTAGGCTTCACCATCCAAGGTCAGAAGATGATGCGCCGCGAACGTGCCGGCCAACTTCCTTTCCGCATCAGCAAAGATGTAGTTCATGCTATAGAAGGCGGCGACTTCGACATCCAAGTGGATCTTCCAACTCCGACAATGGACTCATCAATTGGAAGACTGAAGACGTCACACCAATCTCCTTTAGGCAGGGTAATTGCTTTTGTTTTACATTTTTCTTTTCGTTTTCTATGGGTTATTATCATCATTTGCATATTTTCATTCAATAAAATCGTTGGAATTTTGCATTTAAATGTTGTTTTCTTTCTTTTACTTTATCACCCTTCAAAAGCTATGTGTTCTTACACACACGTGATACAACTGAGAATCACTCGAATCTCGTTGATAACGGCTATGCTATTGCTAAATATGACTTGATAATCCGATCTACCAAGCCGAAGGCGAAGGTGAGGAAGATTATGAAGTGCCGGAGAACTTGCGGCTGACAAGAAGAAGCGAATTATCTGACCACATGAAGAGTCGAGTTGAGGTTGTGAATTTGGGCCTGATGAAGCAGAAAAGATCAAGATAGGGCGGTCTAGAGAGCGGTGTCAAAAGCTTAGTTTAGATGCTACGAGACTATATCGAGGTTTTGCTTGGTCATACGAAGACATGCAGTCTAAATATTGACATTATGGCACATCGATTGCCAAGAAAGAGGTTTTCTCGATGAAGCGAGAGGTTAAATCGCATGCGTCTGAGATGTCGAGAAAATCAAAGCCGAAGTTATGAAGCGTTCAATGCGGTTTTCTAGCTGTTACTTCTTATCCGCAATGGGTTGCAAGCGTGGTACCGTACCTAAGAAGGATGGCAAGGTGCGAATGTGCGATTATAGAGATTTGAGCAAGCGAGCCCGAAGGCGATTTCCCACTTCCTCATATTGATGTTACGGTTGACAACACTTGACATAAGGTCTTCTCCTTCATGGATGGTTTCTCGGTTACAATCAGATCAAAATGGCTCTCGAAGACATGAAGAAGACTACTTCGTTACGGTGGGGCACTTTACATTACAAGGTCATGCCGTTCGGTTGAAAAACGGGCGCCACATATCAGCGTGCCATGGTGGCATTATTTCATGACATGATTCATCACGAGATAGAGGTCTACGTCGAAGACATGATAGCTCGATCACAGACTAAAGAGGAACATCTCGATCATTTGCATAAACTGTTTGATAGACTGAAGAAGTACAGACTAAGACTTAATCCTAACAAGTGCACTGTTAAGGACCAAATTGTAGCTATTTTGTACATGATTTTGTGGTCCTTAACAATGCCTTTTTAATTAATTAGTAGTATTTATTCTAGTATTTTGGTTTAATTATGTTTTTATTTAGTTTTTGTTTATAATATATGAAATTCCTGGCTGCAGATACGTGATGTCACAGAGAATGTTATGACACACTATCTGACACTCTGTTAATAATTCACACAATAAATATAAACAACAGTAAATAACACAATAAGTTGTTTACCCAGTTCAGTGTCTAACTACACCTACATCTGGGGGCTACCAAGCCAGGGAGAAAATTCACTATTAGTAGAATTAATTCAGGAATAAACCAACCGGTTTATCTCCTTCACTTAAAACCTACCCAATGCAACTTCAACCTAAGTCCTACTTAGATCGAGTTCCTACTCACTCCCCTCAATCACGGTGATATCAACCTATTGAATAATTGAATTGTGAAGACACACTTCAATAAACTATCTTGATCTTGCTTCAAAGCTTTCAATCAAGAGACAAACACTCGTGCTTCACTTTGGTGATAAACTACCCTTACAAACAAATCCTAGTCAAGGCACTTATCAATTGATAGTTGCTTGGCTCACAAAGAAACTAAATTACACAATACAATTGTTAACTCTCCTAACAGTACAAATAACAACTGCTATATCTTCAATAAATTTGAGGCGCGATATAAGGGTTGAATTCCTTTTATAGAAGCGATCTTGAAACTTGAGTTTTGGGCTTCCATAAAGATAGCTAGGGTTCACTTAATTTAATCCTAAAAACATGGTCTTTTCAACAACCAAATTAGGTCTAATTAAGATTAACCTAGCAGCCACGTGGTATGCTTTCTAATATGAGAAAAACATAATTTTAGCACTCAATAAACTTCACGAAAAGTCTCGGGAAAAGCAGTTCGAGCGAGATGTCTGCTTGAATGTCATAACATACATTATGACATCATTATTCTATGAAATTTCCACACTTTAACTTCCGGTTACATTCTTTAACATCCTTAGCAAGTAGGATTTATCTTCAATCTCGAATGTCATGACATTTATCAAGACATTGCTATAGCCTAGTTTTACCAAAATTAATGCCAACTAAAACACTAACAAACTCCCCTTTGGCACATTTTTGGCTAAAACTACTTAACACATCAGAGTACCTATGCAGCAGAAGACAAACTAGTTCTAAGCTTAAAGAAACTAGAACCTAGAGATAAGATAAATTCTACCCATACAGAAATCCCACAATTCCCACAATTGCCCACATACAAATTTAAACAGGCCATACAATTCCCCAAAATTCCCAGCCACTGTCACACAATAGTTCTTCTCCCCCTTTTAGCCATAAAGGGCCAAAGGTACAAATACCCCAAACAAACATTATGCAATTAAGTACCATCATTCAACAAATTACAATGAGCTTAGTCAAGGATTACAGTGCTGGTTAATAGAAAATTACAATCATCAAAGATAGGGAACAAGCAACATAAGAATAAGAAACAATATGAAAACAACAAGCCAAAAATCAACAAAATAAGAACCATCACAGCAACAGATCAGTTGCTCTTCTTTCCTGAAGAAGAACTGGAAGCATTATCATTGGGAGCAACACCATCAGCAACATTACTGGTTACCACTTCAGCCTTAATCTTGAAATCAGAATCTTCATCAGTCTCTGCAGGTTCAGGGGTCTTCCTCTTCTTGGCAATTTGTGTCCTCTTGGGTCTTGAGCTACCAACAGATTTAACTTTATACTTCTTTGAGACAGTTCCAGCTTTGGTCATCTTCTCAACTTGAGACCCAGAGATACCACCCTTTGCTTTGACAGGGGAATCAGCAGGGGTAGCAATGTCAGAATCCACAGAAGTTTTCTGGACATGATCTTCAGATGTCATAACATTCTTTGTGATATCTTGATCAGCTGCTAAACTAGGGCTAGCAGATGCTTGGTTAAGGAGCGAAACTCCGAGCAGAGAGATTCTCATTTAGGATCACGGTGACTATCCTATCAATGGTTTCTTGCACATGAGTACCTTACATGTTGCTATCTTAGAGGAACAAATGAGGATGATCGAGATCTTACGGAGGATGAAGCGATGACCTTTGAGTATTCCGTGCATGTTGATTACGGGACTTCTTAGAGTCGAGTTGCCATGGAGCGAGGAGAGATCTTCACAGGTTCAACATTCAAGGTGCGACACTTGCCTAATCTCGACCATGGTGGGAGATGGACGAAGGTCTTGGGATGAAGAGGATGAAGAAGATATGTTTTGCTAAGATATGTTGAAAGCGAACCCAAGAATGACAAAGAGTTTGAGAGTATCTTTTGGATGAAGAGGATATGATACTTTCAAATGGAAAGGCTATTATATGGAGGAGTCTCTTCATATTCTTGAAACTTATAAAAATAAGAGGGAGATAATTAAATGACCCACTTATAATTAATAAAAGGTCTCTTCCCCTACTTGTAAGCAATCTTAATTGCTACAATTCCTCATACTGACAAATACCCAGTTTGCTCCTTAAATTTTCAAATTGACTAGCATCAAGAGCTTTAGTAAAAATGTCGGCGGTTGAAGTTCGGTGACTACATGATCCAATTTAATCACTTTCTCCTCCACAAGGTCTCGATGAAGTGATGTCTAATGTCAATGTGCTTAGTCCTCTTGTGTTGTATAGGATTCTTTGAAATATTAATAGCACTCAATTGTCACGGTACAATGTCATGACATCACGTGTGACATTATACTCGAACGACATCACTTCATCGGACCATTTGAGAACAAGCGCTACCGGTACTATGTATTGACTTGACGGTGGACAAGGACCGCAATTTTGCTTCTTCTTGAACCAAGAAACAAGATTGTTTCCCAAGAAGAAGCATCCTCGGTACTTTTTACATCATCGGCACTACCGATCGGCATCACAATAACGGACAAAATTGGTTCACATCCATGGGAATCGAGGATACCATAATTGCAAGTTCCACTCACATACTTGAATTCTTTTCACAGGTTAATGTGACTTACTTTAGGTTCGACTTGGTATCTTGCACATACCCCAACCAAATGCAATGTCGGTCTGTGGTGTTAGGTACAACAAACTTCCTATCATGCTTCTATATAAACTTTGATCAACCTTTTCACCACTTGTGTCTTTGGACAACTTCAAATGTGTGGGGCGAGGAGTCCTTTTATGGCTGGCATTCTCCATTCCAAACTTCTTGACAATATTCCTTGCATACTTGCTCCGTGAAAGAAATGTTGAGTCTTCCATCTGTGTAACTTGCAGTCCAAGAAAGTAAGTCAACTCTCCCATGAGACTCATTTCAAACTCTGCTTGCATTTGATTGGCAAAGTGTTTCACCATTGTCTCTGACATTCCTCCAAATACTATGTCATCAACATAAATTTGAGCCACCATTATCTTTCCTCCTTCATTCTTGACAAAGAGAGTTTTATCCAAGGCTCCTTTCCTGTATCCTTAGTCTGTAAGGAACTTGGTTAGCCTCTCATACCAGGCCCTATGAGCTTGCTTTAGTCCATATAGGGCTTTCCTTAATTTGTAGACATGATCAGGAAAACTTGGATCCACAAATCCTTTAGGCTGTTCTACATATACTTCCTCATTTAAGTAGCCATTTAGGAAGGCACTTTTACATCCATACGAAATAATTTGAATTTGAATGCAAGCAACCCTAGTAGTAGCACAGATTGATTCCGTCTAGCCCTTTGGAGCAAAGTCTCATCAAAATCAATCCCTCGACTGAGTGTAACCCTGAGCAACAAGTCTTGCTTTATTTCTGGTGACAATCCATTCTGCATCAGACTTGTTCTTGTAGATCCACTTTGTGCCAATGATGTTTGTTCCTTCTGGTCTAGGAACTAGTTCCCATACTTCATGTCGCTTGAACTGGTTCAATTCATCTTGCATTGCTCGATCGAATTCATCACTTAGAGCTTCTTTGACATTTTTTGGCTCTATTTTTGACACAAAACAAGAGTTTGAAACAGTTTCTCTGGACCTTGTAATGACACCCTTGTTTGGATCCCCAATGATGAGTTCCTTTGGATGATCTTTCTGAATTCTAATGGAAGGATCTTTGTTGACTTCCTCTGGTTCAGATTTTGGTGAAGTAGGAGCAGGTACATCATCCTTATCAGGTACTTGAGGTGATGTCTCAAACCATGTCTCAACATCATATGGGACATTGTGTTCCTGATGATGATCATCAACAATGACATTAATAGACTCCATCATAACTTGGGTTACGGGTTGAATACCTATATGCTCTGCATTAGTGGAGTATCCCAGAAAAATGCCTTCATCACTCTTAGAGTCCATTTTTCTCCTTTGATCACGATCTGTCAGAATATAGCATTTGCTACCAAACACATGGAAATATTTCACAGTTGGTTTTCTTCCCTTCCATAGTTCATACAAGGTAGAGGAGGTTCCTTTTCTTAAGGTGACCCTGTTGTGAACGTAGCAGGCTGTATTCATAGCTTCTGCCCAAAAATGAATAGGAAGTTTCTTAGCATGAATCATTGCTCTGGCAGATTCCTGTATAGTCCTATTTTTTCTTTCCACAACCCCATTTTGTTGAGGTGTTATAGGAGAAGAAAACTCATGATTGATTCCCTACGAAGGCGAAATTCATCAAACTTCTTTCTCAAATTCCTTTCCATGATCACTTCTTATTCTGACAATACAGCTTTCCTTCTCTCTTTGAAGTCTTTTGCATAACTCTTTAAAGACATCAAACACATCAGATTTTTCTTTGATGAAGTTTATCCAGGTAAATCTGGAGAAGTCATCCACAACAACATAAGCATATCTTTTTCCACCAAGGCTTTCAACCTGCATAGGTCCCATCAAGTCCATGTGCGGCTCCGCACTTTAGAAGTGGTCAGATGTCTAGACATTGGATGTGACATTACGGTTTGCTTTCCACTGACACTCACCAGACCCTTCCTTCATCAATATGGGTCTTGGTATCCCTCGTGACCTCCATAGTGATGATCTTTTCATTCCTCGAGATCGGATGTCCAAGTTTTTGATGCCACAACTTTACCTCCTTTTCATCTTTATGCATAGAGCACCACGGAAGAGGTTGGTGTTCTCGATTCTCACATATAGCGATTGTCCTTTGATCGACTCCTCTCATAACTACTTCTTGTTTATCATTGATTACAAGACATTCGGACCTAGTGAAGTTAACTTTGAATCCCATATCACATGGTGACTTATGCTTATGAGGTTAGCGATCAAGCCTTTTACCGCAACACTCCATTTAGATTTGGAACTCGAGGCGGTCAAGTTTCCAACACCTTTGATTTCTCCTTTAACTCCATCTCCAAAAGTAACAAAATTTGGTAGAATGAGGTTTGACATTATTCGTGGGTTCTTTATTCGATCATATGCTTGGAACACCTTTGTCAAAGTACCAATCTTCCTTGTGAGACACTCTAAGAGAAGTGTGAGCTATCAATCTTTGAGTCCTCTTCTTCCACTTTTAGGTGTAGGGTACCTTAATGTTCTTAGGCTTAACATAGGGAGTCGATTAGGGTATTATGTCGGTGAAGCGACTTTGTAGGTTTTGTATCGCAAATGTCTGAGATAGCAAGAGTCGCCACCGACTTTTCTTTTATCAATTAATGGAAGGTGAAAAGAGCAGGAAAAGACCTTCGTTAGATTACGAGTAAGGAGAAGGTTATGAAAAGGGAAGGTATTAGCACCCTTTCCATCCGTAGTTATCTCGGGCTCTTAGTTAACTCTTAGATCACTTTAAAGTTGTGTTTTACGTGTGTTTGACAAAAATGTTTTGAAAAGGCATTTCGCTTTGACTTTGTAATGATTCATGTAGGAATGTATACAAAGTGTTTGGAAATGTTTCGTTTTGAAAAGAGTTTGAACTTTGACAAAAGTGTGAGGTGCAAAAAGTATTTTGGCCAGACAAGCAACTAAAGTCTTATTACCTACTCGAATTGGTCGTTTTCATGTTGTTTCGTTCCTTTAGAATAGCGCTATCCATACCATTAGTTGGTAGGTAACTCTATTTGTTGGATGTAAGCGGGACATTCGAAGGGACATCGATGGTCATAGAAAGCAACTTGTAGGAAGTATCCTAGCACATTCGAAGGACTATCATCATTTTTCGTGGCGACAATCGAGGGTCAAGATCATGTATTCGGAGGCGACATCGTGGGTCTATGATCTTTGTATCGAAGGGACTATGATGATTTGTTTTGAAGGCGACGGTGCTAGAATACCTCTACGTTCGAGGGACTTGACCATTTGAATTCGTAAGGCGACGAGAGAGAATTACCCTAAGGGGTGCATATGTGAAAGAGTGTGTTAATTTCAGATATTTTATCTTGAAAATATGAGTGAGCTATGTTCAATTTTATCTTGCCATACACGCCTAATTACTAGCAGTTTATAGGGTGCGGAAATTAAAATGCGGAAATGTAAAAGTGCGGAAAGATAAATCCTACGCTATTACATGGCTTTGGGGCAGATACATAATTTAAACTTGCGGAAAATAAAAGCCCTAATTAAAACTATTACATCCCATGAGCAGTTACATTATTGGAAAAAAGAAAATGATAAAAAGAAATCGTCCGGAACGGGATAACCTGTGAAAAGATGAGAAATCGGAAAATACGAGAGAAATCGAATAAGAGAAAAATGTTAGTAAAAATGCAAATTTTTGAATGACGAAAATATTTCATGCTGGAAATAACATAAATATGCTAAAATAATTTTTTGGGATTTTTTGGAAAAGATTTAATAATTAAAAACTAATTAAAAGTGATTTAAACGGTAAATTATGAATAAAAATAAATATGCATGCAAAATAATATTTTTTAATTTTATAAATTAAATAAATATTTTATGAAAATAAATGCAAAAGGAAAAATATTTTTGACAATTTTTAATGCATGAATAAAAATATTGAAAAGAATTAAAATGCATGGAAAAATATTAAATAAATGAAAAATAGAAAAATATGAAAAGAAATTGAGTTTGTAAAGAAAAATAGCAAAACCGGTCCCGGCATGGTTCGAACAGGGGACCTTTGAGGGTATCTTTGCACAGCTAACGCCTTAACCACTGAGCCAAGTGTCATTTGGTGTTGGAAAAGCTGAAAACAATTCAATATGAGTGATGACGCGTCCTGGATGTGTTTGAAACACAGTCAGCGAAGTGGACCCCATCTGTTTTTGAATGGACGAATCAAAACCTTTCCTCGCGCCACGACCTCGCGGTCTTCCTCGATCAGCGGCAGGAGCCCTAGCTCCGATCGTCTTCTCAACCAACACGAAATCAAAGCTTGCAATCTGCGAAATAAATGGATAAAGGTACCCTACCCCTAAATCGAGGGCTGCGAACACGATGGTGAGGTCCTTTTGCCTGAATCATCTGGATAAGCGGTTCGAAGCTTTCAGTTCGGAAACCTAAGTATGGCATCTCATGTTTTGGATGTTCAAACTCAGCGATTGCCAGATCGAACCCTTGGCATCTCATGAACATGTTTAAAGCATTAGAATCATTTAACACAAGCGAATAATAAGATGCAAAATCAAGAAAAATTGAATATGTATGTATGTATGTATGGCTCGATTACGGATGGTTTGATCAATGGCAAGGATGTATACTTACTCAATCTTACCTCCTAAACACAATGGAATGATTTTTGAAGGCTGAAAGTGGCTGGAAATTCAAACACGATTTTGGACAATTCTTGAAAAATTTTGACAAAATAAGGGTTGTTGTAAGGGCTAGGGTTTCGTGTCCTTTGCTGTGCATCTTGCTTGGTATTTATAGAGGGATTTGAGAGAGGAAAAACAAGGCAAGAAGATTTGATTTGGAATGCATTCAATGATTTTAAAATCAAATCAAATTTTTGAAAGAAATTTGATTTTCTCTTAAATGTATGATCATGCACGAAATTGGCACGTGTTTTGGGCTTCCTTGGACCTCAAGTTTGATCAAAATCCAATCATCTTGAAAAAATATCTTATTTTCATATTTTATATAATTTAATTTTGAATTAAATGGTTTAAAATTCAAAAATAAATTAATAAAATAGAAAATTGTCATGGCCAAGCACTTATGGGTCACAAATAATGTCATGAACAAGTTTGGATCAAAAGATTATAGGCCCATTTGGAAAATTTTGCATTTTGACCAAAATGTCCTTTTGTGCAATTGTCCAAAATTGCCCAACTTCTGAATAGTGTATCTTGCTCAATTTTCCACATTTTTGAGTGTTCTTGGACTTTTGAAAGCTCTAAGAGTCCTCTAACCAACCTTTTTGGTCCCATCTCAATTGGAGTTTCCATGCTCAATATATCTTCAAAACAAAATGTTGACTTTTTGTTGACTTTGAAAAGGACCTGTAATGTTTTGATCCATACCTCTCAAATGAAGCATTTTTTGAACATTCTTGTGAGATATGAAGTTGTAGAGAATTGAATTTCCTTCAAAACAAAAGATGGTGGAAAAATTTCTGAGAAATTATGAAGAAGTTATGATCAGTCAAAGTTCAGTTGACTTTTCTCAGAGAAACCCTAATTTAGAAAGTTTGATTTTTGAGCAAATCTTGGGTTTTCTTGATGAATCATGATCAAACCTTGATCAAATGATGAATGTAACTTCAAAATGAGGATGTTGACCAAAAATCATGAAGTTTGATTGTATGTTGACCACGATTGACTTTTGTCCATCTGTTGATTTTCGACCATCGAGCAATTATGCGAAAACTTGACTTGTGAAGCTTGAAACTTGACATGGAGAACATTTGAAGCATATGAGGAGGCATGATGAACATTGGAGATGTTGGAAATCCATTTTGATCTGAGAATCACCAAACCCTAGTTTGGGTTGATTGTCTAGGAGAGGGTTTGTCTGATCAACCCTTGAGGAATCCTTGAGTATGGATGTATGGAATGTCTTGAGAAGATGGAGGGCAAATTTTGGGGTATGACAGCTGCCCCTATTCAATCTTCTTGTACTGGAAGGGTTAGATTGGCGTGCGTGCCTTTCGTGACCTGGAGGTAGAAGATGATTGAACACTCAATACACTGAAAATTTGCACTTTTGGTGATGCGGGAATGGGCTTACAGATGCCATTTGGAGAAGGTAGAGACTTCGCTGGGGAATGAGTCGCACGCTGGACTGGAGATTGTTGATAGGAGAATTGATGGGGATGGGCTTGAGATGCCATCTGGAAAGATTGATGCTGGGGAGTGAGCCGTACGCTAGGCTCTGTAGACGTTTCTGGAAATGAAAGGAGCATGGAGATGGGCTTAAGATGCCATCCGGAGGGAGTCGTACGTTAGACTTCGTGCTCATCTTTGAATGAAGTTATTGGTTTGTATTGGTTTTTTAACCAAATATGCGACGATACGAAGGTGGAGAAATTGTTGACAAATAGTCGAGATGGGCTTAAGATGCCATCAAGGCAGGCGGGTTATCGCTAGACTCTGTAGTTGCTGTTGATAATAAGAATGAGTCAGAATAAATCTTCGTGCTGATTACTCTGAGGGAGGTAGTAGTTGGCAAAATGCGGATATCTTCCCTGTTGTGCATCGGGTGTTGATCCACTTCCTATTATCGGAGGATAACTTGTGATCGTTCGGATAGGGTTTCCCGTCTAGCTTCGGGTATTAATCCTGGATCCGTTGTCGGAGGACAACGAGGGCGGTCGTTCAGATAGTTTTCCCGTCTGGATTGGTCTTAATCCTGGACCAGTTGTTGGAGGACAACTAGGGGCGGTCTTTCAGATAGTTTTCCCGTCGAGATTCGGGTCTTAATCCTGGACCTGTCTGCGTTAGAAGTGATTTTCACCTGTTTTGGAGAAAACAAGAGAAACTTTGATAGAATATTTGTTAGTCTTATGCAAAGTATGATGCATGACAATGCGTATGAATGACATATGCACAAATTATGACTTTTATGAGTAATGTATGAATGATAGATGTTGTGGTATTTCAAAACATATCCATCTTGAAGAAGATGCGGAAGTTCTGCTTAGAGATTTCTGACTTCTGTTTGATGATGGAGATCCTGAGAAGAAAGATAACTTTGATTCCTCCGGTGCACTATCTGACCAAGTTAAGATCTAGATATTGTTGAGGATGGTAGAGGTACGCTGTCGAGGATCTTGTGTGTAGACCCTGTTGGGGAGAATCTTGGAGGTACTCTACTGGGGATTTTGAGTGTAAATCTGCCGGAGAGTATTTGGTAGTTGTTGGGAGACCGGGTTAGAAGAATCTGGAGATTTGGAATCTCTGACTGAGGGATAAGAGGTGTAGGTTTCCTCCGGTGTACTATCTGAACAAGTTTCAAGTCTAAATACTGCTGCTGGAGAAAAGGGGAACGGTTGAGAGATATCAGTTGGGGATAAACATCTTAGCTGGGGATGAAATGTTATTGCTCGAGACAGGCGTAATCCGGTTAAGTTGAGTGGAATCATTGCTTGGGGACCGACGCGTACTTCACTGGGGAAGGTTTGTGGTGAGCAACATCTCTATGGGGATCAGTGCTCTGCAGGGGAGTATTTTAGTGACTTCCTTCGTCATCTCGATTCACAGAGTGCTAGTAATTACTTTTGCACGTTCACTTTGCATATACGTAAATAGATTTTATTGTCACATGCATATAATCATTCAAAGCAAACATTGGACTTTATGCAAACAACAACGGTGAAAATTGTAAAGAAAAAAATTGCAAACAACAATCTAGGGATACCCTTTTTGCCCAAACCGCCTTTTCGGGTTTTCGACTTGCAGGTGTACATGTTTTGTATATATCCTTAACTTTTGCCGAACCCTTTTGGTTCGCAGGATATATATTTTGCCTAGGTCGATCGACCTAGCGGGTCTCTTTATCGTAGTATTTTTGACTATATCTGCGTTCACGGGGTGTGGGAAGTCTTCACCATCCATGGTCTTTGAGTATCATAGCTCCACGAGAAAATCATCTTGACTACAAGCGGTCCCTCGTATGTGGGAGTCCATTTACCCACAGGATCACCTTGTGGAAGAATGATGCGCTTGACTACTAGATCAACGACTTGGTAGACTCGGTGCTTGACCTTCTTGTTAGATGCTCGATCATTAAACCGATAGATCTGTCCGTGGCATATGGGCGAGTCGTTTCTCATCAATCAAATTAATCGGTCAAGGCGGTCGGACCCATCGTCTTCGCCTAACTCTGCGTCTGGAGGACTCTAGTTGAGGAATCGAACTTGATGGGTGGGGCTTCCATACCGTATACAAGAGAAGGGGTTGCCCTGATGTTCGTGCCATGGTCGATAACCATGAAGAGCAAATGGTAACATCTCATGCCAATCTTTGTAAGTCCATCATCTTACATATAATCTTCTTAATATTCTTGTTGGCGGCTTCCCTGCGCCATTCATCTTAGGCCGATAAGGAGAAGAATTGTGGCTTGATCTTGAGCTGCGTGCGAGTTCGGTGATCATCTTATTGTTGAGATTAGAGCCATTATCGTGATAATCCTTTCGGGAGTGCCATGCAAGCGGATAAGATTATGTTTGATGAAGCGAGCCACACATTCTTGGTAGCAGATCGAGCGAAGCTTCTTACCCACTTGGTGAAATAATCAATTGCCACAAGGATGAAGCGATGTCCGTTGGAAGTAGTGGGCTTGATCTCTCCAATCATGTCAATGCCCCACATTGCAAGGCCAAGGAGGCATTAGAACATTCAGTCTGGAGATGCGTGCACTTTATGCATCGGCATTTGTGACAAGATCGGCGTGGCGGTGACAATCGGCTTCCATGGTGGACCAATAGTAACTTTGTTCTCAAAATCTTCTTAGCCATTGTATGTCCCGGAGTGGGTACCAATGCGCCTAGTGTAACTCTTCCATGATACGTATTCTTTTTTCGGTCTACAGTAGTAAGCACAAGTCGTGGTTGCGCTTGTATAAGATATAGTTCTTGAGGAAGAATTTGGATGCAAATTTTCTCATGAACTTCTTATCATTGACGAGATGCCTACTGAGGATATTCACGAGTCTCAAGATACCTCTTCACGTCATAGTACCAAGGTTTCTAAATGCATATCAAGCTCATAACAATATTTGGTTAGTCAAACTTCTCCATGATGATGGGGAGCCTCGTTGTCCCATCTAACCTTGAACATAGATGACATAGTAGCTAATCGTGCATGGCGATTCTCTTCTCGTGGAATGTGGTTGAAAGTGATCTCTTAGTAGGGATCAAACTCGAACATGCTCTCGATACGGAATGAGATTCGGATGCTTCGTATCCACTCGCCCTTAATCGTGATCACCAAAGTGAGTCTCCATACACTTGCAAGAACTTGATTCTTAAGTCAATAGCGACTTTGATACCCATGATGCGCTCCGTATTCGGCCATGTTGTTAGTGCAAGCTGAAACATAATCTGGCGGTGAAAGGCGTATGTCCGCTGCGGGGATGTAATGATGGCGCCAATGCCATTGCCAAGTCGTTTGAGGCTCCATCAAAGACCATAGTCCATCGGGATCCTTGTTCGGGTCCTTCGTCGGGCTGGTTCTTCATAATGTAACTAGTAAAACATCTTCATCGGAAATTGAGCGCATAGGCGATAGTCGTCTACGACTTGATGAGCCAAATGATCGGCTACTACACTTCCTTTGATCGCTTTACGAAAGTATATTGGATGTCATACTCGGTCAAGATCATCGCCATCTTGCTATTCTTCGGAGAGGGTTTCTCAAATATGTATTTTATCGGATCCATCTTGAAATCAACAAGGTAGTGTGAGTCAACATATCTTGTCTTAGCGTGACAATGAAAGCGTTGCAAGTTTTCTCATTGTGGTATCTTGTTTCACGATCGGTAAAATTTTGCTAAGGTAGTATATTGCATGCTCTTTTCGACCGGACTCGTCATGTTGCCCAACACACACCCATTGAATTCTCTAACATCAAGTACATGATAAGAGGTCTTCCTTGGGCGGCATCGGGATAGGAGGATTACATGGGTACTCCTTGATTTTGTCAAAGCGATGGAAATCGTCATTCCATTCTACTACTTGATCTTTCTTAAGTAACTTGAAGATTGGCTCACAAGTAGCGATTAGGTGTGCAATGAATATGCCAATGTAGTTTAATCGGCCAAACCTCGACTTCTTTCTCGGTGCGGGGCTGGCATTTACGTAATAGCTTTAACCTTGGCGGGGTCAACCTCAATACCTTTTCCGCGACAACAAACCCTAGGAGTTTTGGATCGACTCCAAGGTGCACTTGTTAGGATTAAGTCTCGATGTACTTCTTGACCTATCAAGCAGTTTCTACAAATGATCGAGATGTTCTTCTTGATCTGTGATCGAGCTATCATGTAAATCGGCGTGACCTATCTCGTGATGAATCATGTCATGAAATAATGTCACCATAGCGATAAGTGGCGCCCGCGTTCTTCATCCGAGCGGCATAACCTTGTAGCGAAAGTACCCCACGTAACAAAGTAGTCTTCTCCATGTCTTGAGTCATTTTGATCGATTGTAACAGGAGAAACCATCCATGAAGGAAAACCTTCGCTGGCGGTGTTGTCAACGAGAACATCAATATGAGGAAGTAGAAAATCGTCTTCGGACTCGCTTTGTTCGGATCTACGTAATCCACACATTCGTACTTTGCCATCCTTCTTAGGCACGGGCACTACATTAGCAACCCATTATGGATAGGAAGTAGCGCTAAGCCGGCGTTGAGCATTTCATAACTTGACTTTGATTTTCTCGACATCTCGGGGCGCGTCGACAGACCTTACATTTCCTTTGGAAAACCTTCTTTTGTCGGGTCGGTGTACCACAATATCAATGTCTAAACCGGCATGTCTTCGTATGACCAGAAAAACCTCAATATAGTATCGTAGCATCTGAACCAAACTTTCTTTAACCTTTGTTCTCAAGACCGCTCTATCTTGATCTCTTTTACATCTTCATCGATACCTAAATTCACAACCTCAACCTGCTCTTCGTGTGGGTATAACTCGCTCTTCATGATGTAGCGATCGACAAGTTCTCACGGAACTTCACAATCTTCCTCACTTCGTCTTGGCTTGGTAGATCGGATTATCGAAGTCATATTTAGCAATAGCATAGGTATTATCAGAGATTCGGAGTGATTGCGATGTATCACGTGGGTGTGTGTAAGAAACACATAGCCTTTTGAAGGGGTGATAAAGTAAGAAAGCAAAATAGAATGCAAAGTCAACGATTTTATTGAATGAAA
Source organism: Vicia sativa (assembly GCA_021764765.1). Taxonomy (NCBI): domain Eukaryota; kingdom Viridiplantae; phylum Streptophyta; class Magnoliopsida; order Fabales; family Fabaceae; genus Vicia; species Vicia sativa. The sequence goes on from CM038792.1 coordinate 249,601,949, forward strand.
ATATGCAAATGAGATAATAACCCTCACAAGCGAGCCATGATGCCCGGGCAAGGCACTAGGCTTTAGAGTTTATTGTTCAAAACATAGAAAATCTGAAAAGCAAAACAAAACAAGAGCAATTACTCGGACTAAAGGAGATTGGTGTTCGCGTTAAAGGTGGCTTTGAGGATCTGACGTGAGTTCGGATCTTCGATGCTAGCGATTTAAATCTTTTGATTTGTTTATAAAGATGCCATGAGCATCAAGCTTTATTATTTTCAACACAAGAAAGATGATTTAATGATTATGAAAAGGGAAAATGAAATACCCTCAATTGATATTGGTATGCGTAACGACTAGCGCAAACTAGACATAACGCATTGGGGAGATTCGAGTAAGGGGATTGTTATATAAAGGGAATAGATGGAGCACCTAAATATATGTAGTTATCTACTTTATATATATGAATACGTTTGATATGTTTGTGTGTTTTAAATGCTATTTCTATGATTGGGAAAGTTTCTCCTTTTGGATTTTTAGAAACAGATTGTGTGGGATTCTAGTGTTTGTTATTATTGTGCTCGTAAAGATCATGGATCTTGCATACATATCTAGTGGGAATCGGAGCATTTGTAGCTCGGATCTACAAGGTTCTATGGTTTGTTTGGTGCGGGAGATAGAAATTTGCTCGGCAAGGATGAGACCTTGTGCCTACGTATTCTCAAAGGATGTTGAGAAAGTCGGAGCAATCGTAGTTCCACTTATGCTAGTGGAAAGCAGCGGGATGTTAGTAAGAGGCAGACAAATGTCATCTTAATGAAAAATGTATCTAATTTATTTCATCACATACATTTTGAAAAGTTTGATTGATTAAAATCTTTAAATCGTAAGTATTAGGTGTTTTGCTTGAGTGTACAAGCGTTACCACTTACATGTTTAAGAAAGATGTTTGAAAAGATGATTGAACCTTTTAGCTGTAAGTATTGGGTGTTTTGCTTGAGTGTACAAGCGTTACCACTTCTTTGTTAAGAGATGTTTTGTTTGAAAAGAAGTTTGAAAAGTTTGAAAAGTTTTTGTTGTATGTGATGTGATAGATGAGATACTTCTTCCATAGAGATGATAGATGTCTAAATCTCAAGGAGAAATTGATTGGATTAAAGGGATGCTTTTAAGAAGCCCATGGGTCCTTGTATTAGCGAGGAGGCATTAGAGGGTCATCGAGGTCATCGAGGGTCCTTGTGAAGCTCGAGGAAGCTATAGGGTATGGTGGTTTTGGCTTGAAAGGTTTCATAGAAATCATCCTTTTGAATAAGAGCAATTTCAGGAAATTTTACTCTGGGAATTTGAAAGTGATTTCAGGAAACCATCCTTCGGGGTTCTATCTTAGCGGGTGATTCTTTGTATTGGAAGCCCAATAGGAGGCTGTTAAGAGATTTCCTATCTCTTTCGTTGTATGATGCCGAAGGCTAAACTCGATGAGGAGTTCTTTTGAGCGAAGCCCAAGGAGGTGACTCAGCAGTGTTGTCTTATATGAAGCCTAAGCGGAGGCTAACTACGTGGGGAGAGTTTCTTTGTATGAAGCCAGAAGGCTAAACTCATTGGAGATAAAAATATCTTGTATGAAGCCCAGCGGAGGCTAGCCCATCTTGGTGATGGATTGTCTTGTATGAAGCCCAGCGGAGGCTAAACTCAAATGGGGATGAGTTGTCTTGTATGAAGCCAGCGGAGGCTAAACGTGAAACCTATTGATTAGTCTAATTGTTATGTTATTATTAGGCGGTTGTATAAAAAGGTGTGTGTGTGTGTGTGATATGTATTCACGAGGAGTTTATGAAGGAAATATAAACAATGCATGATGTTTATTTGATTTATGAAATATAAACAAGTGTTTGTGAGCGAGCGTTAAAGCAGCGTAACTTGATTATTCACAAGTTTGTATTGTGTGCGAGGAAATGAATATGTACGAGCGAGTTTTTATGTACAGAGAAAGATGGATGTACATAGGAGGTTGGGACTTACAGTAAGGGAGGCCCATTGATTTGAAAGCGATTACAGGGAATAATGCTCCTTTCAATGTCAATGGTATTGATGTAAAATGTCAGATGAAGCGGAAATGATAGTTTGAAGTTTATACGTAAAGGTATCTGTATTATGTACGGATAAAAAGTTTGATATGTACAAGGAAAAGATTGTGTATGTACATAAAGAATGTTTGGTTGGTGTATACCTGAGTGAAGTGAAAACAAGCGATCGAAGTTTATGCATACTTGAGTATGAAAAAGTATCTGTATGTACGGATAAAAATTTTATGTGTTTGGAAAGTTTTGATATGTACAAAGAAATATTATGTACATAAAAGAATGTTATGGGACTTACACGTGATGGAGGCCCATTGGTTTAAAAAGAAATTTTGCTCGGGAGAAACCTTCCTTTAGAACCAATGGATTCGGTATGAACAAGCGAATGAAAACAAACGAAAGAAATTTGTTTACATTTGAATATTAACAATGATAATTTGAGTATGTACAAGTAAAACTAAATATGTACATAAAGGATTGGGACTTACCCCATAAGGGTGGCCCATGATCGATCGAGAAATTCGAGAAAGAACGAATTTGTTTTATCGTTTTAAATCGGATTGATCATGGTAAAAGATGCAAGTTTGATGAAATGTTTTGAAAAATGATTTGAAAATATTTTGAAAATGTTTTGAAATGTGAGGTTTATTTATGAAAAGTTTTGAAAAAAATCGGAAGTCGAAAACTTGAAAAATTCACCTTTTAAGGAGGTTTGAAAAGTGTTCAGAACGTCGTTTTCGGCTCGATTAAAAATTAATCAGATGAAAGTTTTTTCTGAAAATTTTTGCACTATCAAAAAATAGATGTATTTATTGACAAGTGTTTAAAAAATCATCTCAAAATGAGAAGTTTTGATTGGTCAAAAAAATTGTGAAAGTTTGATAAAAAACATGAAAAAAATGGAAGTTTTGTAAAAAGAATGGTCTTGGTGGGTGTTGAACCCATGACCATGAGGTAGACCACGTGGCAAGAAGAACTTAAGACCAAGCATACTACCCTGGGCCAAGCAGCTTACGTGTTAGTGGACCGAACACGTCTTGACATAAGATTGGAAATTTTAAATATTTGAAAATCAAGAACACATGAAGAGCAGCGACTGGGCTTATGGTTTGATTTTGAATTCAATTCAACCTAAAATCTTCGTTTCTCCATGAAATCCAACGATGTAAACATCAAAGTTGATCGATTTTGCACCACGAACATGATTATGGTTGTTAATTTCATTTATTTTCAGTCTAGAATGATTTAGGTTTTGAAAAACACGAAGAACCCTAATCTGAAAATCTCAAATTAAATGATGTATGTTGGATGATTGTTTGATTTTATTGAGGGTTAAGGATCGCTATGAGTGCAGAAAGAGAATGGCCAAGAGTTTTTGTCAAAAGAATCAAGGAATCATGAGAACCATGTTCGTGTTCATACCTGGAAAAATGAGAATCGAAAACGATGCAAACGTGTTTCCAGTTGCTGTTTCTTGATTGTGTGAGCTCCAACGGCATGTATGGAAGCTTTGTGGATGGCCTGCACCTCGTGAATCACGCTGGATCGTTCTACACAAGTCGACCTGCACAAGCTTGAAATGGAAACTAGAAAATGATATAAATCGTGTTACAGTTAGATGTTCTTGATCTGGATCATGTACATGAGGTATGGTGATGGTGTATGGATGATTACAACATCAATTGATCAAGCCTAGCTTGATTTAATTCCATGGCAGTTTTGGAAGCTTATGTGCATAGAAAGTGAAAACTGGTTTTTAGTGTGATTAGTGTTAGTTTTATGTTTCATACAAGTTACATATTGATTATAAAACATGTTAGACACCAAAGAATATCATAGTTCTTGCTAAATTTGAAAATTGCAATGTTTGGCAATTTGAACTATGATACTTGAATTTGAAGAAAGTGGAAGGAAAGCATGTGTTTGTGAAGCTTTGGTGTGGTTTGAGCTTGAATTGTGATCCTTTTATAGGCAAGAGATTCTGAAAATGTTAGGCAAGAAGGACATGGCATTTGGTGAATCATGAATTGTAAGGGCAAGAAAGACAATTTACCAAAGGAAACTTCCTTTTTCACCATGTGCTATATTTTACAATTTGATCCAATCCTTTCAATTATCACTCTAGGCTGATATTTATCAGTTCATCCATCCACTTGGCAAGGTTAGAAAGCTTCTAGATGAAGAAACACAAAAATGACCTATAATTTGATGCTATGATCTTTGAAAATCAAGTTTCATGGAGCCTTATGTTTCAATTTCAAAAGTGTATCTAGACTCCATGGATTTGAGAGTTCTTGGACATTTTGGAAAGGTTTTCCATGATCTACAACTTTCATGTTTTGAGTTTTTTCAAATTCAAATTGGAACTAGGTGAAAAATGGCATGAAGTTTGGAAAAAATGAGAAATTTCAACACTTAGAAAAATTTCTAAGTATGAAAACTTTTGACTTTTTGTTGACTTTTCAAATTCTTTGATTTTTTATGATCATGATGGATCATTTGAAGTATTTTGATGATGGAAAAAGTTTTGTTTTGAAAAATTTGACCAAAAGTCAAAGTTTGACTTTTCTATCTGAGATGAAATTTCATCGGATGTTTACGAAAGCGTGATGAATTACGTGAACCTCTGTGATATTTTGAATCAGAAATTAGGTCAAGATGTTGTATCTAAGATATAATGACCAATCTCTATCCAAAAAGTCATTTCTTGTTCAAAAGTCGGAGAATTCTCATGCGATCAAAACCCTAATTGGTCGATCCTCGATTGATCATGAGAGAAATGGGTATCGATGATCGGATGTGGATATTTTGATCAAGATAGATCAAATAAGATGAGAAAATCTCAAACCCTAATTGGTTAGCTCTTGAATCGGATGAAAATCGGTGAAACCCTAATTTTGACACGAGTGTTATACAGATTAATCTTTATGCAGGCTGTTGGTTGTGCAATGATGCAAATGTAAGGTGGTATATTAGGTCAAAATTTGGGGTATAACAGATGCCCTATTTAAGTTTCTTTAACACGAAGATGAAGATGAATATCTTCGTTTTGATAGGTGTAAAGAGACTTAAATATCGAAATCTAAAATTTTGGACCTAAGATACCAAAAGATGCGGATGATGCAAAATGATTAAAAAGTTTTACCCTAAAGGATATCAAAGAAATGACAGGTGAAAAAATTTGTGAATACGTCCCTGTTGGGGAAAGATTGATTCACAGGAAATGTGAACATCTGTTTCGTTTTGGGAAACAAAAAGATTACCTTCTGTCAGCCTTGTGACAATGTTTAAGGTAAGTGAAGATGATATTACCAATTATCAGCCCTGTGATAGTTTATGGTAATAAGTTTTGAAGATATTACCAATTATCAGCGAAGTGATAACTATAACAAGGTAAATCTTGAGAAATGAGTTGTTGCGTATTCAGCTTTGTGAATAACAGACAGTGTTCTATCCAGGAATGAACTGGAAAGAAAGAAGTTAATCAAAACATTATTCCCAACGAGGGATAATCTCAGCTGGCGAATGTGATAGAGAGAAGAAAATGCATTTATCTGTTTGGGGATTCCGCCGGGGAAAAGGAAAATGTATCTTTTTCGTTTGGAGAGAATCTGCTGGGGATATGATTATTCGTATGAGTAAGTATGATTTATACCAGTGATTTGGAAGCAAACATTTTGAGAGATGCAAAAAATGCAATGAATGATGCTATTATGTATGAATGTCATGAATGTTATATGCATGCTAACAATACTTGACAAAGACACTAAAGAGATATTTGGGAAAAGGACCACGTCACAGTTCGAACAAATACTTGGTGAAAATTGCAGCAATGGTGCAGATATTCACTAATGAAGATTTTGAGTTGCAGACTTTAAACTTTCAGAGAAAGGCATTTCATTGGCAACTCAGTTGGGGATTCTTCTTTGGAATAAGAATACCGTCCTTTGATGATTTCTGCTGAGGAGAAGACTGCTGTAGCAGTTGTCTTTATCCTTCGGAGATCAAAACACTCATGGAGAAACTGTTGAAGTTATTTCCGTGTTCATAGTTTCAAATGAGAATTTTGCTTTTGTTTCAAAAAAATTTGAAGTAAAAATTCATTTAAAACATTTTAGTTTCAAAAAGTGATTTTCACAATAAAAGCGTTATTTTGCAAAACAGAATAAAGTAGGAATTGCAAACAAAAAGCACAAGGCTCAAATTTATTGATAGAATGGTAATCGATAAAGGCGTGATTCCATGGACTATTACAAAAGTTGGAAATGATAATTTATTGGGAAAAGGCTACATTGAAAGCAAATAACGCTACTATCCTAGCAACTTTGAATTCCAAGCTGCGCTTTTGCTTGAGAAAAGTTGATTGAAGGTCCGTTGATGGAAGATTCTTCATGTGGACAAAATATAGGTATTGCATTACTTTGTCGTTTTGTATCCTTGTTTTGCCTAGATCGCCTTTTGGGTTTTCGATCTATCGGGATAATTCATTTATTGTCTCTAATTTTTGCACTGGATCGCCTCTTGGGTTTTCAATCCACGGGCGCTCATTTTGCCTAAGCCGCCCTTTTCGGGTTTCGACTTACCGAAATTCTTTTGTTTTTAGACAAAATATTTTTTGCTGCGTCGGCATTCACGAGATCGGGAGTTCATCGCCGTCCATGGTTGTGAGAGTCATAGCACCTTGAGAAAAGCTTCTTTTGACGATGTATGGGCCTTCGTAATTAGGGTCCATTTCCCTAGAATCTGTTTGAAAAGGAGAATCTTTTTAAGCAGTCGCCTTCTCGAATTCACGAGTCGGACCTTTTTGTCAGCTTTCTTCATCCTTCTTTGATAGAGTTGTCCGTGACACGGGCGGTCGGCGCTTTTCTTCAATTAAGTTCAATTGGTCGTATGCTTTGACACCATTCGACCTCGGATAGCTTTGTTTCCATGAGAACTCTCATTGCGGGATCTCAACTTCTACGAGAACCTTTGCTTCCATGCGTATACTAGAGAAAAGGAGTTGCCCTGTTGAAGTGCGTCTTGAGTGCGATACCCATGCGAGCAAATGGCGACATTCGTGCGGTCTTTGTAAGTGATGACCATTTGGGCGATCTTTTGATGTTCTTGTTGGCGGCTTCAACATCGCCGTTCATCTTTGGCGGTAAGGAGGCGAGTTATGATGCTCGATCTTGAATTCCTCACAGATTCTTCATCATTTTGTTGTTCAAGTTAGATCCATTGTCGTAATGATCTTGCTTGGAACTCCATATCGGCAAATGAGGTTGTTCTTGATGAACCTCACAACCACTTGTCTTGTGGCGTTGGTGTGAATCTTTGCCGACCCATTTGGTGAAGTAATCAATAGCCACTAGAATGAAGCGATGTCCGTTGGGCGCTTTTGGTTCAATCATTCCAATCATGTCGATGCCCACATGGAGAAAGGCCACGGAGAAGAGCGTTGAGTAGAGTCGGTGGCACATGGATCTTATCTGCGTAGATCGGCACTTGTGACATCTTTTAACGTGTTTACAACAATCGATTCCATCGTTATCAATAGTATCCTGCTCTCAAGATTTTTACGGACATTGCATGCCCATTTGAATGGGTTCGAAGGACCCTTCATGCACTTCATGGATGATTGTATACGCTTCACATGCATCGCGCATCGGCGAGAACCATGTCGAAGTTTCTTTTGTATAGCACATCCTCGTTCGGAAGAAATTCCTAGAAAGCCTCCTTAGAGTTTTCTTATCTTTGTCACGATGCCCAGTGGGTACTCTCGTGTTTGAAGGAAGCGTTTGATGTCGTGGAACCACGGCTTATCGTCGAAGCCCTTATTGCAAATACATATGCGGTCTTTCAAGGCGTCGATCGAATTCTAGGCATATCATTCCAATCATTGACTTTGAACATGGAAGATAGAGTAGCCAAGGCGTCGCCATCGATTTTGATCTCGAGGATATGATGCGATTCAACTTTGTTGAAGAAAGTCAACAACAGTCTTGCATAATCTCGTAAGGAATTAGACCAAGATGATGAGTTTCATACTTGTCTTTAATTTGATTGATCACGGTGAGTCTCCATATATATCAAGGATCTTGATCCTCAGTCGATGGCCTCTTGATACCCATGATGCATGCTTCATATTACGCTATGTTGTTGGTGCAATCAAATAGCAATCTGGCGGAAAGCGGGATGAGAACCCTCGGGAGTGATGATGAGCCCAATTCCATTGCCAAAAACATTCGGCTCCATCGAAGACTAGGCCCCATCGGATTTGGATCGGTCCTTCTCAGTGTAGCGGTTCGTCACAATCTTTCATCTTCAAGTACATAACATCCTCGTCTGGAAATCAAACTTGAGAGATTGGTATTCGTTGGCGGTTGATAAGCCAGTGATCGTGAGAATGCTTCCTTTAGCTTTTTGGTAGCGGTATTGGATGTCATATTCGAGATAGTAGCATTTGCCATCGGCGATTCTCCGGTTAAGCGGGCTTCTCAAATCGTACTTGATAGGATCCATTTTGGATATTAACCAAGTCGTGTGATTGATCATGTATTGGCGAAGGCGTTTTGAAGCCCACCAAAGCTGACATGTTTTCTCGAGCATGGAGTGAGTTTCCGATCTGTGAATTTCTTACTCGGTAGTAGATGGCATGCTCCTTCTTACGGTTTCGTCTTGTTGTCCAATCGCACCCATGGACTCTTCTAGTGCGGTGGGTATATGATCAATGGTCTTCCTTCCTTTGGAGGGATCGGTATTGGTGGTTTGACAAGTATTCCTTGATCTTGTCGAATGCTTTTGACAATCGGTTCCATACAACCTTGATCTTTGCGGAGAAGCTTGAATATCGGCCCGGCGATCATCGAGAGATGAATTTGGAGATATAGTTTAATCGTCCAAGAAATCCTCTTACTTGCTTTTCGGTATGTGGCATAGGCATTTCTGAATAGCCTTGACTTTGTCGGGGTCGACTTCAATTCCTCTTTGTTGTGATGAAACCTAGGAGTTTTCTGATCTTACCCCAAAGGTACATTTGTTAGGATTCGAAGCTGAAACTTCCTTAGTCGTTGAAACAACTTTAAGAGATAGTCTATATGTTCCTCTTGATTATCGGACTTTGCTATCATGTCGTCACGTGACCTCGATCTCTTTGTGCATCATATCATGAAGAGAGTAGTCATTGCCCTCACAGTAAGTTCTTTGCATTCTTTAATCAAATGGCATTACCTTGTAGCAAAAAGTGCCCCATGGCGTGATGAAGATGTCTTCTCCATGTCTTGGGAGCCATTCGATTTGATTATAACCGGAGAAACCATCCATGAAGGAAAAGGCGTTGAATTTTGCGGTCTTTGTCCACTAGCATGTCGATCGGTAGTGGAAAGTCGTCTTTGGACTAGCTTTGTTTAGATCGGTAGTCAACACACATTCGACCTTTCCATCTTTCTTGGATACAAGTACTATGTTGGCTAGCCATTGAGGATACTCGAGTGACAAGGAAACCGGTCGTTTTTGGACTTCCTTTTAATTTTCTCGACCATTTCGGGATGAACTCTCCTCGATTTTTGTGCTGGCGGACATTACGGTCTTAACGGCAAGTGATGCTCCACGATCTTTGGTATCAAACCGGCATGTCTGGTAGGACCAAGCAAACACATCAACGTATTCTTTGAGAAGACTTATCGGTTTGCCTTTGACACTTTTGTTGAGTGAAGCTCGATATTTACTTCTTTTGCATCTTCCTCGGAACCCAGTTGATTGCTTCTAGAGGTTCTTTGTGAGGTTGAATGATCCTTTCCTCGTGCTTTAGCGATCTAGAAATTTCATCGGGATCTCTTCTTCAACTTCTTCTTGGAATTCACGAAATTTCAAAGTTGAGAAAGGCGTGGAATTCTTGCTTTCAATGGATTTGTCCATTTGTTTAATCTGCATTTTTGATTTATGTTTGATTAAAAAGTTTTTATCATCAATTTTTTTGAAAGTTAATGTGAAAGTGTTGCGATTAATTTTCATTATGATTTTTTTTTTTTTGAAGATTTTTATGTTTTTTTTTTATCATTTCGGGAAAAGGGTAAAAATGAAAATAAACACAGTGTGGAAACAAAACAACGCATTTTATTTATGTTTCACAATATGAGCAGGGCCTAAAATACAAACTCATTTGTCTTGGGCAAGACAAAGAGAAATTATTTAAAAGCTAAACCCTATAAAACATCTCTTTGCTTTGGGCGAGCGAGTTCAAAACAAAAGCAAAGATAAACTACTTAGAGCTATGAACATTAGTCCTAACTTCAGGTTTCCAATAGTGCGAACTCCTTGGAAGTCGAGGTACTCGGGTAATTTTCCGCTTGGTTTAACCCTCGAGTAAACTTTGATTCTTTGGTGGCGAGGCTTTGAAGACTACGGGCGATGGCCTTTGCCTTTGGTCTTGCTAAGCGATCTTCTTGATTAACGGATCGGGAAGTATGAGAGATAGCCTTTGTACTTCTGTTGATCTTTGTGTTGAATCTTGGGGATGTTCCTTCCGGTCTTGGAGTGAAGAGACTCGTTGTCGTGACACTTTCCGCATCGTATCTGAGTCATACTCTTGATCTTGATGATCATGTTGATGTAGTGGTAACGAGGATGCGGCTTGGTGAAATCCACAAGCGTGTTGAAGCAGAGATCTTCATTTGGGACCTCGATCATTGATTAGTTTGAGAAGGCAGTATTCCTCTTGATTGACTAGGGTAGTCAAAGTCATCACCCGTCACATGGGTTGGATATCTTCGATCCGGATTTTGAGCTTTACGGCGGTATTTCACCATGTAGTCGTATTTGCCACTTGGTTCTCCCAAGGTATCCCATTCGGGGCTGGTGGATTTTCATGTTCTTTGCGAGGACATGTCTTTGAATTGATCGATCGGTGCATATGATTCCTCTTGAGACACATACTCGGGGCTATTCAAATAAGTGCTCCACTCTTGATTCGGATGGATCATCTTCATCCTCTTCAATAGTTACAACATTAACCTCTTGCGGAGCGGGGTTTAGAAACCTCCACTATGAAATACTTCCTTGATCGGGAAAGTGTTTCATCTTTCATTTTCTTTGGAGGATACGGGTGTGAACCCGAGTCAGACTTCGTTTCATTCTTGCGGGTTTGATAACTTGTCCCCATCCTCGGTATTGCCATCTTTCACCATTTGTGCGCTTCTTTATACGAAGAGATAGATGATCTATTTTAGTAGATTCATCTTCTAACGGATTTCGGGAGATCGGCTTCAATGTCATGCGGTGATGAAGGGCGGATAGATGCCTTACAAGTAAAGCTTGTTCACCGTGATGGTCACCAACTTTCCATTCTTTGAATTTTAATTTCGATGGAGTAGAAGTTCACCTTACATCGTGGATCCAAGGTCTTCCTAGCAAGCAACTATCTGCTTGAGTACGTCCATGACTCGGGCGTAATTTTGAAAGTGTGAGGCCAATTGTCATTGGGAGATCAACTTCCCGATAGTGACTTTCTCGATCCATCGAAGCTCTTACTATGATGTCGTTGAACTTCATTGGCGTTCCTTTGTAAGCTAAGCGGCGGCGTCGTTTTGGCATTACGTTTAAAGGCGAACTGTATCCACCAATACATTGGATAGGGAATCGGTGGCAAATCATCGAGATGTGCAAGGCCAAGTTGTGATCTTTCCCTTCTTCGGAAGTTCTTCGTCACTAAAACTCAGTTATTGCGGTACATTATGTTGGAGCGATCCTCCAAATTGTGCATAGTCACATCGTGAACCACATAAGCTGGTCTAGTACTCTCATCAAAGCTTCTCGGTGAGCTTGAGTTAAGGAGTAAAGGCAGTATTGAAATTTTTGAAGAGTGCGCATCAATTGGTCTACGACTCGATATTCACTCTTCTTGATTAGTTTCAAGATCTCGTCAAAGTCGAGTTGATGTTGGTTCCATCGGTAGAACCAATGTTTGTACAGGTTAACAATGGGAATCGTTGCGAGATTCTCGAGAGGATATGTTAACTTGGTTTTGTTTAACAACGGGGCTGAAGGCAATTTTGGTGGCAATGGGCGTGTACTCGTCCACTTGGCGTTACTCGTCCGATTTACATTATATTGACATTAGGCGGAAGTGTAGGCATGGGTTTCTCCTTCCATCCTCTATCAAGGTTGCATTGTCTTGGTAAGGAATTGCTCTGGTAGGCATGCGGAGCAGGGACCGGTGGGCAAATCACCAAAGGAGATGTTGGAATCTTGGAACCATTGTATGTGATTTCCACATGCTCGGGTATGTTGAAACAAGGGATCTAGCGTTTACTTGAGTTTTCGAGTTGATATCGAGACTAAAAGCTCATGCGGAAAATGCCCTATTGTATTTACGTCATGGTCATCTATTTACGTAAATTTGTAGGTCACCAATGTCTAACAAATGTTGAATATCTGCTCTTATGGTGGGACATCCATGGATATTCTTGGAGCGAGATATAGCAAGCTGCATAATATGCTTAGTGAAGGTGCTCATAGTCTTGTATGCTTCATGGAGATGCACCAAGTTTCCTTTGACTAAGTTTACATACGTGACAAGGTACATGTATTCCTTAGCATTAGATTCTTGAGTGTCCACTATGGTGGGAAGTGGATTGGCTTGCACATTCGGACTTGTGTTTACGAAGGAAAGAAGATTAGCCTTTACTAATCTACGTACTACGCCTTCAATGCTGCAATGCTCGAGGTCATGGCTGGTGCCCTTGGTGAAAAGGGCAAGATATGTCGACTTTGTACCACCATGGTAGTTTTCGGGGAGGAGGTGGTAACCTTGTTTGTATTAGATTCCTTTCTATAAGCGCGGGGTAAAGTTACGTATGCGTCATGGGAATTGGGTCGAGCCCAGGTGACCCAGGCGTCTGTTTTGGTTGTGAAGCTATGAGCACTGTGGCGAAATTGAGTTTGTTGATTTTGTTGAAGTGCGAGCAATTCACAGTTGTGTTGAGAGGGTGCTATGGCGGCTACATCGTTGTTGAATGACATTCTTGCGTGGTTTCCTCGGGATACCATTCCTCGTCATGTTCTTTTTCCTTGGGAAGCGGTTCCAACTTTCTTGGTATTACTAGAAGATCCTACTTCCTTGGTTAGCGTCTGTCGAACCCCTTCTTCTAGTCGCATTCCCATGCTTACCATTTCGTTGAAGTCTCGGGAGCGCTAGTGATCATTCGCTCATAGTAGAATGAGTTTAGAGTATTCAAGAATACCTTAGTCATCTCTTTCTCTTCAAGGCGGGTTGACTTGGGCGGCAATTTCCCTCCATCGTTCGCATATTCCTTGAATGTCTCTCTTTCCTTTTGAGACATGGAGCGGAGTTGATCCCTATCGAGAGCCATATCAAGTTGAATTTGTATTCTTGGCTGAAGGCTTTACCTAAGTCGTTGAATGTTTGGATATTCGTCTGTCTAAACCCATGTACCATTTGATGCGGCACGGTGAGACTATCACAGAAGTAATGAATTAACGGTGATGATCCTTATTGTCGTAGACATTTTCTAGCATACATTGTAAGATGACTACGAGGACAAGAATTCCTTTGTACTTTTCAAAATCGGGTTTTGAATTTCATGATATTTTACGAGGACTAGCGGAGATCTGGGCGCTTTTCCCAAACAATTCTTTCCTTGAATCGTTTTTATCTCAAGCTGCATTTTGAGGAGTTGTTCTGGAGATTTTCCATTGAACCACGGCGTTAGTGTTATTTCTGGAGTGTGATGAACTTCTTAAATGCGTGGTGTGTGCACTACGGTGAGTTCAACATGATCGGTTGAGAAACCGACATTGTTACTTGTGGAAAAGTTATTCCACGTTGTGGAGTGAATGTAGCATTTTCTTTGCAAAGTAGGTATTTCAAGAGGTTGTTTGAGAAGTCGGTTGGCGAACTCGAATGCGAAGTTAAAGGCATTCCCATGGATAGCCCTCAGCATCTTGAAAGGTGAACTCTTGTTGTGACGTTGGCTGAGTAGTAGTATCCTCTGAAGTTCTTTGCTGGTTTTATTGCTCGATCTTGCTTGTTGACTTTCTTGTTTGTGAAGCGAGTTGACCAAAGATGTGAGTCTCTCCACTTCTTCTTGTAGTGTAGTTACCGTACTACAGTTCAACGTTTTCTTGCTCAAAATTCTCCATTACTTTTCTTCTTTTTGATCGGTATAAATGCGTTCGAGTTGGGTGCGGACGCGATCGAGAAACTCTAAGGCAGCGACGACTTGACAATTTTCTATCGGAAAATGACGGTTCAAAGGAAATGATTAGACTCTAGATGATAGACTTAAATGCAAAGTATGATGCATGAATATGATTGTAAAGAAAAGAAATTTCCAAAGAATTTACGCTAAGCGAGATATTTACGGCAAATATTTGGATGGAAAACACAAATTTTATTGATTAATGAAGGAAGATTACAACAATTGTTTTTGTTGGAGCATTGCTCACACAAATGATAAATGATAAAATTACAAACTAAATTAAACTAATTAAACATCTTAGTGGGATGGCGATCAAAACTTGATGCGACTTGACGAGTTTCCTTCCATAGTGAGCTTTTAGTTTGGCTTTCTCGGCTTTTAGCTTGCTAATGACTCTCTTCCACTCGTTGGGAGGCGGGCTTCTTTGGTTGTCATTTCCTCGAGCTTTCTTTTCCTTTCCTTGGCGTATTTACGGATGGCGTTATCCTACGAATCTTCTCATCTTTCTCCATGAGCCATTCATCACGGAAGTAGGCGTCTTTTCATGATCTTTGACTTGCTTCTTGAGCTTCTCATTCTCAAGGTTAGTCTTAAGGAATTTGCTTTCCAAAGCTTCTTTCTCAAACCTTATCTTGGTCAAGGCTTCTTGGTATTCTCCACGCTTCAGCGGAAAATTTGTTGATTTGGGCGGTAGAACATGGGATCCTCATAAGCGTAAGGCATTGAATTCCTTAGCTCTTTTCTTTATCCAAAGTGTAGGTTTCCATGGCTACACAATTCTTTGCCTTACCTTTTCCTTTCTTTCGGATGTGATGCCAAGCTTTGATCATCTAGCCTTCATCCTTGGAATCCTCTCCTTCATGATAAGTAGCTTTCTCTTGTAAAGCGGAGGTTTACGAATTTCGTATCCGGTGACGTTTTGCTAGGAATGGGTTGTAGTTGATTCCTCCTTTCGTACCAATGAGAATGCGTTGGCAAATTCTCCACGACTATCAATGATTTCCATCTCATGGTTTGCCAAGGTATACCAATGGATATAAATCGTTTGTAAGAGACATGAGTCTTACGGACCAATGCCACTCGTCTTTGTTTCGCGGAAGATAGGAGATTTAGGCGGTGTGAGACAATCCATTTGAAAAGCACCTGACACACGATAGTTCCGTCTCCTGGCGATTCCTATGATGAATAGAGGCGTACATGTCACCAAGCGAGTGGGAGCAGGTTTCAATCGAAAGATCCTTATGGCGTTGATATCAACGAAATTTGGGACGTTGGGAAACAACACCAATCCATAGAGTAAAGCTAAAATAGCTTCAAAGGCTACCATACTAACGAGAGAACTTGAGAGCCTTCTCCATTAGGAACTTTGAAGTTAGTCCTAAGAGTTTTCCTCTGGTAGTTAGGTTTTGTCTATCTCGTTTCTTTAAGTGAGTCATTGTTGCAATGGTGACTTGGGAATGGCTTCAAACCATTGAAAGGCACTTTGTCGATCTTGAGATTCCTAGGATATCGCGTACTCTTCCAAAGTAGGCATCAGCGATAATCGAGGAAAGTGAAGCGATGATGGATCGTAGAATTGAGCGAAGGTTTTGAAGTCCTTCATCGGCGTTAGCGTTCGAAGAGTTAAAAGAGTTCCATAGCGTTTTGAAATCAGGGATCTTACCAAGGATGCTAACTCTTTCAACTTTCCTATCGAATTCTAAAGCGTATCTTTGGTGAATCTTCCTCGACATCCATCACTCTAACCTAAAATATTTTACAAAGAAAAATCTACTAATTCTTTGGAAATGGAAAGAAAAATGAAGAAGTTTTTTTGTTTTGAATGAATGAATGAATGCATGAATGCGAAAACATGGTTAGTAGTTATACACGACAGCGTTCGAAGTCACGAGCATGAAAGCGATAAGAATCAGCGGGGTTAAGTTCTAAGGGCTTATTCATACGTGAATCGGGTTCTACTAATATCTGAGCTCAACACTCCCTTCAAAACATTATTGGATTTGTTGAATACTCGATGGTCCAATAATATTTTCAAGAAACTACTTTGATCGTAGTATCGCATGACAATTACTCTAGGCTTACACCGAATAATTTACTACATCCTAATGGCGGGATGGTTTATGTGTTCTGATCCTCGACTTCTTAAGTTCCCTCGAAAATGACATTTTCGCAATTACTTGCTAAACACAATACCCCAAGACAACCTCCTGCGGAAATATTAACTTGAGCATTGAGCGCTCACGTATTAATACCTCCACCTAGATCTTAAAATGTTTCTTAAATCCGGGTTAGGATTTCTTTCCATCAAGTGAAATCGCGAAACACACAATAAAGAAAAAGCAGATATGTGCAAAATATGAAAAGCTTATCCCTTTCTTTTCTTTTTGAAAACAAAAATCTTGGTGCTCTCGGGCGAATGTAGCGTTTTTGAAAAATCAAAGTTTCGTTCTCCCAGTCGCCATTTTCTGTTCGCGTTAAAGGTGGCGCGAGGATCTTTGAAATACCCTCAATTAATGATTATGAAAAGGGAAAATGAAATACCCTCAATTGATATTGGTATGCGTAACGACTAGCGCAAACTAGACATAACGCATTGGGAGATTCGTGCAGAGTTGTTATATAAAGGGAATAGATGGAGCACCCTAAATATATGTAGTTATCTGACTTTATATATGAATACGTTTGATATGTTTGTGTGTTTTAAATGCTATTTCTATGATTTGGAAAGTTTCTCCTTTTGGATTTTAGAAGCAGTTGTGTGGGATTCTAGTGTTTGTTATTATTGTGCTGCAAAGATCGGATCTTACGCATACATATCCTAGTGGGAATCATAGCATTTGTAGCTCGGATCTACAAGGTTCTATGGTTTGTTTGGTGCGAGGGAGATAGAAATTTGCTCGGCAAGGATGAGACCTTGTGCCTACGTATTCTCAAAGGATGTTGAGAAAGTCGAGCAATCGTGGTTCCACTTATGCTAGTGGAAAGCAGCGGGATGTTAGTAAAGAGCAGACAAATGTCATCTTAATGAAAAATGTATCTAATTTATTTCATCACATACATTTTGAAAAGTTTGATTGATTAAAATCTTTAAATCGTAAGTATTAGGTGTTTTGCTTGAGTGTACAAGCGTTACCACTTACATGTTTAAGAAAGATGTTTGAAAAAGATGATTGAATCTTTTAGCTGTAAGTATTGGGTGTTTTGCTTGAGTGTACAAGAGTTACCACTTCTTTTAAGAGATGTTTTTGTTTGAAAAGTTTGAAAAGTTTGAAAAGTTTTTGTTGTATGTGATGTGATAGATGAGATACTTCTTCCATAGAGATGATAGATGTCTAAATCTCAAGGAGAAATTGATTGGATTAAAGGGATGCTTTTAAGAAGCCCATGGGTCCTTGTATTGTTAGCCCAGGAGGCATTCGAGGGTCATCGAGGGTCATCGAGGGTCCTTGTATGAAGCTCAAGAGGAAGCTATAGGGTATGGTGGTTTTGGCTTGAAAGGTTTCAGAAATCATCCTTTTACGAATAAGAGCAATTTCACGGAAATTTTACTCTCTAGGGAATTTGAAAGTGATTTCAGGAAACCATCCTTCGGGGTTATCTTAGCGGGTGATTCTTTGTATTGGAAGCCCATAGGAGGCTGTTAAGAGATTTCCTATCTCTTTCATTGTATGATGCCAAGAAGGCTAAACTCAATGAGGAGTTCTTTTGAGCGAAGCCAAGAGGAGGTGACTCAGCGAGTGTTGTCTTATATGAAGCCTAGCGGAGGCTAACTCGTGGGGAGAGTTTCTTTGTATGAAGCCAAGAGAAGGCTAAACTACATTGGAGATAAAAATATCTTGTATGAAGCCCAAGCGGAGGCTAGCCCATCTTGGTGATGGATTGTCTTGTATGAAGCCCAAGCGGAGGCTAAACTCAAATGGGGATGAGTTGTCTTGTATAAATAGCGGAGGCTAAGCTGTGGAAACCTATTGATTAGTCTAATTGTTATGTTATTATTAGGCGGTTGTATAAAAAGTGTGTGTGTGTGTGTGTGATATGTATTCACGAGGAGTTTATGAAGGAAATATAAACAATGCATGATGTTTATTTGAGTTTATGAAATATAAACAAGTGTTTGTGAAACGAGCGTTAAAGCAGCGTAACTTGATTATTCACAAGTTTGTATTGTAGGAAATGAATATGTACGAGCGAGTTTTATGTCTGAGAGAAAGATGGATGTACATAGGAGGTTGGGACTTACACGTAAGAGGCCCATTGATTTGAAAGCGATTACGAGGGAATAATGCTCCTTTCAATGTCAATGGTATTGATGTAAAATGTCAGATGAAGCGAAATGATAGTTTGAAGTTTATCGTAAAGGTATCTGTATTATGTACAGATAAAAGTTTGATATGTACAAGGAAAGATTGTGTATGTACATAAAGAATGTTTGGTTGGTGTATACAGTGAAGTGAAAACAAGCGATCGAAGTTTATCGTACTTGAGTATGAAAAAATATACGTATTATATACGGATAAAATTTTATGTGTTTGGAAAGTTTTTGATATGTACAAAGAAATATTATGTACATAAAGAATGTTATGGGACTTACACGTGATGGAGGCCCATTGGTTTAAAAAAATTTTGCTCGGAGAAACCCTTTAGAACCAATGGATTCGGTATAGACAAGCGAATGAAAACAAGCGAAAGAAATTTGTTTACGTTTGAATATTAACAATGATAATTTGAGTATGTACAAGTAAAACTAAATATGTACATAAAGTTGGGACTTACACCATAAGGGTGGCCATGATCGATCGAGAAATTCGAGAAAACGAATTTGTTTTATCGTTTTAAATCGGATTGATCATGGTAAAAGATGCAAGTTTGATGAAATGTTTTGAAAAATGATTTGAAAATATTTTGAAAATGTTTTGAAATGTGAGGTTTATTTATGAAAAGTTTTGAAAAAAATCGGAAGTCGAAAACTTGAAAAATTCACCTTTTAAGGAGGTTTGAAAAGTGTTCAGAACGTCGTTTTCGGCTCGATTAAAAATTAATCAGATGAAAGTTTTTTCTGAAAATTTTTGCAATATCACAAAATAGATGTATTTATTGACAAGTGTTTAAAAAATCATCTCAAAATGAGAAGTTTTGATTGGTCAAAAAAATTGTGAAAGTTTGATAAAAAACATGAAAAAAATGGAAGTTTTGTAAAAGAATGGTCTTGGTGGGTGTTGAACCCATGACCATGAGGTGAACCACGTGTGAAGAACTTAAGACCAAGCATACTACCCTTTGGGCCAAGCATACATGTTAGTGGACCAGGAACACGTCTTGACATAAGATTGGAAATTTTAAATATTTGAAAATCAAGAACACATGAAAACCTTGCGACTGGGCTTCTGGTTTGATTTTAAAATTATTCAACCTAAAATCTTCGTTTCTCCATGAAATCAATGATGTAAACATCAAAGTTGATCAATTTTGCACCACGAACATGATTATGGTTGTTAATTTCATTTATTTTCAGTCTAGAATGATTTAGGTTTTGAAAAACACGAAGAACCTAATCTGAAATCTCAAATTAAATGATGTATGTTGGATGATTGTTTGATTTTATTGAGGGTTAAGGATCGCTATGAGTGCAAAGAGAATGGCCAAGAGTTTTGTCAAAAGAATCAAGGAATCATGAGAACCATGTTCGTGTTCATACAGGAAAATGAGAATCGAAAGATGCAAGCGTGTTTCGATTCTTGTTTCTTGATTGTGTGAGCTCAACGGCATGTATGGAAGCTTTGTGGATGGCTGCGCCTCGTGAATCACGCTGGATCGTTCTACACAAGTCGACCTGCACAAGCTTGAAATGGAAACTAGAAAATGATATAAATCGTGTTACGAGTTAGATGTTCTTGATCGGATCATGTACATGAGGTATGGTGATGGTGTATGGATGATTACAACATCAATTGATCAAGCCTAGCTTGATTTAAATTCATGGCGGTTTGGAAGCTTATGTGCATAGAAAGTGACGGTTTTAGTGTGATTAGTGTTAGTTTATGTTTCATACAAGTTACATATTGATTATAAAACATGTTAGACACCAAAGAATATCATAGTTCTTGCTAAATTTGAAAATTGCAATGTTTGGCAATTTGAACTATGATACTAATTTGAAGAAAGTGGAAGGAAAGCATGTGTTTGTGAAGCTTTGGTGTGGTTTGAGCTTGAATTGTGATCCTTTTATAGGCAAGAGATTACGAAAATGTTAGGCAAGAAGGACATGGCATTTGGTGAATCATGAATTGTAAGGGCAAGAAAGACAATTTACCAAAAAGGAAACTTCCTTTTTCACCATGTGCTATATTTTACAATTTGATCCAATCCTTTCAATTATCACTCTAGGCTGATATTTATCAGTTCATCCATCCACTTGGCAAGGTTAGAAAGCTTCTAGATGAAGAAACACAAAATGACCTATAATTTGATGTTATGATCTTTGAAAATCAAGTTTCATGGAGCCTTATGTTTCAATTTCAAAAGTGTATCTAGACTCCATGGATTTGAGAGTTCTTGGACATTTTGAAATGTTTTCCATGATCTACAACTTTCATGTTTTGAGTTTTTCAAATTCAAATTGGAACTAGGTGAAAAATGGCATGAAGTTTGGAAAAATGAGAAATTTCAACACTTAGAAAATTTCTAAGTATGAAAACTTTTGACTTTTGTTGACTTTTCAAATTCTTTGATTTTTATGATCATGATGGATCATTTGAAGTATTTTGATGATGGAAAAAGTTTTGTTTTGAAAAATTTGACCAAAAGTCAAAGTTTGACTTTTATGCGAGATGAAATTTCATCGGATGTTTACAAAACTGTTGATGAATTACGTAACCTCTGTGATATTTTGAATCCAGTGGTTCAAGATGTTGTATCTAAGATATAATGACCAATCTCTATCCAAAAAGTCATTTCTTGTTCAAAAATCGAGAATTCTCATGCGGATCAAAACCTAATTGGTGATCCTCGATTGATGCGTGAGAGAAATGGGTATCGATGATCAGATGTGGATATTTTGATCAAGATAGATCAAATAAGATGAGAAAATCTCAAACCCTAATTGGTTAGCTCTTGAATCAGATGAAAATCTGATGAAACCCTAATTTTGACTGTGAGTGTTATACCGATTAATCTTTATGCGAGCGTGGTTGTGCAATGATGCAAATGTAAGGTGGTATATTAGGTCAAAATTTGGGGTATAACAGATATACTATTTAAGTTTCTTTAACACGAAAGATGAAGATGAATATCTTCGTTTTGATAGGTGTAAAGAGACTTAAATATCAGAATACGCAAAATTTTGGACCTAAGATACCAAAAGATGCGGATGATGCAAAATGATTAAAAAAGTTTTACCCTAAAGGATATCAAAGAAATGACACAGTGAAAGGAAATTTGTGAATCGTCCTTGATGGGGAAAGATTGATTCACGAAATGTGAACATCGTTTCGTTTTGGAAACAAAAGATTACCTTACATCGACCTTGTGACAATGTTTAAGGTAAGTGAAGATGATATTACCAATTATCGCCACATGATAGTTTATGGTAATAAGTTTGAAGATATTACCAATTATCGTAGTGATAACTATAACAAGGTAAATCTTGAGAAATGAGTTGTTGCGTATTCGACTTTGTGAATAACGGGCGTTCTATCCGGGAATGAGCTGGAAAGAAAAAGTTAATCAAAACATTATTCCCAACGAGGGATAATCTCAGCTGGCGAATGTGATAGAGAGAAGAAAATGCATTTCTCTGTTTGGGGATTCCGCCGGGGAAAAGGAAAATGTATCTTTTCGTTTGGAGAGAATCTGCTGGGGATATGATTACTCGTATGAGTAAGTATGATTTATACCAGTGATTTGGAAGCAAACATTTTGAGAGATGCAAAAAATGCAATGAATGATGCTATTATGTATGAATGTCATGAATGTTATATGCATGCTAACAATACTTGACAAAGACACTAAAGAGATATTTGGGAAAAGGACCACATCACAGTTCGAACAAATACTTGGTGAAAATTGCAGCAATGGTGCAGATATTCACTAATGAAGATTTTGAGTTGCAGACTTTAAACTTTCAGAGAAAGGCATTTCATTGGCAACTCAGTTGGGGATTCTTCTTTGGAATAAGAATACCGTCCTTTGATGATTTCTGCTGAGGAGAAGACTGCTGTAGCAGTTGTCTTTATCCTTCGGAGATCAAAACACTCATGGAGAAACTGTTGAAGTTATTTCCGTGTTCATAGTTTCAAATGAGAATTTTGCTTTTGTTTCAAAAAATTTTGAAGTAAAAATTCATTTAAAACATTTTAGTTTCAAAAAGTGATTTTCAAAATAAAAGCGTTATTTTGCAAAGCGAATAAAGTAGGAATTGCAAACAAAAGCACAAGGCTCAATTTATTGATAGAATGGTAATCGATAAAGGCGTGATTCCATGGACTATTACAAAAGTTGGAAATGATAATTTATTGGGAAAAGGCTACATTGAAAGCAAATAACCGCTACTATCCTAACAACTTTGAATTCCAACTGCGCTTGTTGCTTGAGAAAAGTTGATTGAAGATCCGTTGATGGAAGATTCTTCATGTGGACAAAATATGGTAATGCAGATTACTTTGTCGTTTTGTATCCTTGTTTTTGCCTAGATCGCCTTTTCGGGTTTTCGATCTATCGGGATAATTCATTTATTGTCTCTAATTTTTACTGGATCGCCTCTTGAGGTTTCAATCCAGAGGCGCTCATTTTTGCCTAAGCCGCCCTTTTGGGTTTTCGACTTACAGTTGTTCTTTTGTTTTTAGACAAAATATTTTTTAGCTGCGTCGGCATTCACGGGATCGGGAGTTCATCGCCGTCCATGGTTGTGAGTCATAGCACCGGAAAAAGCTTCTTTGTGATGTATGGGCCTTCGTAATTAGGAGTCCATTTGCCCTAGAATCTGTTTGAAAAGGCGAGAATCTTTTTAAGCAAGTCGCCTTCTCGGAATTCACGGTCGGACCTTTTTGTCGAAAGCTTTCATCCTTCTTTGATAGAGTT
This sequence comes from Vicia sativa, assembly GCA_021764765.1. Taxonomy (NCBI): domain Eukaryota; kingdom Viridiplantae; phylum Streptophyta; class Magnoliopsida; order Fabales; family Fabaceae; genus Vicia; species Vicia sativa. The sequence continues at coordinate 249,625,281 of CM038792.1, forward strand.
GTCCAGTGACACGCAGGCGGTCGGCGCTTTTCTTCAATTAAGTTCAATTGGTCGTATACGCTTTGACACCATTGACCTCGAGATAGCTTTGTTTCCATGAGAACTCTCATTGTGGGATCTCAACTTCTACGGAACCTTGCTTCCATGCATATCTTGGAGAAAAAGGTTGCCCTGTTGAAGTGCGTCTTGGTCGATACCCATGCGAACAAATGGCGACATTTCGTTCCGGTCTTTGTAAGTGATGACCATTTTACGGGCGATCTTTTGATGTTCTTGTTGGCGACTTCAGCGGTGCCGTTCATCTTTGGCCGGTAAGGAGGCGAGTTATGATGCTCGATCTTGAATTCCTCACGATTCTTCATCATTTTGTTGTTCAAGTTAGATCCATTGTCGGTAATGATCTTGCTTGGAACTCCATATCGGCAAATGAGGTTGTTCTTGATGAACCTCACAACCACTTGTCTTGTGGCGTTGGTGTGAATCTTGCCCGACCCATTTGGTGAAGTAATCAATAGCCACTAGAATGAAGCGATGTCCGTTGGGCGCTTTTGGTTCAATCATTCCAATCATGTCGATGCCCCACATGGAGAAGGCCACGGAGAAGAGAACATTGAGTAGAGTCGGTGGCACATGGATCTTATCTGCGTAGATCGGCACTTGTGACATCTTCTAGCGTGTTTACAACAATCGATTCCATCGTTATCAATAGTATCCGCTCTCAAGATTTTTACGGACATCGCATGCCCATTTGAATGGGTTCCAAGGACCCTTCATGCACTTCATGGATGATTGTATGCGCTTCGTGCATCGGCGCATCGAGCGAGAACCATGTCGAGTTTCTTTTGTATAGCACATCCTCGTTCGGGAAGAAATTCCTAGAAAGCCTCCTTAGAGTTTTCTTATCTTTGTCGATGCCCAGTGGGTACTCGTGTTTGAAGGAAGCGTTTGATGTCGTGGAACCACGGACTTATCGTCGGCCTTACATTGCAAATACATATCACGAGTCTTTCAAGGCGTCGATCGAATTCTAGGCATATCATTCCAATCATTGACTTTGAACATGGAAGATAGAGTAGCCAAGGCGATACGCCATCCGATTTTGATCTCGAGGATATGATGCGGTTCAACTTTGTTGAAGAAAGTCAACAACCGTCTTGCATAATCTCTATAAGGAATTAGACCAAGATGATGAGTTTCATACTTGTCTTTAATTTGATTGATCACAAGGTGAGTCTCCATATATATCAAGGATCTTGATCCTCAAGTCGATGGCCTCTTGATACCCATGATGCATGCTTCATATACGCTATGTTGTTGGTGCAATCAAATAGCATCTGGCGGAAAACAGGATATGAGAACCCTCGGGAGTGATGATGGCCCCAATTCCATTGCCAAAACATTCGGCTCCATCGAAGACTAGGCCCCATCGGATTACGGATCGGTCCTTCTCCGTGTGTGGTTCGTCACAATCTTTCATCTTCAAGTACATAACATCCTCGTCTGGAAATCAAACTTGAGAGATTGGTATTCGTTGAAGGTTGATAAGCCAAGTGATCGTGAGAATGCTTCCTTTAACCGCTTTTTGGTAGCGGTATTGGATGTCATATTCGAGATAGTAGCATTTGCCATCGGCGATTCTCCGGTTAAGGCGGGCTTCTCAAATCGTACTTGATAGGATCCATTTGGATATTAACCAAGTCGTGTGATTGATCATGTATTGGCGAAGGCGTTTTGAAGCCCACACAAAGCCTGACATGTTTTCTCGAGCATGGATAGCGAGTTTCCGCGATCTGTGAATTTCTTACTCGGTAGTAGATGGCATGCTCCTTCTTACCGGTTTAGTCTTGTTGTCCAAGTCGCACCATGGACTCTTCTAGTGCAGTGAGTATATGATCAATGGTCTTCCTTCCTTTGGAGGATCGTGTTGGTGGTTTTGACAAGTATTCCTTGATACTGTCGAATGCTTTTTGACAATCGGCTGTCCATACAACCTTCTGATCTTTGCGGAGAAGCTTGAATATCGGCCCACAGGTAGCAGTCATCTGAGAGATGAATCTGGAGATATAGTTTAATCGTCCAAGAAATCCTCTTACTTGATTTTCCGTATATGGCATAGGCATTTCCTGAATAGCCTTGACTTTGTCGGGGTCAACTTCAATTCCTCTGTGATGTTTTGAATCCAGAAATTAGGTCAAGATGTTGTATCTAAGATATAATGACCAATCTCTATCCAAAAAAGTCATTTCTTGTTCAAAAAGTCAAAGAATTCTCATGCCCGATCAAAACCCTAATTGGTCGATCCTCGATTGATCTGTGAGAGAAATGGGTATCTGATGATCAGATGTGGATATTTTGTTCAAGATAGATCAAATAAGATGAGAAAATCTCAAACCCTAATTGGTTAGATCTTGAATCAGATGAAAATCTGATGAAACCCTAATTTTGACCTGTGAGTGTTATACCGATTAATGCTGTCTGAACTGTTAGTTGTGCAATGATGCAAATGTAAGGTGGTATATTAGGTCAAAATTTGGGGTATGACAATTGGTATGACGTCTTCAGTATTCCAATTGTTGAGCCCTTTGTCTGGAGTTGGGAAGATCCACTTGCTGATGTCGAAGTCGTTGTCGTCGTCTTCTATAGCATGGATTCCACTCTGGCTGATGCGGAAAGGAAGTTGGCCGGCACGTTCGCGGCGTATCATCTTCTGACCCTTGATGGTGAAGCCTAAACCAGTCTTGTCAAATTTGAAAGGAAGATCGGGGCTGTCCCCAAATAGCACTACCTTCTTCAAGCTGACTTGAGCATCTTTCGTGAGGCCATCCTAGGCGGAACTTTAGCAACCGGGGTGTGGAGAGTCAATAGGCATGACTCGGGGATTGTTTCAAAAGCGACAAGGAGTCTCGAAGAACTCACCCTCCATCTCGAGTATCGGAATGATTGTAGATGGTGACCATATACTCTTCTTCACCACATCTTGTGACAACTTTCCCTTTCACGGGTACTTGACACGATGTAGGGTAGAAGTGTGGCCTTGCCCATGTATCAAGGCGTCAAGTAAGCAAGAGTAAGTACGGACGGATGTCCATGACAAAGAAAGTGGAATCAAAGTCGGGAACCGACTTTAGGGCAAAATAGCTCTCCAATCTTGTTCGCTTAGAACCATCAAAAGCTCTTACAATAATGTCCTGGGTCTCGGAACCAACCCTTCGACATCAAGCGATCAAAAGCAGCCTTGGAAGGATATTCAAAGCGAGCGGTATCCACCAAAACATGAGACAATGCGCCCTTGCATTCAACGAGAGATGTGCAAGGCTTTGTTGTGTTCTTTCCGGCGAGTCAAATCAACATCGGAGAAGCCTAGGCGTTGTTGGCGCCAGCTAGCAATACAAACTTCAAAGCGGTGGGTGGTAGTGTCTTGCGATGCGTGAGCATTCTTGGAAACTTCACCAAGGCATTAGCATGAGCCTCGGAGCACAAGAGCAGAGCAAGCATGGATATCTTATCTGGTCTGTCGATTGTTCCACAACATTGTAGTCACTCTTCTTGATAATCTTCAGAATTTCCTCCATTTCTTGTTTGGAGGTGTCCTCGATAACCTCCTTTGGTACTACATTTGAGCGGGGATGAGTCTTTGGTTCTTGGGGAATGGATTGAATAGGCGGCATCATTTGGAGTCATGATGTCCTTGGGAGGAGAGATTTCTGAAGAGAAAACCCTTCCGGTTCTGGTCACCTTACTTGATCCGGTGATGTTGTCAATGTCAGGAATGGTAGCTTCAACTGTAAGATCTTCAATGGTCAGAGGGTCTTGCTTGACACCATGATAATAAACGTCAACTCCATAATTCCAAGGGATATCCTTGTTAGAGGAATATGGAACTGGTCTTGGAGAAGTAATGATGAGAGGTGCCACTCTAGGCACAGGATCAGCAGAGGAAATCCTTATGGTGTTAACATCAGCATAGTCTTCTGGGAAATCGTCACCCCATCCGGTCGCCTTAACGTCTTCAATAAGGATCTTGTAGCTCTCAGGAACAGTGTACTTCACCATGTAATCGTACTTTCCACTTGGCTGCCCCAAGGTATCCCACACAGATGGTGCGGCTTCATTCGCATTGTCAATCTTCAACTTAGACATTTCTTCACGACTTACGGTGGTTTGAAATAGTATCTCACGGTTATCCATCATGCCTTGAACCGTCTTCTCAACCAAGCACAACCATCAGTGCGGATGGGCACCAACGACAATTCTCGGGCATCACGGATTGACACAAGCTTGACAAATTCTTCTTAATCATCGGAGGAATGGTCAAGTCATCTATGTTGAAAACATAGGTATCTTCCTGTGACATTGGAACTCTTGTCATGATTAGGCATAGGCGCGTTAATCACATTCGGGTCTCAGCGGAGGTCAAACTCAATGCCTTAGCTTCAATCATGTCTTGAATTTTGTTCTTGAGCCCAACAATCATCGATTACTATGTCTGGGCTATTAGAATGGTAAGCACACTTAGCATTAGGATTCTATCTCGGAGAAAGTGTTGACATTCTAAGGAGGATCCCTCAAGGTGTCACTCTACTTTCAACATGTGTTGCAAGGCTTGCGACAATGGCATGTTGATCTTCGTAAGCTGTCTTCGTGGCGTTACGGCTACGCGTTGTCTCGTGAGTTGTGTCTTGATGTAGGATTGGAGATCACTGGCCCCAGCAGTTGAGCACGGTCGGTCTTGGCTCGGCTTTTCGACCATACACGGCATTAGTTTCTTTCTTACCACCAAAAGATCTCTTGGCATTTGAAGATGACTCTACAGAATCTTCCCTCTTGATACCGCTTCAATCGCTCTCACTGTCGATGTCATTTCGGTGAATCGGTGAAGAATTTCAATCAGATGATTGAAGAATGGGCCTGTCAGTGTTCCCATAAACATATCAACCAACTCCCTATTGGACAAGGGTGGCTGAACTCTGCCTGCTAGATCTCTCCACTTCTGAGCATACTCCTTGAACTTCTCATCACGACCCATAGAAATACTTTGTAGTTGCATGCGAGTGGGTGTCAATTCAGCATTGTACTCATACTGCTTGTAGAAAGCATCTGCTAAGTTACTCCAAGTACGGATACGGTCATTCTCTAGCTGATAATACCACTCCAATTGAGTTCCGGACAGACTCTCTTGAAAATAGTGCATCCACAACTTTCCGTCATACTTAGCAAAAGTTGGAACTTTGAACTTGGGAGGAATCACAACACCAGGGACAAGACTTAGATCATCAAAATTTAGCCCGGACATCTTCAGGTTTTCCACAACATTCAGACGGTCTTCAAGTTGTTTGTACTTGTCATCTTCATCAGAGTATTGGCCATCATCATAGTCTTTTTCAGGCTCATGCTGGCTGCCTTCGCCATCACCCTTGTTACTTTGCTCATCCTCCTTCTTGAAACTTCCTTCAGAGAGCTCAATTCGACTAACCACTATAGGACCACCTTTGTAGCGTCTGCCCATGTTGAGAAGACCAACAACCTTCTTCTTCCTGTTGATGAGCTTCTTCAGATCTTCTTGGCCTTGGACCAAGCTGGTGAACATTTGCTGAAACTGAGCATTCTGAGCTTGAAGATCTTTGAGAGACTGTTCAAGAGCCATTTCTGCTAAAATAAATAGCGAGCAAATGAGAAAACCAATCTTCAATGTACCTGTGATGCAATGTTATGCTATGCTATGCAATGTTTATGCGGATGCAATGCAATGTTTTCAAGGACCTTAGAGATTTAAATTTGTTAGACAAGCAATGAACAAACATTTATTAGTTTTCTTTTGATTCTTTTTCTTTTTAAGTACAAAAGATAGTTCAAAACAATAAAAGAAAAGCATATAAATCCTAAAGCTCTAAGTCTCCCATGGGCGCTTCCTCTTGGTGCCGAGATAGACGTTGATGCTTCATTCCTCGTGAAGTAGCTTTGTCAGCTCTAGCACTTTCTTCTCACTTGCATAACACTGAGCTTCAAAGGTATCCCTCTCTTCTTTTAGTTGAATCCAGGATCTCTTCAAGTCTTCAAAATCAGTAGGCATGTCGGGATGGAGAACGGTATAGGGTACGTCACCTATAGCAACAGGTTCCATAATTACTGGTAAAACACGCGTGAATGGCATCATGAGGTTTTGAGCTCGAGCTCGCACCCATTTGAGGTAAGGTTCCCAAGGAATGGAGTTCTGGTGCCCCAAAGTCTTGGTATCAGTCTTCTTTACCATGCCCCAAGCGTGTATAAACCTTCGTCAGTAATTCTGGAGATCGTGAGTATAATCGAACACAATATCTTGGAAAAGCATATCATGCGGGCCATCTCTTCGAGCAAAACCAAACTGACGTAGAGCTAGAGAAGGGTTGTAAGTAATACCTCCCCTTATACCAAGTAGTGGTACATTAGGGAATTCTCCACAACGCTCGATGAAGGTGAAATCCTTTTGAGAGAAAAGATTCCAACGAATATCTGAATGAGAGAGTGACATTAACCTTTGAGACCATCTCTACCTTTGTTCATTCTTCAAAACTGATGGAGGAAGGTGCTAAATAAACCACTTAGAAAGTAACGGTATGCAACACATGAGAGTTCCTTGTCTCTTAGTAGTACGAGTGTGGAGAGAATGCAGGATGTCTCCAAGTAAAGTAGGCACAGGATTGCGGGTAAGGAATAACTTGATGGCGTTGACATCTATGAATTGATCCGAATTAGGAAAACAGAACCAAACCATAAATCAGCAAGGCCACAATATCTTCAAATGCATGGAAACTCATAACTTTGAGGAATTCTCGGGCTTTCTTAATTAGGAACTTGGAAAACAAACCCTTAACTCCACTTCTAGTTTCCCAATTGGCTTCAATGTCTGAGCTCTTAAGATGTAAGGCGGATGCGATGTCTTCGTACTTAGGAACCTTTTCCAAATCGGTGAATGGCATTTGATCAAGAATAGGTATCCCAAGTAGCTTAGAGAACTCTTCCAAGGTAGGGACTAACTGATAATCTGGGAATGTAAAGCAATGGTGTTTCGGATCGAAGAACTGGAATAGGACATGCATCATATCTTCTTCAAAACCGGAGATAACCAAATCAAGTAGATAACCATGTCTCTTGATGAACTGAGCATGATTAGGAATTTCTGAAACCAATTCTTTGAGCTGAGAAGGTATACCCATGAAGTTGATTCGGACAGTCTTTCTAGAAGCCATAATTCCTACAAAACAGAGCAAAGATAAATCCCTAGGTCCTTGAAATAGTTAGAAATGATATGCAATGCAAATGATGTCATGATGTCATGTTTGGAACATACAAACAATTCACACAATGAGCCTAGGTTTAAGGCTTGCATGAGGTATAGGTGATTACCCACCAAAAGTTTGAGTTGGTTCATCCTGTCCTATAATAGTAACCGGGTTCTAGGAATCTCACATCATTGATCTTTCTCGTAGGCGTTTATTTCAATACGACTACCAAGTGGTCGACCGAAAATATCCCAAAGTCGGATCTCAATGAGGCGTAGCATCAGTATCGACCAACCTCGGTCTACACCAAAGCCGGCCATCTCACTACCTTCTAGTGGCCAAGATGGGTCAATTAAGGTTCTAAAAGTTTAGTTAGCGCTTGATGACACCACGCAAAAGCCAAATACTATCCTCAACTTGGGAATGAAGAGTATCAGGACATCCAAAGTGTCACGCTAACGTAGCCATCATGTTGACCGTTTTGATATCGTATAGCAGTCGCGACGATTTATGCTACTTACCTAAAGGAAACCGGATCCGGTGTAGGATCTCCACAAATATAATACCCAAGCAACCCTTAAAGATAAAGCATACAAATCAAGCAAAAAGATACAAATGATCTAGAAATCCCTAAGGCATTCTCTCTTTAGGGTGTGTCCGGCGAGTCATGATTACATGTCACGGTGAAGCGGCTTTGTAGGTTTTATACATCGCAAATGCGGATAGCAGAGTCGGCACCGACTTTTCTTTCAATTAAGGGAAGGTGAAAAGAGGAAAAGACCTTCGTTAGATTGAGTAAGGGAGAAGGTTATGAAAAGGGAAGGTATTAGCACCCTTTCCATCCGTAGTTATCTCGGGCTCTTAGTTGCTCTTAGATCACTTTAAAGTTGTGTTTACGTGTGTTTGACAAAATGTTTTGAAAATGCATTTCGCTTTGACTTTGTAATGATTCATGTAGGAATGTATACAAAGTGTTTGGAAATGTTTCGTTTTTGAAAAGAGTTTAAACTTTGACAAAAGTGTGAGGTGCAAAAAGTATTTTGATGAGACAAGCAACTAAAGTCTTATTACCTACTCGAATTGGTCGTTTTCATGTTGTTTTACGTTCCTTTAGAATAGCGTTATCCATACCATTAGTTGGTAGGTAACTCTATTTGTTGGATGTAAGCGGGACATTCGAAGGGACATCGATGGTCATAAAGCAACTTGTAGGAAGTATCCTAGCACATTCGAAGGACTATCATCATTTTCGTGGCGACAATCGAGGTCAAGATCATGTATTCGGGCGCCATCATGGGTCTATGATCTTTGTATCGAAGGGACTATGATGATTTGTTTTGAAAGCGCGTGCTAGAATACCTCTACGTTCGAGGACTTGACCATTTGAATTCGTAAGGCGACGAGAGAGAAATACCCTAAGGGGTGCATGTGTGAAAGAGTGTGTTAATTTCAGATATTTTATCTTGAAAATATGAGTGAGCTATGTTAAATTTTATCTTGCCATACGCTAATTACTAGCGTTTATAGGGTGCGGAAATTAAAATCGGAAATGTAAAGGTGCGGAAAGATAAATCCTCGCTATTACATGGCTTTGGGCGATACATAATTTAAACTTACGGAAAATAAAGCCCTAATTAAAACTATTACATCCCATGAGCAGTTACATTATTGGAAAAAGAAAACGATAAAAGAAAAATCGGGAGCAGGATAACTGTGAAAAGATGAAAATCGGAAAATCGAGAGAAATCGAATAAGAGAAAAATGTTAGTAAAAATGCAAATTTTTGAATGAGGAAAATATTTCATGCTGGAAATAACATAAATATGCTAAAATAATTTTTTGGGATTTTTTGGAAAAGATTTAATAATTAAAAACTAATTAAAAGTAATTTAAACGGTAAATTATGAATAAAAATAAATATGCATGCAAAATAATATTTTTTAATTTTATAAATTAAATAAACATTTTATGAAAATAAATGCAAAAGGAAAAATATTTTTGACAATTTTTAATGCATGAATAAAAATATTGAAAAGAATTAAAATGCATGGAAAAATATTAAATAAATGAAAAATAGAAAAATATGAAAATAAATTGAGTTTGTAAAGAAAAATAGCAAAATCGGTCCTGGCATGGTTCGAACAGGGGACCTTTGAGGGTATCTTTGCACAGCTAACGCCTTAACCACTGAGCCAAGTGTCATTTGGTGTTGGAAAAGATGAAAACAATTCAATATGAGTGATGACGCGTCCTGGATGTGTTTGAAACACAGTCAGCGAAGTGGACCCCATCTGTTTTTGAATGGACGAATCAGAACCTTTCCTCGCGCCACGCCAGCCCCGGTCTTCCTCGATCAGCGGCGGAGCCCTAGCTCGGTCATCTTCTCGACGACACGAAATCAAAGCTTGCTGTCTGCGAAATAAATGGATAAAGGTACCCTACCCCTAAATCGAAATTGCGAACACGATGGTGAGGTCCTTTTGCCCTGAATCATCCTGGATAAGCCGGTTCGAAGCTTTCCAGTTCGGAAACCCTAAGTTTGGCATCTCATGTTTTGGACGTTCAAACTCAATAGCGATTGCCCAGATCGAACCCTTGGCATCTCATGAACATGTTTAAAGCATTAGAATCATTTAACACAAGCAGAATAATAAGATGCAAAATCAAGAAAAAATTGAATATGTATGTATGTATATGGCTCGATTCTGGATGGTTTGATCAATGGCAAGGATGTATACTTACTCAATCTTACCTCCTGAACACAATGGAATGATTTTTGAAGGCTGAAAGTGGCTGGAAATTCAAACACGATTTTGGACAATTCTTGAAAAATTTTGACAAAATAAGGGTTATTGTAAGGGCTAGGGTTTCGTGTCCTTTGCTGTGCATCTTGCTTGGTATTTATAGAGGGATTTGAGAGAGGAAAAACAAGGCAAGAAGATTTGATTTGGAATGCATTCAATGATTTTCAAATAAAATCAAATTTTTGAAAGAAATTTGATTTTCTCTTAAATGTATGATCATGCACGAAATTGGCAAGTGTTTGGGCTTCCTTGGACCTCAAGTTTGATCAAAATCCAATCATCTTGAAAAAATATCTTATTTTCATATTTTATATAATTTAATTTTGAATTAAATGGTTTAAAATTCAAAAATAAATTAATAAAATAGAAAATTGTCATGGCCAAGCACTTATGGGTCACAAATAATGTCATGAACAAGTTTGGATCAAAAGATTATAGGCCCATTTGGAAAATTTTGCATTTTGACCAAAATGTCCTTTTGTGCAATTGTCCAAAATTGCCCAACTTCTAAATAGTGTATCTTGCTCAATTTTCCACATTTTTTAATGTTCTTGGACTTTTTGGAAAGCTCTAAGAGTCCTCTAACCAACCTTTTTAGTCTCATCTCAATTGGAGTTTCCATGCTCAATATATCTTCAAAACAAAATGTTTGTTGACTTTGAAAAGGACCTGTAATGTTTTGATCCATACCTCTCAAATGAAGCATTTTTTTGAACATTCTTGTGAGATATGAAGTTGTAGAGAATTGAATTTCCTTCAAAACAAGAGGTGGTGGAAAAATTTCTAAGAAAGTATGAAGAAGTTATGATCAGTCAAAGTTTAGTTGACTTTTCTCAGAGAAACCCTAATTTAGAAAGTTTGATTTTTGAGCAAATCTTAGGTTTTCTTGATGAATCATGATCAACCCTTGATCAAATGATGAATGTAACTTCAAAATGAGGATGTTTACCAAAAATCATGAAGTTTGACTGTATGTTGACCACAGTTGACTTTTTGTCCAATACAACTGATTTTCAACCATCGAGCAATTATGCGAAAACTTGACTTGTGAAGCTTGAAACTTGACATGGAGAACATTTGAAGCATATGAGGAGGCATGATGAACATTGGAGATGTTGGAAATCCATTTTCTGAGAATCACCAAACCCTAGTTTGGGTTGATTGTCTAGGAGAGGGTTTGTCTGATCAACCCTTGAGGAATCCTTGAGTATGGATGTATGGAATGTCTTGAGAAGATGGAGGGCAAATTTTGGGGTATGACAGGTATCCATGTAGCCTATAGCAGAAGGGTTTTATGTGTCCAAAACTTCCACAATGATGACATCTCCATCTTTGAAACTTCTTATTCATGTTTCTCTGATCTTGATGTTGACCCCAATGTTGTGACATCTATTTTGACATTGGCTTATTAGGTCTGTTCTTCTTCCTGTTATCAGCAAATTTCTTTGCATCCACATGCCCTGAGCCAGGAACATTTCCTGTTTTATGTTGTGACATCTGCTTTGACCTTGGTTTCCCATGCCTCTTCTTTTTCTTGTCACTATCAGGTTCCTTTTCAGCCACATATCCTAGACCGTGCTTATTTCCAGCATTTTGTCCAAGCTGAAGAATTTCTTCCAGCTTATCAGTCCCAGTGGTCAGCATCTTGACAGACTTAGTCATATGATCAAGCTTGGAATTCAACACTATAATCTCACTGTTGAGATGACTTATAGTGATTGTATTCTCCTTCTTCTCAGCTTCCAGCTTCACATTTTCTGCCTCCAACTTCTCAATCGACTTACATTTTTTTTCATTTTGCTGACATACTTCACCACTTCTGATACACAACTTCTTGTAAGTATCAGCAAGTTCTTCAAAGGTCACTTCCTCATCACTAGAGTCATTATCAGGATTGCCACTTTCAGAAGGTGCAGTGACAAGTTTGGCTGATTCCTCTTCAGAGCCACTACTTGATTCACCATCAGACCAAGTAACAGTCATTCCTCTCTTTTGTTTCTTAAGAAAGGTAGGACATTCAGCCCTAATATGACCATATCCTTCACAACCATGACACTGGATTTCTCTGCTTTGACCTCCTTTATCCTCTGACTTGGATCTTCTGCTGGAGTCATAAGATCTGCTGATGTCAGATGAAATGTCCTTGACGTTTGACCTTGACTTTGGATCAATCCTCTTGATGAGCTTGTTGAAATGTCTTCCAAGCATAGCTATAGCTTCAGATATCTTTTCTTCATCTTCCACCTTGCATCCTTCATCAGTATTGGATACAAGTGCTATTCTTTTGTTCTTTTTGTCAACAGTTTCACTGATTCCCATCTCAAAAGTCATAAGAGATCCAATAAGTTCTTCAACCTTCAAGGTGCTGATGTCCTGAGCCTCCTCTATTGCAGTCACTTTCATTGCAAACCTTTTAGGCAAGGATCTGAGAATCTTTCTCACCAGCTTTTCTTCTGACATCTTTTCACCAAGTGCTCCTGAGGTGTTGGCAATCTCCAAAATATTCATGTGAAACTCATGAATAGTCTCATCTTCCTTCATCTTCAAATTCTCAAATTTGGTAGTGAGCATCTGAAGTCTTGACATCTTCACCTTGGATGTCCCCTCATGAGTAGTTTTGAGGATGTCCCAAACATCTTTGGCCAGCTCACATTGATGAACTAGTCTGAAGATATTTCTGTCAATGCCATTGAATAGGGCATTCAATGCTTTGGAGTTCACCAGAGCTAGTTCTTCTTCCTCTTTGCTCCATTCTTCCTCAGGTTTCAAGACAGTAGTCCCATCTTTCTCAAGCTTGGTGGGAAGTTTCCATCCTTTGTCAGCAGCTCTCCAAGCTTTAATATCTAGTGACCTCAAGAAAACAGTCATACGAGGTTTCCAGTAATCATAATTGGATCCATCCAGTATAGGTGGTCTACCTCCAAATCCTCCTTCCTTATCCATTATGCGGTATTATCCCTAGATCTCACCGGAAATAACGGGGGTATGCGCTACGATGCTAATTGAAATTCACAGCAGCGGATCGTGATGTCACGAGAATGTTATGACACACTATCGACACTCTGTTAACAATTCACACAATAAATATAAGCAGTGATAAGAACACAATAAGTTGTTTACCAGTTCGGTCTAACTACACCTACATCAGGGGCTACCAAGCCGGGAGGAAATTCACTATTAGTAGAATTAATTAGGAATAAACCAACAGTTTATCTCCTTCACTTAAAACCTACCCATGCAACTTCAACCTAAGTCCTACTTAGATCGAGTTCCTACTCACTCCCCTCAATCACGGTGATATCAACCTATTGAATAATTGAATTGTGAAGACACACTTCAATAAACTATCTTGATCTTGCTTCAAAGCTTTCAATCAAGAGACAAACATTCGTGCTTCATAGCTTTGAGTGATAAACTACCCTTACAAACAAATCCTAGTCAAGGCACTTATCAATTGATAGTTGCTTGCCTCACAAGAGAAACTAGAATTACACAATACAACTGTTAACTCTCCTAACAGTACAAATAACAACCTGCTATACCTTCAATAAATTTCAGAGGCGCAACAGCAGTATAAGGGTTGAATTCCTTTTATAGAAGCAGTCCTGAAACTTCAGTTTTGGGCTTCCATAAAGATAGCTAGGGTTCACTTAATTTAATCCTAAAAACATGGTCTTTTCAACAACCAAATTAGGTCTAATTAAGATTAACCTAGCAGCCACGTGAGCATGCTTTCTAATAACAGAAAAACATAATTTTAGCAGCTCAACAAACTTCCTGAAAAGTCTCAGGAAAAACAGATTCTGCAGAACAGAATGTCACACTGAATGTCATAACATCTGTTATGACATCAGACTGTTTTCTGCAGAATTTCCAGCACAGCTTTAGCTTCCAGTTCTGAGTTGTTCTTTAACATCCTTAGCAAGTAGGATTTAACTTCAATCTCTGAATGTCATGACATTTATCAAGACATTGCTATAGCCTAGTTTTACCAAAATTAATGCCAACTAAAAACACCAACAATATATTATTTAACTTATTTTACTTTTAATTGTAGGTTTTTATTGATTAATTCTCCCAAGCTTGGATTCAAGGACACTTGAAGAGCTCTTGGGATGATTCTTTTTGAAGAAATTTTTGGATGAAGAAGCATGCTTCAGGTCGCGCTCAGCGCGGTTGCAGCATGAGCACGCTCAGCGCGCATAACCGGGCTTAGCGCGGTCTGCGAAAATCAGAAAAAGGACAGACCCATGCTTTCACCTTTTTGGCCACCAACTCCATCATTTCCAGCTGGCTTTTGGTGTGTTAGGCAAGGGAGCTTCACTTCATCATCATTATCTTTCATTGTGTAAAAATTAGGGCATAGAAATTGTAAGAAAAACATAGTTTTTCATCTTGATTTCTTCATGTTCATCATCTCCTCCAACAATCTTGAGAACAAAGCAACCATGGAAATGAGTGGCTAAGTTCTTTTTGTGTCAAGATTAAAGGTAGTTGATCTAACTAGTATGTATTCCTCTTAATCCATTTATGTATGAACATGGTTGATGATTAATATATGTTGAATATCTTTGTTCTTCTATTTTCTTATGCTTTGAGTTTTGCTTGAAAAAGAATGCTTCAAAGTAGACCTAGGATATTCATCCACTAATGAACAAATGCTAGGAATAGATTTTTGTGTTAGTGTTTACAAATATTGAACTTAATGATTATCATGTCAATAGTTGTAGTGAGAGATCATACAAAGATTAACATGATAACATTCACAATCTTGGTGGGAAATCTACAAGATTGAGAGGATATGTATTTATAGAAATCATCTACTATGTTCATCACTTGATTAATAGAATGCATATGAAATTAGGTCAATGAAACTAATCTTGACATGCTTCCATCAATTGAAAACAAACTCCAACTCTCTTGAATCCAAACCATAACTCTCTTTTTAAAAGACTAATTTAGTTACTTGTTTGGAAATTCATGATAATAGTAGCTTAGGAAACAAACCCTTTGGTTACCTAAATCTTAAAATACACTTTTCTATTGAAAGACTACAATATACACCAATCCCTGTGGAATCGATAATTAAAAATACTTGTTCGCGGGTAAACCTACAACAAAAATGGCGGCGTTGCCGGGGATTGGCGTTTGATATTGCTAGTATCGCAATAGTTGTGTGTTTTAAACATTTTTCTACTAATCTCTCTTTGTTTCTTTTGTGTGGCTAGACTTTTTCAGGAATTAGTTTATGCGAGGAAGTATTCGGCGATCAACTCCCGATCCGAAATTGAAAGTACGGCTAGAAGACTTAATAGCAGTGCTAAAAGAAGGAAAAGACTAGCTAGGCAAAGGCAAGAAAGAGGAGAAAGAGGAGAAACATCTACTTCTTCTACACCACCCGTGTTAGGAGAAGTCATCACTATGGAGGATCCACCACCACCACCACCACGGGGGCCTTGTGTCAATAGCCCTCGTCATACCGCTCAATTTGCTCACCAAGCAAATGCAAGGGTCACGGAGATGAAGACGGGCTTGCTTCAACTTCTTTATGCAAGTCCTTTTCATGGCGATGACCATGAGGATCCTTACACCCACCTTACTAAGTTCTATGAGATCGCGGGAGCGGCCGGGGCTCCGGAAGACCAAGAAGAGCAATACTTTCAAAGGCTTTTCCCTCATTTTTTAGTGGGAAAAGCAAAAGATTGGTATCTAGACCAATTGCAAGAAACAATGACAAATTTGGAATGTGTTGGAGGAAAAATTCCTTGAAATATTTTTCCCTCAATCACGTTTCATGGAGGCAAAGACCGCAATCTCGGTATTTTCACAAGGAGTAAACGAGCCTTTGAATAGGGCTTGGGAAAGGTATAAGTCTATGCTTAGGAAGTGTCCTAGCCATGGTTTTGATGAGCTCACCCAAATTCATATTTTCCAAAATGGTCTCCAACCTCAACACAAATTATTGTTGGATGCTACGGCGGGAGGTTCTTTGATGGCAAAAACACCATATGAAGCAATTCAAATAATTGAGAAGATGGGGAGGAATGATCACCAAACTCAACATGATCAAGGAGGTGCACAAGTAAAAACGGGAGTTCTTGAAATTGGCTCGAGTCACGAAGCACTTTGTAGCGCAAAACAAATTGTTTGCCAAACAAGTTGAAGAATTGACAAAACAAATGGCAAGGCTTCCTCAACAAATCATGGAGTTGCAAGGAACATCTAGCAAGCAAAGTCAACAAATTGCTTGTTGTGAATTGTGTAAAGGGGATCATAAAACCGGATTTTGTCCTCCGGAAAATGAAGAAGCAAATTATATGGCCAACCAAGGGCAAGGATACCAACAACGAGCTCCTTATCCTTATCAAAATCAAGGCCAAGGTTACCAAAAAAGGGGTAACCAAGGTTATCAAGGCGGGTGGAGACAAGACAACAACAATCAAGCTAGGAAAAATCCATATCAAACTCAAAATCAAAATCAAGCTCAACCACAAAATCAACCTCAAAATCAAGTGAGATCTTCCAACATTCAAGACACTCTAGCTCAATTTATGCAAGCTTCTATGGCAAATCAAAAGAGCACGGAGGCATCTATCAAGAATTTGGAAACTCAAATGGGGCAATTAGCCAAGCAACTTTCCGAACAAAGTGCTTCGACATCATTTTCTCCAACTACTCAAGCAAATCCTAAGGAGCATTGCAAAGCTATTACAACTAGAAGTGGTAGAGTTTGTGATGAGAAAAAGAAAGTTGTTGAAAAGAAAAAGAAAGTAGTGGAGAGAAAAGATCAAGTGGAGAAGGATGAAGAAGTAGTAGTGGAGGAAGATGTAGTTGAAAAAGAGGATGAGGTTATAGTTGAAAAAAATGATGACGTTGATGTGGGGGATGATTTAGTTGAAAATGAAGATGTAGTCGAAAAGGAAAATGAGAATGGTGTAGTTGAAAAGGAGAAAGTGGAGGAAAAGAAGAAGAAAATTAGAAAGGGAAAGGAGAGTAAGTCACTCTTCCATTAAGAAACTTACCATATCCTCACCTTCCTTCTAAAAAGGATGATGCAAAGCACTATGCTAGGTTTATGGATATTTTTAAGCAATTGCAAATTAATATTCCATTCACCGAGGCATTAGAGCAAATGCCGAAATATGCAAAATTCATGAAGGATATATTGACAAAAAAGAAGTGGTACACGGATCAAGAAATTATAATGGTAGATGCAAGTTGTAGTGCAATAATTCAACGCACTATTCCAAAAAAAGAAAGTGATCCGGGGCGTGTAACTTTGCCGTCACCATTGGGGATGTCTATGTCGGCAAAGGATTAATTGATTTGGGATCAAGCATCGATTTGATTCCATTATCCATTGTAAAGAGGTTGGGGAGATCGAATTAAAGTCTACAAAATGACATTGCAATTGGCGGACAAGTCGATTACTACGCCCATACGGTGTAACTTTAGACTTGTTGGTAAAAGTGGACAAATTCTTTTCCGGTTGACTTTGTTGTGATAGATATGGAGGAATATGTGGATGCACCTCTAATTCTAGGCCGTCCATTCATGAAGACGGCTAGAATGATGATTGACATTGATGATGGCTTAATGAAGGTGAGAGTCCAAGATGAAGAAATTTGCTTTAATCTTTGTGAAGCAATGAAGCATCAATTGATAAGAAAGATTGTTTCAAAATTGATGTTATCGAGGAAGCAACCCAAGAAGTGAATGATGATAATGATAGTCGAGATCTTGAGGAGTGTTTGGAAGGAATGGAGATTTCCAAGGAAATGCACCCATGGGAGGAAGAAGTGGAAATTTTGAAAAATGATCCAAAAGATGAAGAGCCAAAACTTGAGTTGAAAGATCTACCATCTCACTTGAAGTGTGTATTTCTTGAGGAGGGAGGTACGAAGCCCGTAATCATTAGTAATACATTGTCGGAGAAGGAGGAGGGAAGCTTAATTCAAGTTTTGAAATCCAACAAAAATGCGATTGGTTGGGTTTTAGCCGATTTGAAAGGCATGAGCCCGGCCTATTGTATGCATAACATCATGATGGAGGAAGAGTACAAACCGGTAGCCCAACCTCAGAGGCGTTTGAATCTGGTGATGAAGGAAGTAGTTCGAAAAGAAGTAGTGAAGATGTTAGAAGCGGGAATGATTTATCCAATTTCGGATAGTACTTGGGTGAGCCCGGTGCATGTGGTTCCGAAAAAAGGAGGTTTGACGGTTGTGTCGAATGACAAGGATAAATTAGTGCCAACAAGAAAAGTAACGGGATGGAGAATGTGCATCGACTATCGAAGGCTTAACAAAGCATTGAGGAAGGATCACTTTCCTCTTCCGTTCATGGACCAAATGTTGGAAAGGCTCGCGGGACAACAATACTATTGCTTTTGGATGGTTATTCGGGGTACAATCAAATATCGGTGAATCCGGAAGATCACGAGAAAACGGCTTTCACATGTCCTTTTGGAATATTCGCAAATAGGCGTATGCCTTTCGGCTTATGCAATGCGCCGGCAACATTTCAAAGATGCATGCAAGCCATATTTGCCGATTTGATTGAGAAAACAATTGAAGTTTTTATGGATGACTTTTCCGTCTTTGGAGCGTCATTTGATTTGTGCTTGGAAAATTTGAACACCGTCTTGAAGAGGTGTGTGGATACCAATTTGGTCTTGAATTGGGAAAAATGCAATTTCATGGTGACCGAGGGAATTGTTCTTGGCCACAAGATATCTTCAAGAGGAATCGAGGTCGATAAAGCAAAAATTGATGTGATCGAGGCGCTTCCCCACCTACCAATGTCAAAGGCATTCGACTTTCTAGGACATGCGGGATTCTATCAAAGATTCATCAAAGACTTCTCAAAGATAGCTAAGCCTTTGAGCAACTTGCTCAACAAAGATAAGTCCTTCTTGTTTGATAAAGATTGTTTATTGGCTTTTGAAAAATTGAAAGAACATTTGATAAATGCATCCATAATCACCGCGCCTAATTGGAAACTTGATTTCGAATTGATGTGTGACACAAGTGATTATGCGGTGGGAGCCGTGCTTGGCCAAAGGAAGAACAAAAGTTTCCATGCTATTCATTATGCGAGCAAAGTTTTGAACGATGCTCAAATAAATTACGCAACAACCGAAAAAGAGTTGCTCGCAATAGTGTACGCATTGGAAAAGTTTCGTCCTTATCTTATTGGTTCAAAAGTTGTGGTTTTCACGGATCATTCCGCGATTAAATATTTTCTTACCAAATCGGACTCTAAACAAAGGTTAATCCGATG
Source organism: Vicia sativa (assembly GCA_021764765.1). Lineage (NCBI taxonomy): Eukaryota > Viridiplantae > Streptophyta > Magnoliopsida > Fabales > Fabaceae > Vicia > Vicia sativa. The sequence goes on from CM038792.1 coordinate 249,644,623, forward strand.
GATTCTTCTTTTACAAGAATTTGATTTGGAGGTACGAGATAAAAAGGGTTCGGAGAATTTGGTAGCGGATCATTTATCTCACTTAGTGAACGTGAAAATTACGGACAAAGAGAAAGAAGTGAAGGAGGAGTTTCCGGATGAGAAGTTGTTTGCAATCCAGGAGCGGCCGTGGTTTGCCGACATGGAAAATTACAAGGCCGCGGGATTAATGCCGGAGGATTTAACATGGATTGAGAAGCGAAAATTCTTAGCCGATGCTAAGTATTATGTGTGGGACGAACCTTACATTTTTAGGTTGAGTAACGATGGGTTGCTAAGAAGGTGTGTGTGTAATGAGGAAGCCAAAAATATTCTTTGGCATTGTCACAATTCCCCTTGTGGGGGACACTATAATGGATTGCGAACGGCCACCAAAGTCCTACAATCGGGATTTTATTGGCCTTCGCTATTTAAAGATGCTTATGCTCACGCTAAGTCTTGTGATAAATGCCAAAGAAGTGGCGGTATAGGAAAAAGAGATGAAATGCCTTTGAACAACATGTTGGAAATCGAGGTATTTGATTGTTGGGGGATTGATTTTGTCGGTCCATTTCCATCGTCGTTTTCTAATGAATATATTCTTGTGGCTGTTGATTACGTGTCTAAGTGGGTGGAGGCCATTGCTTCACCTAAGGCCGACACCAAAACCGTCATCAAATTTTTAAAGAAAAACATTTTTTCTCGGTTTGGTGTCCCTCGGGTTTTAATTAGTGATGGCGGGTCGCACTTTTGCAATACACTGTTACAAAAACTTTTGAAACAATACGGTGTAAAGCATAAGGTGACAACTCCTATCACCTAATGAATGGTCAAGCCGAAGTGTCAACAGAAATTAAAAGATTTTGGAAAAAACTGTTTCGGGTTCTCGAAAAGATTGGTCACAAAAATTGGATGAAGCTTTATGGGCGTATCGAACCGCCTATAAAGCTCCTATAGGACTAACACCGTTTCAGGTTGTTTATGGCAAAACTTGTCACCTACCTGTGGAGATGGAGCACAAAGCATTCTGGGTCCTCCGATTCTTGAATTTCGATCCATCTTTGGCGGGTGAAAAGAGAAAAATACAACTCGTTCAATTGGATGAAATGCGAGAGGAGCATACCGTTCAACCGGAAGTACAAGGCAAAGTTAAAGTTTCTCATGATAAAGATAAAGCACAAGGAATTTCGGCCAAGGCAAAGTGTTCTCTTGTTTAATTCCGGATGAGGCTTTTCGGAAAACTTAAAACAAAGTGGTCCGTCCGTTTCTAATCAAAGAAGTGAAAGATTATGTAGTGCGTTGTCTTGCAAGATCTAGAAGGGAAGAAAGAGTGAATGTGAATGGGAAGCCGTTTAAGCTTGATGTCATTGGCGGAGGGTGAGCACGCGACATAACTAATCCTATAATCTGTTTTCATTCATCGGCCGAAACTTTTCGGCTTAAGCCTTGATCAGGTCAGCTTAGCGTGATCTGTGAATTTTTAAAAATATTTTTCAAAACCGGTTTTTGAGGCCAACTTACGCTGGTTTGTTTTAAATAGGTTAGGGTTATTTTTCAAACCTTTTCACTTTTCCTCTCCATTTTCACTCTCTCAAGAAATCCAAAATCTGACCCCAAATCAACAAATTCTTGCGAATTTCTTTGTCTAATCATCTTCCCAAGCATCTAAGTAAGTTTCTCTATGGTTTCCCCTTTCAATTTCGTTAAATTTTGATGTTTAGGTTAGGTTTTGAAAACCTAGGTTTAGGAATTTTGATTTTCTCTTAGGATTAGGTTGTTTAGATGATGAGATTGCTTAGATTAGGATTTTCGTTGCTATTGGTGCGATTGTGTGGAGAAATTTACATTTCTGAAGAATTTTTACGGAAATCGCAGAGTGCGCTCGGTGTGATCATCGCGCTTAAGCGTGATGCAAATCGAAAAATTCTTCACTGTGTTTTAGATCGTCGTTGTCTAGATGCTTTGGTTGATTGGTTTCTAATGATTGGTTTCTAGATGCTTGGTGTCGATTTTCGTTGATTTTGGTGTTGTTTTGAGATGGCTCAAAAGACAAAGAGTTTCTTCCGCGGTGGGTCCTCTAGTCCGTTACCTTTCGATGGTGATCGCTTCTTGGGGCCTGCTCAAGGCGAGATACAAAGAACTTCGAGGCGGAACATTTGGACGGGAAAGAATCATTCGACTCGAGGCAGGGCCATTATGCCACGCTGATGCTATTCTTGATAACTATGGTTTGGGTGTTCTATGTGAGCCCCGGACCAAAGTGAATGTTGAGATGGTTAGGGTTCTAGCGCCATTCCGACCGAAGGGTGAGACTTTCCTTTACATTTGTGAGGGGAAGTTGGTTTCATTCTCTCATGGCTATCAACAACTACACAGGCATAAAGCTGGACACCCCGAAGGATCAGTTGGATATCTACCACGACCACGGCTCGTGGGGTGGGAATGGGATCATGCTATGCTGCGGAGGAAACTTTGTTTGTCTGGGAACTCATATGAACTGAACAGAGCTGGGCAACCTTTGAAATTCAACCGGTCCAGCCTGAAGACTAGTGCCCGAGTTTGATGTGTGTGGCTCTTTATAATTTGAGACCTCGAAGCCACACATCTTCTATTCCCATGGAGACTGCCGGCCTAATTGCTTATATGCTCGATGAGGAGGAAATTGATTTTGGTCGGCTTATTGAAAATGAGCTGAAGAGGGTCACATTGAGTTATACCTCTAGGGGAGAGCGTATAAAATGTGCCCTAACTTATCCTGGGTTGATAATGGGCCTTCTGAAAAGGGCAAAGGTTGTCTTTCCTGCTGTGGGACACCTTACTATTGATGGGGTCATTGATGATTCCTATTGTGATCGTTATTGCAGGGCCATGGATGATAACTCTGCTGCCCAGGCTGTTCCAGTAGCTGCTGCACTTCCTCAGGCCAGTCCCTCTGAAGAATGGAACCGGAAAATGCATCTTGCTCATCAGAGAGCATTCATGTATATGCACGAGAGCATGGAGCACCTTGCTTTGCAGATCAGAGAGCCGGGGGTGAATCACTTCACTCGCCGACGGCGACAGATGCTTATCTTTGGTTGGCCAGGGTCGGGCCAAATGTAGAGGAGGAGGTGGGCGATGCTGATGGTGATGGCAGTGAGGATGATGGAGAGAGGCGATTTGGTTACGATTACGGGTCTCACAGATTATATCCTCGAGGCTTCAGACTGATCTTTTATTTTCTTGTCTTTATATTACTTTCAGCATTTTCTAGTTTTTAGTTTTTATTTTTGCTTTTAGTTTTAAACTTTGGATTTTGTTGGTTGCCATCCATTTTTAGGATAGGCTTGTAATTCAAAATTTGCATTTTGTAGGCATGGAGCCTAAGTACTTTTTAGTTTTAAACACCATTTTTGGGGTGTCTTTTATTTTATTTTGTTTATTTTATTTTATTTGGTTTTGTTTTAATTTTATTTTTAGATTATAGTTTATTTATTTTAAATTGTACTTCTTTTGGTTTGTCCGATTTTTCAACGGTACTCCAAAGCAAGTAAGTGTGTTTCACCAAAGTGATGGTGATGATAAAATTCTCGACTCGATCCACAAATAAGGTACATATTTAATCGTTTTGTAGAATAATAACATGTCTATGAGATTTGTGCTTTATGCAAAATATCTTGGCATGTACAAAAAATTTGTGTTCACATTCGAATCATTAGGACTCAAACCACAAAGGTGAGAAGCTTTCCACCTTATACCAAATATAGAGTGTCTAATAGTTTGTTAACTCGTGTGATTCATGCTTAATATTTATTTGTTTATGATAATTTGGAAACTTAGAGATGATCAAGGCAATTTTTTGTGCATTATGAGAAAAACCATCAATTCCAAAAGGGCTTCAACTAACCGTGAGTGAGTAAATCCTTGTGAACCCTTTTGAGCTTAAATAGTATTTGTAGGATGAATTTATCAAATCAACTAATTGTTAAGAAGGCCACTTAATAGTTGTTCATAATCTTTGAAAATTCAATGATAATTCATTCTATAAATTTTTCTTGTTTGTGAATACCAACCCTTTTTGTTGATTAACCCTTGAAGAGCATGATCTTGAATAAAAAGTTGATATAAATGAAGTTGGGAGGTGGATCAAAAAGAACCTAGAATTGATTACAATGATCCTAAAGAAAAGAAAAATAGAAAAGAAAAATACAAAGAAGAAAAATTTGTATATGAAAAGAAAACAAAAGAAAAGAAAAAGAGGATCATTGAAAAAAAAAGAGGTTGTGATTAATAAGAAGGAAATGGGAATTAGTTGTGAAATGCTCTTCATACTCTTTAACCCAATTCGTTTCAATGGCTTTGTACTTAAATATCCCTTGTTTCTAACCTAAGCCAAGTTACAACCCTTGAAAGTCCTTAGTGATCTTTGTTTCCATTTTGTCATTTAACTTGTTTCGATGAATGCATGATTACGGATGTGCATGACTATTAGTGAGAGTGTTTGGTCCTTTGTAAATATGCAATTTGTTCTTCATGAATTTTGAAGAAATGATTAGGTGATTCAAGTGTGAACATATCTTTTATTTTGTTACATGTGTTGATATATTGTGTTTAGAACTTAATTCATATCCATGTTGTGTTTTGAAGAAGCGATCGATGTGTGTTTTTGTCGGGTATGTCGAGTTTGAACCATCATTCTTGTGTGAGTTGCATGTTTACATTATGTTTCTTCTTGCTTAGTGAGATTATTGACTTTTGTTTGGGGACAAACAAAAGTAGTTAGGGAGTTGTTAAGGACCAAATTGTAGCTATTTTGTACATGATTTTGTGGTCCTTAACAATGCTTTTTTAATTAATTAGTAGTATTTATTCTAGTATTTTGGTTTAATTATGTTTTTATTTAGTTTTTGTTTATAATATATTATTTAACTTATTTTACTTTTAATTGTAGGTTTTTATTGATTAATTCTCCCAAGCTTGGATTCAAGGACACTTGAAGAGCTCTTGGGATGATTCTTTTTGAAGAAATTTTTGGATGAAGAAGCACTTGGTCGCTTCAATGTGATTCTGCATGAGCACGCTCAGCAGCATATACTTAGGGCTTAGCGGTCTGTCGGAAAGAGAAGGAGACCCATGCTTTCACCTTTTTGGCCACCAACTCCATTATTTCCAGCTGGCTTTTGGTGTGTTAGGCAAGGGAGCTTCACTTTATCATCATTATCTTTCATTGTGTAAAAATTAGGGCATAGAAATTGTAAGAAAAACATAGTTTTTCATCTTGATTTCTTCATGTTCATCATCTCCTCCAACAATCTTGAGAACAAAGCAACCATGGAAATGAGTGGCTAAGTTCTTTTTGTGTCAAGATTAAAGGTAGTTGATCTAACTAGTATGTATTCCTCTTAATCCATTTATGTATGAACATGGTTGATGATTAATATATGTTGAATATCTTTGTTCTTCTATTTTCTTATGCTTTGAGTTTTGCTTGAAAAAGAATGCTTCAAAGTAGACCTAGGATATTCATACACTAATGAACAAATGCTAGGAATAGATTTTTGTGTTAGTGTTTACAAATATTGAACTTAATGATTATCATGTCAATAGTTGTAGTGAGAGATCATACAAAGATTAACATGATAACATTCACAATCTTGGTGAAATCTACAAGATTGAGAGGATATGTATTTATAGAAATCATCTACTATGTTTATCACTTGATTAATAGAATGCATATGAAATTAGGTCAATGAAACTAATCTTGACATGCTTCCATCAATTGAAAACAAACTCCAACTCTCTTGAATCAAACCATAACTCTCTTTTTAAAAGACTAATTTAGTTACTTGTTTGGAAATTCATGATAATAGTAGCAGGGAACAAACCCTGGTTACCTAAATCTTAAAATACACTTTTCTATTGAAAGACTACAATATACACCAATCTCTACGTGGAATCGATAATTAAAATACTTGTGGGTAAACCTCAACATGCACCTTTAGAGTCCGATCCGGTAAACTTTTAGGGTTTGTTGTCGATGGTAAAGTATTGAAGTTGACCCGACCAGGTTAAAGCTATTCAAAAATGCCACTCCACCCGAGAGAGGAAGTCGAGAGGTTTCTTGGGACGATTGAACTATATTGCCGATTCATTGCACATTTAAGCACTACTTGTGAGCCAATCTTCAAGTTACTAAAGAAAGATCAAGTAGTGGAATGGAGCAGCGATTGCCGATTGCTTTTGACAAAATCAAGGAGTACCTGAGAATCCTCCTATCCGATGTCTCTGTTGAAGGAAGACCTCTTATCATGTACTGACGATATTAGAGAACTCGATGGGGTGTGTGTTGGGGCAACATGACGAGTGCAGTCGAAAAGAGTATGCAATATACTACCTTAGCAAAAGTTTACCAACTGTGAAACAAGATACTCATTTCGAGAAAACTTGCAGCGCTTTGGCTTGGGCGCTTGCCGACTAAGGAGTATATGTTGACTCACACTACCTTGTTGATCTCAAGATGGATCCGATAAAATACATATTTGAGAAACCAGACTATCTCCGAAAGAATAGCAAGATGGCAAATGATTTTGACCGAATCGACATCGATATACTTCTCAGCGATCAAAGGAAGTGTAATGGCCGATCATTTGGCTCATCAAGCCGTAGATGACTATCGATCTATGCGATTGAGAGTTTCCAAGCGAAGCGTTTGTTAGATCTTGATTCGAAGAACGGGACCGGACGAAGGACTGAACAAGGATCGATGGACCATGTTCTTTGATGGAGCCTCAAACGCACTTGCAGCGACATTGGCGCCATCATTACATCTCCTACGAGCGACATCGCCTTTCACTTCAGATTATGTTTTGATTGCACTAACAACATGGCCAAATACGAGCGTGCATCATGGGTATTAAAGTGCTATTGACTTAAGAATCAAGTTCTTGCAAGTGTATGGAGACTCGACTTTAGTGATCGGTCGGATCAAGGCGAGTGGGATCTGAAGCATCCGATCTCATTCCTATCGAGCATGTTCTAAGTTTGATCCCTACTGAAGAGATTACTTTGATCATATTCCACGAGAAGAGATCGGTTAGCGGGCATTAGCTACTATGTCATATATGTTCAAGGTCGGATGGGACAACGAGGCTCCCAAATCATCATTGAGAAGTTTGCGAACCCGCATCTTGTTGTGAACTTGATACGGAAGAGAAACCTTGGTTCTCTGAAGTGAAGAGATATCTTGAGACTCGGGAATATCCAGCGAGGCATTTGTCAACGATAAAAGTTCTTAAGAAGATTTGCATCAAATTTTCCTCAACAACGGCATCTTATACAAAGCCTGACCCGACGTGCTTACTGTTGTGTAGACCGAGAAAACATGAGCGTATCATGGAAGAGTTACAAGGCGAATTGGTACCACTCCAGTGGATATACGATGGCTAAGAAGATTCTGAGAACAGGTTACTATTGGTCCACCATGGAAGCTGATTGTCACCGCTATGCTTGATCTTGTCAGATTTACGCAGACAAAATCCACGTACCTCCAGTACCGTTGAACGTTCAAACCGCTCCTTGGCCTTTTGCGATGTGGGGCATTGACATTATCGGAGAAATCAAGCCCACCGCTTCCAACGGACATCGTTTCATCCTTGTGGCAATTGACTATTTCACCAAGTGGGTAGAAGCAGCCTCGTTCGCATTTGTCACTAAGAATGTTGTGGCTCGATTCATCAAGCATAATCTTATCTGTCGGTATGGAACTCCCGAAAGGATTATCACAGATAATGGCTCTAATCTCAACAACAAAATGATCACCAAACTCTGCACGCAGTTCAAGATTAAGCATCACAATTCTTCTCCATATCGGCCTAAGATGAATGGCGCAGTGGAAGCCGCCAACAAGAATATCAAGAAGATCATACAGAAGATGACAGTGACTTACAAGGATTGGCACGAGATGTTGCCATTTGCTCTCCATGGTTACCGCTTTCTGATCTGACGTCAACGAGGGCAACCCTCTCTCTGTATACGGTATGGGCAGTTCTACTATCAAATTGGATACCTTCACGAGTCCTCGGGCGTGAAACTGGCGAAACGAATGGATCCAGAACCATTGATCGGTTAACTTGATTACGAGAAGCGACAGTATCCATCTGCCATGGTGTCATACCCCAAATTTTCCCTCCATCTTCTCAAGATATTTCATACATCCATACTCAAGGATTCCTCGAGGTTGATCGGACAAACCTCTCTGAACAATCAACCCAAACTAGGGTTTGATTCTTAGATCAAGATGGACTTCCAACACCTCCAATGGCCTTCATGCCTCCTCATATGCTTCAAAGATTCTCCATGTCAAGTTTCAAGCCTCAGAAGTCAAGTTTCCTCAGACAATTGCTCAGATGGTTGAAAATCAGTTGTATTGGACAAAAGTCAAGCTGTGGTCAACATACTGTCAAACTTCATAATTTTTTGTCAACATCCTCATTTTGAAGTTACATTCATCATTTGATCAAGGGTTGATCATGATTCATCAAAAAAACTCAAGATTTGCTCAAAAGTCAAACTTTCTAAATTAGGGTTTCTCAGTGAAAAGTCAACCAAACTTTGGTGAGCATAACTTCTTCATACTTTCTCAGAAATTTTCCACCACCTCTTGTTTTGAAGAAAATTCAATTCTCTACAACTTCATGTCTCACAAATGTTCAAAAATGCTTCATTTGGAAGGTATGGATCAAAACATTACGGGTCCTTTTCAAAGTCAACAAAAAGTCACATTTTGTTTTGAAGATATATTGAGCATGGAAACTCCAATTGAGATGAAACCAAAGAGGTTGGTTAGAGGACTCTTAGAGCTTTCTAAAAGTCCAAGAACACTAAAAATGTGGAAAATTGAGCAAGATACACCATTCACAAGTTGGGCAATTTTGAAGAAGTGCACAAGAGATACTTGTAAAAATCAAAAATTTTGCAAATGGGCCTAGTTTTCTTCATCCAACTTGTTCCTTATACAATTAGGAATATCAAGCCCAATGCCACAATTTTAATCTTATTTTCTATTTAATTTGGATTTTATTCATTTAAATACAAATTAAATTCAAAAATAAGATAAAATCAAAATTAATTGCAAAATTGATTTTCTCTCTTCCTTGAGATCAAACAACAGAAATTGTGAAATTTCGAAATTTGATTTGAATTGGCAAGGAATTGATGAAAATTGATCAAAAAAGATAGATTTGATTTGTACAAAATCAAATATGTTTTGCATTGATTGATGATTATTTTTCTTCCCAAATCACTCAATTCCATCAATATAAATATACAAGGCATAGACATGAATGAGAAACGAGAAAAATTGCTTGGAGAAACCCTAACCTAGCTCAAAAACCGTGCCTCTCAGCAACTTGCAGCCACAGTTTTAGCTCGATTCAATTGATTCCAAGCATCAAAACACATTCCTTGACATCTCTGAATCGATCCAGGACCTTTACATTGTCCAAAAACATCAAGAATTGAGAAATCACGATTTGGTTTGTTCTTACTTAAAAATCGATTCATTTTATCATGCATTATTAATGTGTTTTGATGATTGTTTTGTGTTTAGAACAAAGTTTGCAAGCTATACGGACAATCAATTGAGTTTTCATGGCACGAATCGAAATACGCCATTGTTAGGGTTTTACAGACGAATTAGGGCTTCCTTAAATCGGTTAAATTGGACAAAGACCATTACCATTGTGTTTAGAATGTGATTTCCAATCGATTCATATACCTGACTCATTTATATTATGTGTATGAGATTTTGAGAATTTGCGGGGGCTATAGCGTCGCCGGGGGGCGCAAATTTGAAATTCAAATGAGAGCGATGAAGTTCTTGGCGGCGATGATTGTTCAAGTCGGGAGGCGACACTGTTTACAAACTACTCGCAAAGCGATGACAGCGTGCACTCCATTTCAGTTGGTCAGGCGTGGGTTTGTGAAGAATGTCACGAGTTCGATCCTGGCCATAGCAAAGCATTTTTCACATGTTTGCATTTTTTCATATTTTCTATTATTTCTTTTAATATTTTCAATTTAATTTCAAATATTTTTATCATGCATTAAAAACACCAAAATATTTTTCTTTTGCATTATTTCAGAAAATGTTTATTTAATTTATAAAATTAAAAATATTATTTTGCATGCATATTTAATTTAATTGTTAATTTATCATTTAAATCACTTTTAATTGATTTTTAATTATTAAATTAACTCAAAAAATCCCAAAAATTATTTTAGCATATTAATGTTGCTTCTAGCATGAAATATTTTTCTCATTCAAAAATTATTATTTTTACTAACATTTTCCTCTTATTCGATTTTCTCGTATTTCCCGATTTCTCATCTTTTCACAGGCTATCACGTTTCGGACGATTTCTTTTTATCGTTTTCTTTTTTCCAATTATGTAATTGCTTATGGGATGTAATAGCTTAATTAGGGCTTTTATTTTCCTTTTCAATTATATACGCCAAAGCCATGTAATAGCGTAGGATTTATCTTTCCGCATTTACTTTCCGCATTTTAATTTCTGCACTCTATAAATTGCTAGTAGTTAGGCGTGTATGGCAAGATAAAAATGAACGTAGATCACATCTAATTCCAAGATAATATATCTAAATTCAACACACTCTTTTCACACATGCACCCCTTAGGGTAATTCTCTCTCGTTGCCTTTACGAATTCAAATGGTCATGTCCCTCGAACGTAGAGGTATTCTAGCACCGTTGCCTTCAAAGCAAATCATCATAGTCCCTTCGATACAAAGATCATAAAACCCACGATGTCACCTACGAATACATGATCTTGACCCTCGATTGTCGCCTACGAAAATGATGATAGTCCTTGAATGTGCTAGGATACTTCCTACAAGTTGCCTTCTATGACCATCAGATGTCCCTTGAATGTCCGCTTACATCCAACAAATAGGGTTACCTACCAACTAATGGTATGGATAGCGCTATTCAAAAGGAGCGTAAAATAACAAAAGCGACCAATTACGAGTAGGTAATAAGACTTTTTGCTTGCTCTATCAAAATACTTTTCACACCTCACACTTTTGTCAAAGTTCAAACTCTTTTCAAAAGCGAAACATTTCGAACACTTTATACATTCCTACATGAATCATTACAAAGTCAAAGCAAAATGCCTTTTCAAAATATTTTTCAAACACACAGAAAGCACAATTTTAAAAATGATCTAAGAGCAACTAAGAGCCCGTAGATAACTACGGATGGAAAGGGGTGCTAATACCTTCCCTTTTCATAACCTTCTCCCTTACTCGAGAATCTAACAAGGTCTTTTTCTGTACTTTTTACCTTCCCTTAATTGGATAAAAGAAAAGTCGGTGGCGACTCTTGCTATCCGCACATTTGCGATACAAAAAACCTACAAAGTCAGTTCACCGTATTACACATGGACAGATCTATCATAAACGAATGATCAGGGCATTTAACAAGAAAGTCAACATAGGTCTACCGGTCGGTGATCTAGTGATCAAGCATCATTCTTCCAAAGGTGATCCGGAAAATGGACTCCCACCTATGAGGGACCATTTGTAGTCAAAAGCAGTATTTTTCGGGTGGAGCTATGATACTTAGCACCATGGATGGCGAAGACTTCCACACACGTGAGCCTGAGACATAGTAAAAAAATACTACGCATAAAGAGACCACGCTAGGTCGAATGGCCTAGGCAAAAATAAGGCATCTGGCGAACCAAAGAGGTTCGGGCAAAATTTAAGGATATATGCAAAACATGTACATCGGCAAGTCGAAAACACCTGCAAAGGCGGCTTGGGCAAAAAGGTAT
>CM038792.1:250256570-250546878 GCA_021764765.1 Vicia sativa
AACTGAAGCAGTCATCGATGATAAACCGTGGTTCCACGACATCAAACGCTTCCTTCATACTCAAGAGTACCCACTCGGGGCATCGCACAAAGATAAGTAAAATCTAAGGAGGCTTTCTGGAAATTTCTTCCTTAATGGAGATGTGATATATAAAAGAAACTTTGACATGGTCTTGCTTAGATGCATGGACAAACACGAAGCAGATATGTTAATGCACGAAGTTCATGAAAGGTCCTTTGGATATCATTCAAATGGGCATGCAATGTCTAGAAAAATCTTAAGAGCATGTTACTATTGGATAAAAATGGAATCTGGTTACTGTAAACACGTTAAGAGATGTCACAAGTGCCAGATCTACGCAGATAAGATCCATGTGCCACCAACTCTTCTCAATGTTCTCTCCTCTTTGTGGACTTTCTCCATGTGGGGAATCGACATGATTAGAATGATTGAACCAAAAGCGTCAAACAATCATCGCTTTATTTTAGTGGCCATTGATTAATTCACCAAATGGTTCGAAGCAGCATCTTACGCCAACGTTACAAAAGAAGTAGTTGTGAGGTTCATCAAGAACAACCTCATTTTCCGATATGGATTTCTAAGCAAGATCATTACACATAATGGATCGAACTTGAACAACAAAATGATGGAAGAAATGTGTGAGGAATTCAAGATTGAGCATCATAACTCGTCTCCTTACCGACCAAAAATGAACGGCGTTGTGGAAGCTGCCAACAAGAACATTAAGAAGATCATCCAGAAAATGGTCATCACTTATAAAGACTGGCATTAAATGTTGCCATTTGCTTTACATGGGTATCACACTTCAGTACACACTTCAACAGGGGCAACCACTTTCTCTTTAGTGTATGGCATGGAAGCAGTGCTCTCCATGAAAGTAGAAATTCCATCAATGAGAGTCTTCATGGAGACTAAGTTATCTGAGGCTGAATGGTGTCAAAGTAGATACGATCAGTTAAACTTAATCGAAGAAAAACGTTTGACTACTTTGTGTCATGGACAACTATATCAAAGAAGGATGAAGACAGCCTTCGACAAAAAGGTTCGACCTCGTGAATTTCAAGAAGGCGACCTTGTGCTTAAAAAGATTTTTTATTTTCAACCAAATTCTAGGGGCAAATGGACTCCTAATTACAAAGGCCCATACATCGTCAAAAGAGGCTTATTTTGGCGGTGCTATGACTCTTACAACCATGGACGGCTATGAACTCCCACATCCTGTAAATGATGATGCAGTCAAGATATACTTTATCTAAAAAGACAAAAGAACAACTCGATAATTCGAAAACCCGAAAGGGCGGCTTAGGAAATAATGAGCATCTCGGTGGACTGAAAACCTGAAAAGGCGGTCCAGGAAAAAGTTAGAGACAATAAACAAAAAATTATCCTGGAAGATTGAAAACCTAAAAAGGTAATCTAGGAAAAAATTAAGGATCAAAATGACAAAGTAACTGCATCAGTCCATACTTCGTCAATCTAAAGAATCTTCCATCAGTGGATCTTCAATCAAATCTTCTAAAGCAACAAGCATAGTTGGAATTCAAAGTTGTTAGGGAGTTTAGCAGTTATTGCTTTGAATGTAGCTTTTTCCTAATATATTACCATTTCCAACTTTTGTAAATAGTCCATGGAATCACACCTTTGACAGATTACCATTCTATCAATAAAATTTGAGCCTTGTGCCCATTTGCTTGGCATTCTTGCTTTATTCTGTTTTTCAAAATAACTCTTTTTTCTTGTGAAAATCACTTTTTAAACTAAAAAAATGAATTTTAAATGAATTTTTACTTCAAAGCTTTTGAAATAAAAGCGAAATTTTCCTTTGAACTATGAACACAGAAGGAATGTCAACAGTTATCTCCATGAGTTTTTCGACCTCTAAAAGGTAAATAACTGCTGAGAAGTTTCTCTTCCTCGAAAGAGGTCATCAAAGACGGTATTCTTGAAAAAGAATCCCCAACAGGGTTGCCAGTGAAAGGCCTTTTCCCCAAAAAAGTTTAAAGCATGCAAATTTGATTCATCATCAGTAACATTTACACCATTGCTGAAGATTGTGCTGAGTATTTGATTGAATTGTGACGTAGTCCTTTTCCAAATACACTTTGTTGTCTTGTCAAGTATTGTCAGTATACATATGAAATTCATGACATTCATCATTCATACATAATTTCATCATTAATGCATTCTTGCGTTTCTCAATGTTTGCTTCAATATCACCTGTTTAGGTTGCATTTATTCCTAAAAACAAGTATGGATGTGTCTTCTCTCCAGTAGATTATCCCCAAGCATAAAGAATACATTATTTTCTCTAGTTCCCCAATCGAGATCATTCCTCATTGGGTACAAAGTCTTGATTGACCGTTTCTTTCCAGTTCCTTTTCATCTTTGAACTTCTCATAAAACGATTTTTCTTGTTAACAAGTCTAATCATGAAAGTTCAAAAAAGCCCCGCAGTTTTCTTTCTCTCTGAAAAACATGTATCTTTATAATCAAAATGCCCACATCTTCTCAAAAAGATCCCCGACACGATTGTAACTGTGAAAATAGAAACTCATTTGAAATTTGTTTCCACCATTATCTGTTATTCACAAGGTTGAATACTCGGTAAATTCTCTCAAGAATTACCTTGTTATAGTTATCATTTTGCTGATAATTGGTAATATCTTCAGAACTCATACCATTTACCATCACAAGGCTGATAATAAGTAAATGAGTCTTCATTTCAAATTACCATAAACTATCACTAGGATGATAATTGGTAATGTCATCTTTAATTATCTTAAACATTGTCACAAGGCTGGCTGAAGGTAATCTCCTTGTTTCCCAAAGCGAAACAGATATTCACCTCCTTTGCGAACCTATTTTCCTAGTGAAACATATACTTGTTTCCCAACAAACAGGATTCTTCTTTCTTAGACAGATTGAGGCATCCTCACAATTGTCTTTCTTCCCCAACATGTCACTCTTTAGTACTTTATGGGTAAACTTTTTGCAATCACTTTGCATCATTCGCATTTTATGGTATCTTAGGTCCAAAATTTGTGTATTCTGATATTTAAGTCTCTTCACACCTATCGAGATGAAGATTTTCATCTTCATATCTTAGGTTAAAGAAACTTAAATAGGGTCATCTTTCATACCCTAATTTTTGAGCTAAGATACCACATCATATCATTCACATATGCATCGTTGCATCACTAACAATTCCAGCACAAGATAGATCGTGTGTGTGCTCTTTGAGCCAAATTAGGGTTTTTTTTATCAAATTTTCATTTGTTCAAGATATGATCAATTAGGGTTTGAGTATCCACTCACCTCAATTTAACTATCTTCATCAATCATCAACATTTGATCTTCAAATTCCCATCATTTCCTCAAGATCTATCTTGAATCGACCAATTAGGGTTTTCATCGAGGATGGTGTATCATTGACTTTTTGCTCAATGAATGACCTGATTCATTGGAGATTGATCTTAAAATCATCAATGCAACCTCTTGACCTACTTTCTTGGTTCAAAACATTCTAAATATCATGATTGATCATCAGAGAAAATCTGAATCATCTGATGAAAATTCAATTGCTCAAAAAAGTCAAACTTTGACTTTTGGTCAACTTTTTCAAATCCAATTTTTTTAAATCATCAATACATTTCAAATTATCCATCATGATCATTATAAATCAAAATGTGTGAAAAAGTCAAGATTTGAAATTTTTCTAACACTTAGAAAAAATTTCAAGTGTTAAAAACTTGGTTTTTCATCATTTTCATGGCCATTTTTCACCTAGATCCATTTTGATTCAAGAAAAACTCAAAATATGAAAGTTTTAAAATTGAAACATAATGGTCCATAACCATATTTTACAAGTCATTTTTTAAGATTATAGGTCATTTTTTGCATTTTCTTCCTTCTAGAAGCCTTGTCATCAATATAGATAGAATTTTAGAGATAAATATCTATGAGCTTGGATTAGAGAAGGATAAGATCAAGTTCAAATTTTAACAATGGTTAAAAAAAGATTCCATGTGCATTTATGGCAAAAATGTCTTTCTTGCCCTTTAGGGCAAGTTTTAAATTTCAAGTCAATCCTTGCCATTGCTTGCTAAACTCCTTTGCCCATAAATAGAGGTCACTACTTCACTCCCAAATCACACCAAAGCATCATAAACTAAGCTTTCCTTATTTCTTTCTTTCTTGTTTCTTAAGTTTCATGTTTCTAAGTTGGAGAAATTGCAAAACTCCAAGACTTGCAATTTCTGAGAAATCTTGGGTTTCAAACACTTTCTAAACATCATTAGAAAGTTTTTGGAATCCTCAAGCTAGCCCAAAAACTATCCAAACTCATAATTGTCTCCAAACTCCATAAACATGCAATTTTGAGCCTTGACATCCAAACATCCATTTCACTCGTGCATACCTCAATTTTCTTCTTCAAACACCTTTCATACACTTCATATGAGTGATCCAAGCACTCATCACTAACTTGTAACATCTCTGTAACACGGTGGGAGAACTGACTTGTTTGTTTTGCGTTTTATCGCAAATGTTACGGATAGCAAGAGTCGCCACCGACTTTTCTTTTATCCAATTTAGGGAAGGCAAAAAGAACAGGAAAAGACCTTCGTTAGATTTTGAGTAGGGGAGTTGGTTATGAAAAAGGAAGGTGTTAGCACCCCTTTTCATCCGTAGTTACCTACGGGCTCTTAATTGCTTTAGCTCACTTTAATTGTTTTTTTGTGTGCGTCTATTTGAAAAGATTTTTGAAAAAGGCATTTCGCTTTGACTTCTCAATGATTCACGCTGGAATGTATATGACTTGTTTGGAAATGTTTTGTTTTTGAAAAGGACTTTGCAATGA
This sequence comes from Vicia sativa, assembly GCA_021764765.1. Taxonomy (NCBI): domain Eukaryota; kingdom Viridiplantae; phylum Streptophyta; class Magnoliopsida; order Fabales; family Fabaceae; genus Vicia; species Vicia sativa. The sequence continues at coordinate 250,261,450 of CM038792.1, forward strand.
TTCACGCTGGAATGTATACAAAGTGTTTTGAAGAAAAAAAGTGTGAGGTGTAAAAAAGAATGTTTTAATTGAGCAAGCAAAACAGACTTATTACCCACTCAAAACGGTTGTTTCCGTGTCATTTTGCTTTCCTTTAGAATAAGGCTATTCATACCATTAGTTGGTAGGTAACCTTATTCGTTGGATGTAAAGGGACATTCGAAGGGACATTGGATGGTCATAGAAGGCAACTTGTAGGGATATCCTAGCACATTCGTAGAGACGATCATCATTTTTCGTAGGCAACAACCGAGGGACTAGATCATGTATTCGTTAGGCAACACTGAGGGACTATGATCTTTTAAGTCGAAGGGACTATGATGATATTTCGCAGGCAACCGCGCTAAGATACCCCTACGTTCGAGGGACTTGACCATTTATAAGGCAACGAGAGAGAATACCCTAGGAGGTGCATGTGTGAGAAGAGTGTATTGTTTTCAGATATTTATCTTGTGATTAGTGATCTATGTTGATTTTATCTTGCCATACACGCCTAGTTACTAGCAGTTTAATAGGTGCAGAAAGTAAATTGCGAAAATATAAAGGGTCCTACGCTATTACATGGCTTTGGGGCAGATACATAATAGGAGTTGCAGAAAGTAAAAGGCGGAAAGTAAAATCCTACGCTATTACATGATAAAAAACTTGCAACCTATACATCCTTTCTAGAATTTAAAGAAAATGCAAGGAAAAATAAATAGCAGAAGAAAAGACTAGTCCTAGTATTTTTTGTGCTTTTTTGAAAATTAGAATTTATGTGAAAACAACCTAGTTCTAATTGATTTTAATTAATTAAGAAAAAATTATTAGTTAATACTAACCTAAATTAATTAATTAAATTAGTTAAAAGAAAAATCTTTGTGAAATTATCTAATTAACCTAATTAATTAACCTAGTCACTAATTAATTAATTAATTACTTAAAAAAAGAAAATAAACAAAAATATGGAAAAGCACAAAACAAAACAAAAAAAGAGCTTCTGGCAGAAGCTATCCTAGAAGCTGGAGCTTCTGGAGGTTCCGTATCGAGGGGCGGCTAGAGCTTCGAAATTGGAGGCACCAAGCTAGAGCTTGGGGTTCCGTCGGAAAGGGTCCGTGTCGGAGCTTGGAGACTCTTTGGGACGTCCAGAAGCTAGAGCTTCTGGGGACTTCTCATCTGGGGCCATCTAGAAGCTGGAGTTTCTGGAGGATTCTGCGCTGGGGAGACCTAGAAGTTGGAGCTTCTGGTGCTGGTGAGGCCCGGAAGCTTAAGCTTCTGGTGCTGGAGGGGACCCAAAAGCTGGAGCTTCTGGAGGCGTGACTTCTGGAGATCTGGAAACCTGCAAGGCAAATAGTGAAAATAAAAGAGCAAAAGGTGGGGTTTGAACCCACAACCTGATAGAGAGAATGACATAGTGCGTGCAAGGTGAATCACTGGGGCGGTGATACATCCATTCATACTGCTGGACTCATGAATATGTATGTGTTATTGGCCTCTGAGTCAGAAGCACCGGAGCAATGCTCCGGTCGTCTTCTCTGATTGGCATCAATGCTAAAACTTGAAAAATCAATGAAAACGCAAACCTAAACAATCCAGATCCATTAAACAGGATGCTACGAATCTAATGGTGGTGTTAGTTCGTTCTGAATCGGCCTAGAATTACATATTTGAAGCTCTTCCAATTCATGCCCTAACAATGGCAACTAGCGATTAAGCCATGGAAAACTTCAAACAATTTCCCAGATCTATTCTATATCATGCTATAAACATATTAAAAACATTAGTTGCAAGCAAAACACGCTCAAATGTAAAACAGGAATTCAAAGAAAAATGCAAACTGGAGCAGTATGTATGGCATGTTTCAACGTGTTATGGTCATGTATAATGATGTATACTTACTCAAACTTACCTCAAGATGACAATGTAATGCTTAAAAGTGACTGAAAGTGGCTGGAAAGTAGAACATGAGTTTGCCAACTTTGAGAAAATTTTGAGAGAAATCTAGGGTTTGTGATAGGCTGGCAATCCGTGTAAGAGAAAGTATTCTCCTTAAAAGCTAGGTATATATAGGAGAGTGAAATTAGGTCAAGGCATTAAGAGAAAATATTCTCCTTAAATGGAATATATTTGATTTGAAAATTTGCACAAAATATTTCCAAATTTGCATAATCTCTTCCTCAATCTTCTTGCACGAAATTGACAGCTTGTAATGAGCTATCTTAGACCCCAAGCCATGCAAATATCCATCCCAACTTGCCTTATCTTTTATTTTTGCATTTTATTTAATTAATTTTAATTTAAGCTATTAAATTCAAAAAATAAATAAATAAAAGGGTGAGAGGCGTGGCATGCAGCATAGTAGTCATGGATAATCTTATGATCAAGTTTAAATCATAAAATCTTAGGCCCATTTGAAAAAATTTCGCTTTTGCAAGGTATTTTCCTTCATGCACCTCCTCAAAAAATGCTCAACTTGCACAATTTGTATCTTGCTAAATTTTCAACATTTCTAGGTGTTCTTGGACTTTTTAGAAAGCTCAAGATGTCTTCTAAACATAATTTTTGGTTTCATCTTCATTGGAGTTTCCATGCTCATGGACACTTCTTTGCGAAAAAGATGACTTTTGTCGACTTTTCTATAAGGACTTGTAATGTCTTGATCCATAACTTCTAAATGAAGCATTTCCTGCCCAAGCTCGTGAGACATGAAGTTCTAGAGAATTGAATTCTCTTTAAAATGAGCTTTGGTTGATAAATTTCTGATGAAGTATGTGAAAGTTATGCTTGGTCAAAGTTCTGTTGACTTTTGTCTAGAGAAGCCCTAATTTGGAAACTTTGACTTTTGATCAGATCTTGGCTTTTCTTGATGAATCATGATCAACTCTTGACCAAATAATGAATATGAATTCAAAATATCGATGTTGACCAAAAATTATGGAGTTTGACTATATGTTGACCATAGTTGACTTTTTGTCCAATACATTTAAATCTGACTGATCACTAAAGCTGAGTCTCCATAAACTTGCAAGAATTTGATTCTTAAGTCAATAGCAGCTTTGATACCCATGATGCACGCTTCGTATTCGGCCATGTTGTTGGTGCAATTGAAGCATAGTCTGGCGGTGAAAGGCGTGTTTCCACCTGTAGGAGACGTAATGATGGCGCCAATGCCATTGCCAAGTGCGTTTGAGGCTCCATCAAAGACCATGGTCCATCGGGATCCCGGTTCAGGTCCTTCGTCTGGTCCTAGTTCTTCGCAATCAGTAACTAGAAAAACATCTTCGTCTGGAAACTCGAACTGCATAGACTGATAGTCATCTATGGCTTGATAAGCCAAATGATCCGCTACTACACTTCCTTTGATCGCTTTCTGCGTAGTATACTGCATGTCGTATTCGGTCAAGATCATTTGCCATCTTGCTATTCTTCCAGAGAGAGAAGGTTTCTCGAATTTGTATTTTATCGGATCCATCTTGGAGATCAACAAGGTAGTGTGAGTCAACATATACGCCTTAGTCAAAGCCAAAACGCAAGTTTTCTCGAGCTGCGAGTATCTTGTTTCACAGTCGGTAAACTTTTTGCTAAGGTAGTATATTACATACTATTTTCGACCAGACTCATTATGTTGACCCAACACACACCCCATTGAGTTCTCTAATACTGTCAAGTACATGATAAGAGGTCTTCCTTTGGCAGGTGGCATCAGGATAGGAGGATTTTGTAGGTACTCCTTGATTTTGTAAGTCTTAGTCTGTACTTCTTCAGTCTATCGAACAACTTTCGTAAATGATCGAGATGTTCTTCTTCAATATATGATCCAGCTATCATGTTGTCGATGTACACCTCTATCCCGTGATGAATCATGTCATGAAACAAAGCCACCATGGCACGTTGATATGTGGCGCCAGCGTTCTTCAGACCGAACGGCATAACCTTGTAGCAGAATGTGCCCCAATGTGTAACGAAAGTAGTCTTTTCCATGTCTTCGGGAGCCATTTTGATCTGATTGTAACCGGAGAAACCATCCATGAAGGAGAAAACCTTATGTCGAGCAGTGTTATCAACCAGAACATCAATATGAGGAAGTGGGAAAATCGTCTTTCAGACTCACTCTGTTCAGATCTCTGTAGTCCACACACATCCTCACTTTACCATCTTTCTTAGGTACGGGCACCACGTTTGCAACCCACTGTGGATAAGAAGTAACGGTTAGGAAATCGGCATTGAACTGTTTCATAACTTCGGCTTTGATTTTCTATGACATCTTAGGATGCATACGACGAACCTTTTGCTTCACAGGGAGAAAACCTTCTTTTGTGAGTAGTCGGTGTACCACAATGTCAATGTCTAAACCTAGAATGTCTTCGTAGGACCAAGCAAAAATCTCGATATAGTCTCGCAGCATCTGGACCAATCTCTTCTTGACACTGCTCTCAAGACCCGCTCCTATCTTGATTTCTTTTCTGTCTTCGTCAGTACCTAGATTCACAACCTTGGCTGGCTCTTCGTGCGGCTGTATGACCCGTTCTTCTTGCTGTAGTAGTCTAACAAGTTCTCCTGGAACTTCACAATCTTCCTCACCTTCGTCTTCGGCTTGGTAGATCGGATTATCGAAGTCATATTTAGCAATAGCAAAGCTGTTATCAACGAGATTCGGAGTGAATCTACAGTGTATCACGTGGGTGTGTGTAAGAACCCATAGCTTTTTCAAGGGGTAATAAAGTAAAAGAAAGGAAAGATAAAAGTATTTGAATGCAAAAGTCCAATGATTTTATTGAATGAAAATTTTCAAATAACAAATAATAACCCTCACAAACGAGCCGTGATGCCCCGGGCAAGGCACTAGGCTTTTAAGTTTATTGTCTGAACGTAATAACGAACGAAAAGTATAACAGAAAACAAAAATAAATTACTCATGTCTAAAGGTGATTGGTATGACGTCTTCGGTCTTCCAATTGCTGAGTCCATTGTTTGGAGTTGGGAAAATCTAGTTGCTGATGTTGAAGTCGTTGTCATCGTCTTCTATGGCATGGACTCCATTCTTGCTGATGTGGAAAGGAAGTTTGTCGGCACGTTCGTGGCGTATCATCTTTTGACCTTTGGTAGTGAAACCTAAACCAATCTTGTCATATTTGAAAGGAAGATCGGGGAGCTGGCCCCAAATAGTACAACCTCCTTCTTCAACTACAACTTGGGCATCTTTCAGTGATGCCATCTTTGGTGGAAATTTAGTAACTTCAGGAGTGACAGGAGAGTCAACAGGCATGACTCTTGGAATTGCTTCGAAAGCTTGACAAGGAGTTTCAATGAATTCACCTTCCATTTCGAGGTATTAGAATGATTGTAGATGACTTACCATATATTCTTCCTCACCGCATACTGTAACAATCTTCCCCTTCGCTGGGTACTTTAGCTTCTGATGCAGAGTAGAGGTAACAGCGCTTGCCCCATGTATCCGAGGGCGTCCAAGTAGGCAAGAATAAGCAGGACGAATGTCCATGACGAAGAAAGTAGAGTCAAAAGTCTGGGAACCGACTTAAACTGGTAGGATGAGCTCTCCAAGCACTGTTCATTTAGAACCATCAAAAGCTCTTACAATTATATCGCTGGGCTTCAAGACCACTCTTTCAACATCAAGTCGGTCGAAAGCGCTCTTTGGTAGAACATTCAGAGCACAACCAGTATTCACCAACATGTGAGACAATGTAGTGCCCTTGCATTCAATGGAGACGTGCAAGGCTTTGTTGTGTTTCCTTCCGGCAAGAGTTAAATCAGCATCAGAGAAACCCAAACCATTGTTGACAGTCAGACTAGCGATACAACCTTTAAATTGATTAGTAGTATCTTGTGGTATGTGAGCATTCTTCAGAAACTTTACTAATGCTTTAGTATGAGCTTCAGAGCACAATAGCAGAGCTAACATGGATATTTTGGACGGAGTTTGTCCGAACTGTTCCACAACATTGTAGTCACTCTTCTTTATGATCTTCAGAATTTCCTCCATTTCTTGCTTGGAGGTCTCTTTAGCAACTTCCTTTGGCACTTCTGTATGAGCAGGATGAGTTACTGGTTCTTTCCCTCTAGCTTCGGGAACTGGTTCGATAGTTGGAATGCGAACTGGCATAGTAGTGTCTTTTGGGGGAGTGATCTCTGGAGAAAATAATCTTTCGGTTCGAGTTACCTTGCTTGATCCGGTGATGTTGTTGATGTTAGTATTGGCAGCTTCAACTGCAATGTCTTCAATGGTCAAAGGTTCTTTTTTGACGCCATGATAATAAACTTCGGCTCCATAGTTCCAAGGTATGGCTTTGTCAGTGGAATATGGAACTGGTCTGGGAGAAGTAATGATGAGATGTGCCACTCTAGGCGTAGGATCGACAGAGGTGATCCTTATTGTGTTCACATCAGCATAGTCTTTTGGGAAATCGTCTCCCCATCCGGTTGCCTTGACGTCTTCAATAGGAATTTTGTAGCTTTCAGGAGCGGTATACTTCACCATGAAATTAAACTTTCCACTTGGCTGCCCCAAGGTATCCCATATTTTTGGTATGGCTTCGCTTGCATCTTCAATCTTCAGATTCTTAGAAATATCTTCCCACAGATCTTCCACAGATGAAGGTTTCAGAAATATTACTTCGCGGTTGTCCATCATGCGTTGAATACGCCTTCTCAACCAAGCACATCCATCAGATTCAGATGCACACCAACGACAATTATCTAGGCATCCTGGAAACACACCGGCTTGTAGCAAGTCTTTCTTGACAGTCATTAGAGGAATAGTCAGCTTGTTCACATCATAAACATATGAGTCTTCGTCAATAGCATTGGAACTTTTACCATGGTCAGGCATTGGTGCGTTGATCACATTTGAAGTTTCGACAGGAGGGTCGAACTCAATTTCTCTTGCTTCAATCATGTCTTGAATCTTGTTCTTCAGAGCCCAACAGTTGTTGGTGTCGTGCCCTGGGTTGTTGGAGTGGTATGCACACCTTGCATTAGGATTATACTTTGGAGAGGAAGTGTTGACGTGCTGAGGAGGATCCCTCAAAGTAATCAACTCTGCTTTCAACATGCGTTGCAATGCCTGTGACAACGGCATGTTGATCTTCGTAAACTATCTTCGTGGCGCGTTCTGCTTACGTGCGTTGTCTCGTTGAGGTTGCGCTGGTTTAGGATTAGAGATCAGAACTTCTCCCACAGATTGAGTACGATCAACTTTGTCACGGATTTTTTGACCATACACAGCATTGGCTTCTTTCTTACCACCAAAAGATCTCTTCGCAGCATTTGAAGATGATTCCACCTGTATTTTCCCGCTCTTGATTCCAGCTTCGATGCGCTCGCTTTTCAATATCAACTCGGTGAATCCGGCCGAAGAGTTTCCAATCAGATGATTGAAAAATGGGCCTGTCAGTGTTCCCATGAACATATCAACCAACTCCCTATTGGACAAGGGTGGTTGCACTCTGCATGTTAGATCTCTCCATATCTGAGCATATTCTTTGAACTTCTCGTCACGACCCATAGACATGCTCTATAGCTTCATGTGGGTAGGTGCTAATTCGGCATTGTACTGGTACTGCTTGTAGAAAGCATCTTCTAAGTCATTCCAGGTGTGAATATGAGTATTCTCTAGCTGATAATACCACTCCAACTGTGCTCCGGATAAACTCTCTTGAAAGAAATGGATCCATAGTGAAGAAACTCGATTTTCAAAAATCAATTAACTTTCAAAAATAGTGAAATCGCCACCTAATTTTATTTGTTACAAAAGGAACGGGAAAATATAGATAAAACCCCACAGATGCGAATAAGGTCGTCTACGACCAAAAATATGGAATCGGGAGTCGGTTATGTAAGTGGAAGGTATTAGCACCTCTTACATCCATCGTACTCGATGGGACCCGTTTAATTCTAAGTGTGTGTGTGTATATTCGCTAATCTCTAAGTTATAATCGAAAGATAAAAGAAACGGAATTTTTTTATTATTATTTTGAGTTTGGCACGGTTTCAGAACCGTATGCCTACGTATTCCCTTGTGCAATGGGAAAGTCAAAACTCTGTAGTTCCTCTCAAAAAGGTTTTAATTGGTTGTGTTGATTTTATAAGAAAAATCGTGCATTAGACATTTCAAATGCTTGAACTTGGACTTGTTTAGTTTGTTTGAAAAGCTTAAGTCCTCGTTCGTGTTTGAAATGGCTATTGCGCACTCTTTGTCAGAAAAGAGTTTGATGATCGCATATGAGCGATAAAAGTGTTTGAATGAGTTGAGTTATTTTTATGTGGAAGACGAGTATTGGACCATAAGCGTTCAACGGCTAACGCCCCAATTGCTTGGATGAGTGGACAGAAACATCCTAATCATCTTTTTCTACCCAAAAAGTTTGTTAAGAAAAGGTGAGGTGAAACAAGGTTCACATTAATTAAATTTGATTAAGACACCTAACATATGGTCGAGGGTCGATACTGGACTGACTACCATATGTTTGGGAGAAGGCAGAAATAGAATATTTATTTGTGAAAGTATTTTGAAAAGAAGCTCGACGTTGGATCGAGGTTTAGAACTTTTAATTATGAAAGCATTCTGAGACACGTGCTAAGATGAAATGGAAGCGAGTTACGATTAATCAAGTATATGGACTTAATTAACCTCATGAGGATAGGTGCTCCTACCCCCAACCATGAGACCCTGGTGCATGGAAAATTGGTAGATAGACCAATGTTATTTTCGGGTTATGATTGATTAAAGCAACAAGGGCATTAATCAACCTCGTGAGGATGACCATGCCCATCCCCAACCATGAGACCCTTCAAGAAATCGGCATATGAGCCAATCAAAGCGGAATCAGATTAATTTTAATTTTTAGTTGTGTGCGAAGTGTACAATGGTGAATAAATGCTGAACAAACAGATAATCATCACACAATACAATCAGAAATTTAAATAATTATTAGAAACGATTTTTTCTGTTTGATGAAAAATCGACTAATAGTTTAATCGATAAGTCATCAAATAGAAACTATCAGAGCTAATTATTACTTAGTACATCGCACAAACAAATATCATTTACATAAAATATATTAATTGAAAAGATAAAAGTTTAGAGTTAGCCTGTATGAAGCAAGTCTGGATGGTGCGAAAAGAAATCCATCTGAACTTGATTATTCCGCAAAAATTCGTCATATGCTGGCAATCTGGTTCATCGGATCTCTCTTCTCCAAAAAATACTCCAACGGCCCAAGTGATGTATTATAGTGTTTACCAAATATTTTCATATATTTTCTTCTTTTTTTTATATAAACAAAATATTTAACCAAAAAAAGAAAAATAAAAGAAATGGAAAGAAAATAAAATAAATTAAAAAAACAAGGTGGTGACACTTGTCACCACCAGACTTAATCACTAAAACAAAAAAGAAATTAATTTTTATTTTTCAAAATAGAATTAAAATAAAAAATAAAACAAAGAATTGCCCAAATGGGCAAAATAACATCTGTTCCTCTCTCTCTCGTTCTCACGCTGTCTTCTCTCTAGGACTTGCTTGCCGAAAATCGTCATCGGTGATGGCCCACGGTGGCACACGGCGGCGATTTGCCCAGATGACATATTTTTTTCATCAAACTCTTCGTCCTCTCCTCCTAATCACTAGTCTGACTTTCGATTTTGCAGATGTGGCTTAAATTTTCGTGGATCTTAAAAGGGATTTGGAAAACCCTACCTTCACCGATGATGAAGATCGGTGAATATGACAACGGCGAGGCCTCTGTGATGTCGAAAACGAACTTTCTGAGGCGTGGTTGGGAGCTCAACGGCGGCGGATGGTGGCCTACGGCCGCAACCCCTCCGGTGAGGTCTTTCTGATTTATCAAAACTCTTTTCCTCCTCTTCTTTCTTATTTTCTGAAGGATTTTGTATGGGGAAATGATGATGGTCGATTAGGGTTATGTTTCTGGTTGTTCAGTTTATGTTTCTGGTTGTCTGCTTTCTGTTGGTTTTTCGTTTGAACAGATACATGTTTTTTCTTTGCTATACGGTGTTGGTTTTGGTTCTGCTTGCTTGCTGTTAGAACAGTTACATCTTGGTCTTGGTTATAGTTTTTTGAGTGTTTGTAAGAACAGATGCTATGTGTTTTTCTGCTATGGTTTTTTGAGTGTTTTCTCTTAGAACAGATATTATGCTTGAGTGGTTTTTTCTTATTGGTTTCTCTCTGGAACAGATACTATACTTGTATCAAGGTTCACTCTTGGCTTTTTTTTCTGGAACAGATATTCTCTTTTTTCTCTTTTTTGAACAGATACTATCTCTTTTTCCCTACTGTCTGTTGCTGGCTTCTTACAGATGCCATGCTTGCCCCTTTGATTGGTATTGGAGTTGTGTTCGGTCCCTGTCTTGGAACTGTGTTTTTCTCTTTTTCTTGGAATTGTCTCTGTTGCTTGCATTGGTTGCTATAACATGTTGTGTTGTCGCTTTCTATACTGCCTGCTGCCTTCTGTGGTGCTGATAACCAAAATATCTCTCAGTTTTACTTGTTGTTTCTGTGGTGTTGATAACCATGCTGTACTAATGGTTTTTGCAGCTATTGGGCTTGAACATATTTCCTTTTAAAATTGCACTATTGGTAGTAGCTATGATGTTAGCTGAGCTACACCTCCCTTTTATGAACCAACAACAATGGTTGTTGTGATTTGCAAAAGGTGAGGTCTTGACCTTTGATTAAGATCTGATTTGTATGCGATTTGGCCAAACTTGAACATAATTGAAAAACAAAACGTCCCTGAAAATCTGATCCTAGTACAAAATCCTAATGATGAGCTTAGAAAGAAACTCTTTGAAATGCTTGTTTTTGAGTTCATATTTATGTTTCGATTCTTTGTTCACTTGCTAAACATTTTTCTTTGTTTTTCATGTAACAAGAGTGAGGACGCTTTAGAGAATACGGACAGGGCAGCAGCTTTAGCAAGGCTTGGAAGGACTTAGAGGATTGTCAATGATGAAGCCGGAGTGAAGAAAAAAAAAGGCTCAGAGGAAACTTGAGAATCTTGTAACAAAATCAATTTATTATGTAATTTGGAATCGATACAATAGTAACCTCGTTTTGTAGTTTGAATAGATGTTGAATTTGTAAAATTCCATCATTACTTGTAACAACTTGAATCATTATTTGGAATTTTAATAGAATTTGAATCAAAACTTGCAAATGTCACAATTTGTATAACTCATAAGAATTGACACAACATTGAAGTAACTCGAAACAATATATTCAAGCTTTTCCTTTGTACCTCTTGAACCTTGTATATGAAAAGATGACTTGACGTTTGGATGGACTTGTACCAATTAGAATCTTTAGATATAACAACTCATATTCTCCTCGTATCTTGAAATTAACATAGAACTTAGGCGTACAAAGCTGCAGTGTACAAAGTTGGCCTAGAACTCAAATATTTGCATAGATCATGAATTTTAAAGAAACCCAAAATGAAGCATTTGAAACGGAATAAATGATGAACACCCTAAATTATGAATTCTAAGAAATTCAACACAATGAATCTTCGCATTTTTCAATCTTAAGTCACCAAACTTTGCATCCCGAGCAAATTATTCGCCTTAAATCTCTTGAACCACTTTTGCATTTGGTAAATTCAGATTGACACAAACTAAATTCTTTCAACTTCACAAAATCTCGAATGAACTTTATTTTTCCGTTGTACAATGCTTGAATGTATCTTGAACCAAAGTTTGAATTAATTCTGGTTGAAACAAGAAATTAAGCATGATGGGATGTTCCGAACTTTGCTTGTATTAAATTGTGTCATCATAAACATATAAGCTTTTAGACGGGTCAAAAACTTATCAAATTCAAACTTCAATCTCCAAATCCGACTCAAAACATCAGATGAGTTAAGCAAGAAAGTCATGATCGTAATTCCACCCATTGTACCACAGCTTATCTCAAACATGGGGAACTTCAACCATATACTAAATCAAAAGGCGATCTAACTTAGAGCCAAGAATCCTCAAGAAATCCGCATTTCTGAACCCATGTATTTTTGCAAGGAAATCCAAGAAAATTTATGATAAGGAGGGTAAATTTTGGGGTGCGACACATAGTTTCCTGTCTTCAGTATGAGGATGGATCTTCTGAACATAGGACTTTAAATTCAACTTCGGGCAAAAGTTACCATCATACTTGGCAAAGGTAGGAACTTTGAACTTGCGAGGAATTACCACGCCAGGAACAAGACTCAGATCATCAAAATTCAGCCCAGACATTTTCAAATTTTCCACAAAATTCAGGCGGTCTTCGAGTTGCTTATATTTGTCGTCGTCAGGAGGATATTGCTCGCTCACATAGTCTTCATCTTCGTCTTCAGACTCATGATGGATTCCTTCATTATCTTTGACACTTCCCTAAGTTTCACCGCTCTTGCTGAGATTTCAAACCGACTGACCACCCTAGCTGGACCCTTGTGATTTCTTCCGATGTCGAGGTTACCGATGGTCTTCTTCTTTCTGGAAATGAGCTTCTTTAAATCCTTCTGGCCTTGGACCAAGTTGGTGAACATCTCCTGGAATTGAGCATTCTGAGCCTGGAGATCTTTGACAGTTTGTTCAAGACCCATTTTTGCTGAAATAAACAGCGAGAGAATAAGAAAATCGGTCTTCAATGTACCTGTTATGAAATGTCATGCCATGATATGAGATGTTTATGCAATGCAATGCAATGTTTTCAAGGACCTTAGGAATCTAAATTTGTTAAACAAGCACGAACAAACTTTTTATTAGCTTATATTTTTTTTAGCGAGTACAAAAGAAAGTTTAAACAAATAAAGAATAAATTCCAAGGGCTTTAGGTCTCCCATGGGAGCTCCCTCTTAGTGTTGAAGTAGGTGTTGATGTTTCGCTCCTCGTGAAGTAGCTTTGTCAACTCTATACCTTATTCTCGCTTGCATAGCACTGGGCTTTGAATGTATCCCTTTCTTCTTTAAGCTGAATCTAGGATCTCTTCAAGTCTTCGAAATCGGTAGGCATGTCTGGATGGAGAACGGTATAGGGTTCGTCACCTATAGCAATAGGTTCCATAATCACTGGTAGAACAGGTGTAAATGGCATCATGAGGTTTTGAGCTCGAGCTCGAACCCATTTGAGGTAAGGTTCACAAGGAATGGAATTTTTGTGTCCCAAAGTCTTGGTATCAGTCTTCTTTACCCTGCCCCAAGCATGCACAAATCTTCGACGGTAGTTCTGAAGATCGCTGTTGTGGTCAAACACAATATCTTGGAGAAGCATATCACGAGGACCATCTCTTCGAGCATAACCAAATTGACGTAGAGCTAGAGAAGGGTTGTAAGTGATACCTCCCCTTATGCCAAGGAGTGGTACATTAGGGAATTCCCCATAACGCTCAATGAAAGTGAAGTCCTTTTGAGAAAAAAGACAACAACGGACATCTGAGTGAGAAAGTGACATCAGCCTTTGACACCACTTCAACCTTTGCTCATTCTTCATTACCGATTAAGGAAGGTATGAAATAAACCACCTGGAAAGTAACGGTATGCAACACATGAGAGTTCCTTGTCTTTTGATGGTACGAGTGTGGAGAGAATACAAAATATCCCCAAGTAAGGTGGGCACAGGATTGCGAGTGAGGAATATCTTGATGGCGTTCACGTCTATGAACTGATCTGGATTAGGAAATAGCACCAAGCCATAGATTAGCAAGGCTAATACATCTTCGAATGCATGGAAACTCATAGCTTTGAGGAATTCTCGAGCTTTCTTTATCAGAAACTTAGCAAGCAAACCCTTAACTCCGCTTCTTGTTTCCCAATTAGCTTCAATGTCTGATCACTTTAGATGTAACGCTGATGCGATATCTTCGTACTTCGGAGCTTTTTCTGAACTGGTGAATGGTATCTGATAGAGGATAGGTATCCCAAGTAGCTTAGAGAACTCTTCCAATGTAGGTACCAACTGATAATATAGGAATGTAAAGCAGTGATGTTTTGGATCGAAGAACTGGAATACGACGTGCATCATATCTTCTTCAAAACCGGAGATAACCAACAACCAGATAACCATGTCTTTTGATGAACTGAGCATGATCAGGAATTTCTGAAACCAACTCTTTGAGTTAAGAAGGTATGCATATGAAGTTGATTCGGATAGTCTTCCTAGAAGCCATGATCCTACAAAACAAAGCAAAGATAAATTCCTAGGTCCTTGTAATAGTTAGAAATGATATGATGATGTTATGATGTCATGATGTCATGATGTCATGATGTCATGATTAAAGCAAGTAGCAATCACAAGCAAATCACACAATAGCCCTAAGTTTAAGACTTGCAAGAGGTATAGGTGTCTACCCTACCAGAATTTGAGTGGGCTCAACCTGTCCTATAATAGTAACCGGGTTCTAGGAATCTCATATCATTGATCTTTCTCGTAGGCTTTATTCCAATACGACTACCAAGTGGTCGACCGAAACATCCCGAAAGTCGAATCTTAATGAGCGTAGCATCGAGTATCAACCAACCTTAGTCTACACCAAAGCCGGCCATCTCACTACCTTCTAATGGCCAAGATGGGTCAATTAGGGTTCTAAAAGTTGAGTTAGTGCTTATGACACCACGCAGATGCCAAATACTTTTCTCAACTAGACATGAGGAGCATCTGGACATCCAAAGTGTCGCACTAACGTAGCCATCATGTTGACCGTTTCGGTATACGCCTAACGGTCGCGATGATTTATTGCTACTTACCTAAGGAAACCTTGATCCGAGTGTAGGATCCCCCACAAGTATAATACCCAAGCAACCCTTAAAAGTAAAGCATACAAGTCAAGCAGAAAGCAATAAAGTGATCTAAAAACCCTAAGGTAAACTCTCTTTATTTTCCCCAGCAGAGTCGCCAGTTCTGTAACACGGTGGGAGAACTGACTTGTTTGTTTTGCGTTTTGATCACAAATGTTGCGGATAGCAAGACTCGCCACCGACTTTTCTTTTATCCAATTAAGGGAAGGCGAAAAGAACAGGAAAAGACCTTCGTTTAGATTCTAAGTAAGGGAGTTAATTATGAAAAGGGAAGGTATTAGCACCCTTTCCATCCGTAGTTATCTACGGGCTCTTAATTGCTTTAGTTCACTTTGAAATTTGCTTTCTGTGTGTTTGAAAATGTTTTGAAAAGGCATTTCGCTTTGACTTTGTAATGATTCACGCTGGAATGTATACGAAGTGTTTGGAAATGTTTTGTTTTGGAAAAGTTTTGAGAAAAGTGTGAGGTGTAAAAAGGAATTGAGCAAGCAAAAGAGACTTATTACCTACTCAGAACGGTCGTTTCCGTGTTATTTTGCTTTCCTTTAGAATAGCGTTATCCATACCATTAGTTGGTAGGTAAACCTATTCGTTGGATGTAAAGGGACATCGGATGGTCATAGAAGGCAACTTGTAGGAGTATCCTAGCACATTTGTAGGGACGAACATCACTTTTCGTAGGCAACAACCGAGGGACTAGATCATGTATTCATTTAGGAAACATCGATAGACTATGATATTTTAAGTCGAAGGGACTATGATGATATTTTGTATGCAACCGTGCTAAGATACCCCCATGTTCGAGGGACTTGACCATTTATAAGGCAACGAGAGAGAATACCCTAGGGGTGCATGTGTGAGAAGAGTGTATTGTTTTCAGGTATTTATCTTGCAATTAGTGATCTATGTTGATTTTTATCTTTCCATACACACCTAATTTCTAGCAGTTTAATAGGTGCAGAAAGTAAATTGCAGAAATATAAAGGGTCCTACGCTATTACATGACTTTAAGGCAGATACATAATAGGAAGTGCGGAAAGTAAAGTGCGGAAAGTAAAGTGCGGAAAGTAAAATCCTACGTTATTACATGATAAAAATTTGCGACCTATACAACCTTTCTAGAATTTAAAATGCGAGAACATAAATAGAGGAAAAGAAAACTAGTCCTAATATTTTTGGGTATTTTTGGAATTTGAGTTTATGTGAGAATGACCTAGATCAAGTTGATTTTAATTAAAAAATATTAGTGAATACTAACCTAAATTAATTAATTAAATTAAATTAAAGAAAATGTTAGTGAAAGTTATCTAATTAATCTTAAATTAATTAATCTAATTACTAATTAAATTAATTAATTATTAAATAAGCAAAATAAGGAAAAACAAAAAAAACAAAACGTTAGAGAGCTTCTGACAGAAGCCATCCCATAAGCTGGAGCTTATGGGAGTTCCGTTGCAGGAGGCACCTAGAAGCTGGGGCTTCTGGGGTTTCTGAGGCTGGAGGCACCCAGAAGCTAGGGCTTCTAGGGGTTCTGGGACTGGGGCGCCCAGAAGCTGGGGCTTCTGGGGGGCTTTATGTCTGGGGACATCCAGAAATTGGAACTGGGGGGAGACTCGAGTTGGCACCGATCTTGATGAGGCCCAGCTGGAGCTCAGTGCGGGATGCCAGTAGGCACTTCTGCTGCTGGAAAGGATCCAAAAGCTAGAGCTTCTGGGGCGTGACTTCTGGCAATTTGGAGACCTGCAAAGCAAAAATAGAGAAATTGCAAAAGGTGGGGTTTGAACCCACGACCTGATAGGGAGAATGACATAGTGCGCGCAAGGTGAACCGCTGGGGAGGTGATACATCCATTCATTCTTCTGGACCTGTAAATATGTAAGAGTTGAAAGCTTCTGGATCAGAAGCACCGGACCGGTGCTCCGGTCATCTTCTCCGGTTAGCATCAAACCTCAAAAACCTGTAAAATGCATCAATTTATGAAAAGTAAAAGCCCAGATTGACTATATAGGACCCTACGATCATGATGGTATGTTTTGCTTGTCCTAAAACGGCTTGCATCGTAGAAACTGATTCTTCACTAAGTTCATGCCCTAACAATGGCATCTAGTGATTTACACGTCAACACTTGTGGAGGATGGATCAAACCTGTTCTAAAAGACTTCATGAACATATTAGCATGGTTAAATATCAAGAAAACAGTGTAAAATGCAAAATACGATTCCAAGAAAATATGAATATGGATGCTTGTGAATGGCACGATTTAGCATGTTCTGGTCATGGGTTATGATCCATTATTACCCTACTACACCTTAGGAACAAGAATCAATGCTTGGAAGCACTTGAAACCGGCTGGAAGTTGGAATACGATTTATCCAACTTTGAGAATATTTTGAGAATTTTTAGGGTTTTGCAAGAGGCTGGCAGCACATGAGAGAGGTGTGTAAAAAGGTCCCTGGCCTTGTAAAAGTGCTAGGTATTTATAGAAGAATAGAATTAGGTCTAGGCATTAAGAGAAAATATTCTCCTTAAATGGAGAATATTTGATTTGAAAAATTGCACAAAATCTTTCCAATCTTGATCAATCTCTTCCTCAATCTTCTTGCACGAAATTGACAGCTTGTAATGAGCTATCTTGGACCCCAAGCCATGCAAATATCAAGCCCAACTTGCCTTATCTTTTATTTTTGCATTTTATTTAATTAAATTTGAATTTCAGTTATTTTAATTCAAAAATAAATAAATAAAGAGATAGAGGGCGTGGCATGCTGCATAGTAGTCATGGATAATCTCATGATCAAGTTTAAATCATAAAATCTTAGGCCCATTTGGAAATTTTTGGCTTTTGCAAGGTATTTTTCTTCATGCACCTCCTAAAAAATGCACAACTTGCACAATTTGTATCTTGCTCAATTTTCAACATTTTTTAGTGTTCTTGGACTTTTTAGAAATCTCAAGATGTCTTCTAAATAGCCTTTTTGGTCTCATCTTCATTGGAACTTCCATGCTCATGTACACTTCTTTTCAAAATGATGACATTTGTTGACTTTTCTAGAAGGACCTATAATGTCTTGACCCATATCCTTCAAATGAAGCACTTTTTGCCCAAGCTTGTGAGACATGAAGTTGTAGAGAATTGAATTCTCTTCAAAATGAGCTGTGGTGGAGAAATTTCTGATGAAGTATGTGAAAGTTATGCTTGGTCAAAGTTCTGTTGACTTTTTGTCTAGAGAATCCCTAATTTGGAAACTTTGACTTTTGATCAGATCTTTGCTTTTCTTGATGAATCATGATCAACTCTTGATCAAATGATGAATATCACTTCAAAATATTGATGTTGACCAAAAATTATGAAGTTTGACTATATGTTGACCACCGTTGACTTTTTTGTCCAATACAATTGATTATCAACCATCTGAGCAATTGATTGAGCAAACTTGAGTTGTAAGGCTTGAAACTTGACGTGGTGATCCCTTGAATTATAGGATGAGGTATGATGACCACTTGAAGCATTAGAAATCCATCTTCACTTGGGGATGGCAAAACCCTAGCTTGGACTGATTACTTAGGAGAGGGTTTGTCTGGTCAACCCTTGTGAAATCCTTGAGAATTGAGATGTGAATTGTCTTAAGAAGTAGGAGGGCAAATTTTTGGGTATAACATATATAAAAAAACAATAATTCTCCAGATTTTTGTTTTGTCACGCTTCACATTTTGTTTATGTGTTCTAGCATACTATCAATTGGTCAAGCTAACTATAATTAAATAAAAAAGTGTATGAAGAAGACTTCCTGTCCAGTCACAGAATGACATGCTTAGGGCAGTGCAAGGATGAAGCTTTGCCGGAACGAGCCATCTTCTTCGGTCACTCTCAACGCCGACGACGGTTGCGACGGTCGTAAAAATGGAAATTAAAGCTTCAGTCATATTCAAAATCTTACACTGATTCCGAATCTAAGCTTGTATCGCGCTAAAACTCACTCAAGCTCCTTGAATCCTCGTCACGATCCGGATGGAGCTACAACTATCACATTTCCCGAACCTAAACGGGGAAGAAGAAAACTCTTCTGATACCTTGGTCATGATACCGTGATGGTAGCCTTGCCTCAAACGTTTAATAAAATTCAGATTTGTAGCTCATCGTTTGACGTGAAAGATGATGAATAAACCGCAGGTGTGATTGCTCCTGATTTTCAAGAATGCTACAAGAAGCTCCTTTTCAGGGAAATGATGAAGAAGAACTTGATCTCTTAGATACAACTCAGAATTTGTTTTCTTTTCGAAAGATGCGCCCATCATGATCATCGTTCTATTATGGTTTTTTGCAAGATTTTCGGTTCTTGAATGATGAAGATGATACCTGGAAGAGAACGAGAAAAGTTGTTTTTCTGTTACGATGGAGGAGCAACGAAGCTTTTTCGATGATTTTCTAACTGAAATTTTTTTCGATGAAGGAAGAAGAGAAGTTGGTTGTTGAAAAATGGAGGAGAAGAATAAGGAGTTTGAATAGAGATGAGCTGTGGAGAGTGGTGGTGGATTGAGGAAGCTGAAGGTTGATATGATGATGATAGAGAGGAAGGAGGTTGTTAGAGTATGTTAAAAGTTTTTATATGATGATTGTGGTGGAAGTGAGTTAAGCGTTGTTCAATAAAGGTTAGAGGTTGAAGATGTAGGAGTAGTGTGATAGTTATGGAGGTATGAAAGAGAAAGAGTGAGGTGAATGGCATGAAAGAGGGAGAAGAGCTGGGTGAAGATGGTTGTTGTGAGAGAGTGTGTAACACCCCAAATCTACCCAAGGTTGTATAAATCAGAGTGTTAAAATTTCAAATTAAAACTTGAGGCATTACACTTTCACAACTTGAAAACAACAATTAAAACAACATAATTCTTGGCGGATACATAGCACATAATGAATACGAACAATTGAAACATAATTAGTCTTTAACAATTCAACTTTAAATAATAAACCGCAGCGGATTCCCAACATGATAATTTCAAAATAGCATAGCATCTTTAAACAAAGGAAAAACCATATTTATTTCTCAAAAACCACAACTTAGTTCAACTGAAGAAAATGCGTAAACATAAAAGAAACAAGCATTCGTTTCCCCCTGAGTGCTACGTATCAGAGCGACGACGCCATAAACTACTAAACTTTCTACTCCTCGTTACGTGCACGTTACCAATATAAAGGTAACGACCAACAAAATAGAAAGGGTGAGATATCAAAATATATAAGCAAAAGTACGATAATTCATATGCTAGGTAAAGAATCATACAATAATCACTACTTTAATCAACAACGTACGATACCACAGAATAACATAATAATCAACAACAACTTAAAATGCAACTCAGATGCGACTCGACAAAATACAAATGCATATGGATCCATTTGGAGTAAAATCCCAACTTAAAACATGCCAGGTTATCAAGGCATTCAACAAGGCATAAGCCTTCAACTTACAACGTGGTGCCAATCCAGGCCAACCTGAAAATGCACATGCTATGTACGATGCAACAAATTCAACTCCAACAACGACTTAAACAACGGCAACTTAAAATCATGCATGAACGGCATCAACTTAATCAACCAACATCGACTTCAACAACAAATAACAACGTCAACACAAAGCAATTTATAATTTAATACAATTAATTTCAATTTTCGACTTTGGCCATTTAAGCCTACGATTCAAGGATTCTTCCAATTCGGAAACAAAACAACATAGTTCCGACAGTACCTGCAAAACCAGCAGCCAATACGATTTTCAATGAAATGAAACAGTTTTATTTAACTACTCGTATACTCGAACTATTCTGCAAAGTTTCGTCCAATTCCGAGAAACTAATTTTTCTGCCTAAATCGACTGATAGTCTAATTTTCTGCTCTGTTTTTAGTTTCCTGCAACATTAATACTTAGTCCTATACATTCTACTAATTAATTCTGTCAGTACCATTATTATTCTACACTTTGATTTATCAGTTCACTATTTAATTACACTGCCTGCTATCATTTTATTGCTGCTAAATACTTTGCTTCTGGTATAATTATCTATAGCTGCTAGAGTGTTTTCTTCTACCTGTTATCTAATATTTCCTTCTGCTATTCCTATTTTCATCTTGCTAATAGTATTATTTTCATGTGATACTATCCTTATAATATACCAAGACACTATATTCCTAAGCCATCACACATGCCACGAGGACAAACCAGCAGGGAACAGAGTTACTGAGGCGCCCACCCTGGTACATGAGGCGGTCGCCTCCAATCTCTAAGGGCAATGAGACGAGCGCCTCCTCTTCCCAGACAGCCGTCTCCATTCTCCTTCTCCATGAGGGCGTTCGCCTCCTCTCTTCTTCCTCCAAGGGGACGGTCGCCTCCCTCCATGTATAATGGTTCTTCCTTTTCAATCACAACAACGATTCACACAACCCACAACCACAATAACACAGAACAACAAATACATAGCAGGATAATTTCAACACAGGAAACAAATTTATTCATTCTAGCACATAAATTCATCACCGAATATACGATTAGCAGTGTAATTATGCAGCCCTAAACCCCACATAAAAATTATCCTACAATCGATTATATAATCCGAACCCCACCCCTTACCTTTGGATTGAAGAAAACTCAGAAAATCGATCGGAAATAGCGAACTCTTGGACCTAAATTGACTCTGCTAGCACCTTGGTTCCCAATTCACTTCCTCTCCTTTCTCTTCTGTTGCCTCTGCTACGACTATGGCTTTGGTTTCTTTGGTTTTGCAAACAAATGTCATTTCCTCACTTTACTAGGTTATTTAATTAAATATGGGTTTCGAATATAATTTTGGTCTACTAAATAACACTCCTAAAAATTCTATGTCACCCTCCTAATTAATCTATTATATTTAATTTAGTAATTCCAATTAATAAAATAAATACCAATATTATTTTTATTCCGACTAATTTCACCCGATTATTATTTTTGACGATTCTACCTACCAATTCAACTTAATCACGGATTAATCGGAAATACCCTATAATATTAAATTAACTTATTTTAATTAATTACGGGTGTTAAAACTCTCCCCCACATAGAACATTTTCGTCCTCGAAAATTACCTGATTCAAACAACTCGGGATAAGAGTCCCGCATCTTGCTCTCCAACTCCCATGTCATGTTTTCTCCAGCAGCTCCTAACCAGACAACCTTCACCAACGCAATCTCCTTTCCACGCAAAGTATTTGTCTCGCGATCTGCAATTCGTACGGGCATTGTCTCCATGGTCAAGTTATCCCGCACTTGCACATCATCCATACGAATCTCGTGAGACGAGTCAGGAATATACTTCTAGAGTTGTGACACATGGAACACATCAAGCAAATTCAAAAGATTCGGTGGCAACGCCACCCTACAAGCGACCTTTCCAACTCTGTCCGATATCTGATATGGACCAATAAAGTAAGGAGTAAGTTTCTTCGACTTTAATGCTCATCCAACACTAGTTACTAGTGTAACTCTCAAGAATACATGTTCACCTTCCTGAAATTCCAAACTGTTCATCCGCTTGTCATGATAACTCTTTTGTCTAATTTGGGAGGCCTTCATCTTTTCACGGATAAGTTTCACCTTCTCAGTGGTTTCTCGAACTAGTTCAGGTCCAAGCACTACACTTTCTCCCGTCTCATGCCAACACAATGGAGTCCTACACCTCCGACCATACAACGCTTCACAAGGTGCCATTTGTGACACCCCAAATAATTCAATATTTAAAATAATTAGAATTTTTAATTATTAATTTAATAAAGAGTTTAATTATTAATATTTGGAATTATTGGAATTAATTGATTAAATAAAGGAAAGGAGGAATTGGGAGTGTGACGAGTAAGGGGGGGTGTGACGAGTAAAATACTCTACCTATCCTAATTATTATTGTATTTTATTTATTGGAATAATAAAAGGAATAAAAAAAGTGAAAAGAAGGAAAAAGAGGAATAGAAGGTTTTTCATCAATCGCAGCATGGGAGAAGAGAAGAGAAAGAGGAAAAGAGTGAAAGTTGTCGGAATTCGAAGAACCCACAAGGTAAGGGGTGATTTCGATTGATTAACATGCCTTGTCGGTTTTGATTGCAATAGAATTGATCGTAGCATGTTAAGAATTCTCAATTTAGTAATTCTAGGTGTTCATAGAATTATCCTAATTTGTGTCGGATTGTGTAGAATTGAGTAATTTGTATGTTATAGGGTCATTAGGAATGATCAAAGTATGTTATATTGCATGTTACTGCTATTGGATTGTGCAATTATATGGTGTTTGAATGTTGGATTCGTGTGGGATTGATAGGAAGTGAGTGGGTATGCATAATGCTGTCAAAACTGCATAATTTTGGTTCTGCAGGTCGCAGGAACCGGTTCCCATGTGGGAGGAACCGGGTTCCCAGTTCATTTTTTTCAAAGAAAACTGATTTTTCTGTTGGGAACCGGGTTCCTGTATGGGTGATCCGGGTTCCCCATACATTTTTCCAGGGGGCGTGTTTTTGAACTTTGTGGGAACCGGGTTCTCCCTGGGGTGATCCGGGTTCCACTGTTACTTTTTGAAAAATTTCAAACTTTAAAAAATTCATAACTTTCAAACCGTAAGTCCGTTTTGAGCACCGTTTTGGACGTTGTTTCTTAAATTAAATACTCTATTTTATAAAATGAATAAAATTATAATTAATGGATTTTATTTTGAAAAGAGCCATTTTTCCGATTTGCGAACTATGGTAGTTTTAGGAATGGTGGATGAATTAGTTTAGATTGTTCTGACAGGTTGAACGAAGATTGATGCATATGTGTTGCTTCCTTGTTGTTTATTCATGATTGTATTGATATCATGTGTTGTTGTCGATGTTTTGTATTCATGATGGTTGTTGATCTCAATTGTTGTTGTATATACTGGTGATAGTCCTATTAATTGAAGGGTAAGCGTTTGGCATATTTATGCTTTGTGATAATTTATTTCATGATTGAGTTGTTATCATGTGATATTTTGGTGTTGGCATTGTATGGAATTATGTTGTGATCATATTCCGTTGATTGAATGTTGCATGCTTTTATTGTGCATGCATAAGCATTCTGGTGATGGTTCATTCCCATTGTGTGGAATTGAACTTGCAGAGCCAATAATCGTACCCAATGGATAGTGGTGGTGAGGCTAGATTCTTAACCCAATGATGTATGGGCGAATCGTTGATTGACGCTGTTTTCCGAGGTGTAAACGGAACAGGGTGTGAACTTGGTTCACGTTTGGTACCACATGCATTGAGTCCGCATTTGTATTTGCATGGAATTGTAACACGTTAGGATGGTTTCCAGTGTTATAATTCTCTTGTTGTTATTGTTGTGCATAATGAATTGTGTGGTTGTAACTGTGTGTTGAAATATGAATTATGCTAGAATGGGTGGATTAATATACTTGTGATATTATGTTGTTTGAGGAACTTATCATGCATATTAATTATGAAGAAATCTCACCCTTGCTTTAATGATTTCAGATTAAAGTTAGAAGCTTAGGAGTTGGTTAGGATGGCTCTAGAGCTATGTTATTTTGTGTCCGCGTGTCAATGTCGTGCTCTGATAGGTTGTAACACTGGGGGAAACGTTTGGATGAAGAGTTTTATTTTATACTCCATTGTTTTAATTTATTGTTGGGAATACTTATGAATTGAAGTAGTTCTGGTTTTGTGAAATTTTCCGCTGTGTAGAACATGATGTTGATCTTGAGTATTCCATTTTAATAATTTCCTTTAGTTAAGCATGATTACTATTTGAAGTTTGAGGCTTTTATATTTATTTTAATTGTGACATCCCTTGTTTCCATGTTAACTCTGATTTAATTAATATATTCGCGGGGTATTTTAGAAGGGGTGTTACAATAGTGGAATCAGAGCATAGTCGGTCGTTGTGACCAGTGTCTTAATGTCATTATCCCTTTGTACGCGACAACTGTGTACAACACTGTCGATAATTGTTGCTTTTCTGATTGATTATTGCAGGAGTAGTGTGAAACTAAGTGGGGGAGAAGAGATGCTTCCTGGATATGTTCCGATTATAAGTCATTGGTACGAGGTACTGCTTGAGAAGACAGTGCAAGTGTGGTTAGAGTTATCGGAATCGTTTGGACCATGAGTCATAGTTGGAAGTGCAAAAAGGCGAGTACGATTCTGAGAATCGAAAGTGTTGGTAATGATGGGTTATACTCCAGTATGATTATCGGATGTCTATTGACAAATTGAGGACTTGATCACCCTTAATCTCTTGTTGATAGTAGACGGAATCGTATTGGATGGTATATAATTGTCTTACTATCTAATGGAGCATATAGTGATGAATATGAATGATGTTTGGTAAAAGCTTGTGAACCATATGAGTTGACGAAGACTTTAATAAAGACAATGAATTAAGATGGATGATCAGAGTTGTGCAGCTGTTAATGATGGTGTTGTGGTGTTTATGTTGTATTCTGCAATAGAAGCGAAGGGAAAGACAAAGAGTGATGAATTACCAGTGGTGAATGAATTTCCAGAAGTGTTTCCGGAAGATGTCAGTGAATTGCCACCTGAGAGGGAAGTGGAGTTTACTATAGATTTGATTCCTGGAACTAGTCCAGTGTCGATGGCGCCTTATTGCATATCGGCATCTGAATTATCCGAATTGAAGAAGCAGTTAGAAGAGTTACTTGAGAAGAAGTTTATTCGTCCAAGTGTTTCACTGTGGGGTGCTCTTATGTTGTTGGTTAAGAAGAAAGAAGGGTCAATGAGATTATGTGTTGATTATAGGCAGTTGAATAAAGTTACAATCAAGAATCGGTACCCATTACCGAGGATTGATGATTTGATGGATCAACTGGTCGGGGCTTATGTATTCAGTAAGATTGATTTGAGGTCTAGATATCATCAGATTCGTGTGAAGACGAAAGATATTCAGAAAACTGCATTTAGAATGAGGTATGGACATTATGAGTATTTTGTTATGCCGTTTGGAGTTACTAATGCACCTGGTGTTTTCATGGAGTATATGAACAGAATATTTCATCCGTATCTTGATAAGTTTGTGGTGGTATTTATTGATGATATTTTAATTTATTCAAAGAGTGATGAAGAGCATGCAGAGCATCTCAGAGTTGTATTGGAATTGTGGAAAGAGAAGAAGTTTTATGAGAAGTTGTCTAAGTGAGAATTCTGGTTAAGTGAAGTAAGCTTTCTTGGTCATGTGATTTCCAAGAATGGGATTGTTGTTGATCCTACGAAGGTAGAAGCGGTATCTCAGTGGGAAGCGTCGAAGAATGCTTCTGAGGTCCTTAGTTTCTTGGTCTTGCAAGTTACTACAAAAAGTTCATTGAAGGATTTTCGAAGTTAGCTTTACCGTTGACTAAATTGACAAGAAAAGGTCAAGCGTTTGTTTGGGATTCTGATTGTGAGAAAGGATTCCAAGAGTTGAAGAGGAGGTTAACTAGTGCTCTGATTCTGATTTTGCCGAATCCGGCAGAATCTTTTGTGATGTATTATGATGCGTCCTTGATGGGATTAGGTGGTGTTTTGATGCAAGATAAGCATGTTGTGGCTTATGCTTCGAGACAATTGAAAGTTCATGAAAGGAATTATCAGACTCATGATTTAGAGCTGGCAGCAGTGGTTTTTGTTTTGAAATTGTGGAGGCATTACTTGTATGGTTCTCGATTTGAGGTATTCAGCAATCACAAGAGTCTGAAGTATCTCTTTGATCAGAAAGAGCTCAACATGAGGCAGAGAATGTGGTTAGAATTTCTGAAGGATTACGATTTCGGTTTGAATTACCATCCTAGTAAGGCGAATGTTGTTGCGGGTGCTTTGAGTAGAAAGTCCTTGCATATGTCGATGTTAATGGTTCGTGAATTGGATTTAGTTGAACAATTCAGAGATTTGAGTTTGGTATGTGAGACTACTCCGGATAGTGTGAAATTGGGTATGTTGAAGCTGACTAGTGGTATTCTGGAAGAAATTCGAAATGGACAGAAATCTGATGTTGGTTTAGTTGATAAGTTGACATTGATCAACCAAGGTCAAGGAGGTGAGTTCCGAATTGACGAGAATGGCATTATGAGATTTGGTGATAGGGTTTGTGTTCCGGATGTTGTCGAGATTAGAAAGAGTATTTTAGAAGAAGGACATCGTAGTGGGTTGAGTATTCACCCCGGTGCTACTAAAATGTATCATGATTTGAAGAAGTTGTTTTGGTGGCCTGGAATGAAAAAGGAAATTGTTGAGTTCGTGTATGCTTGTTTGGTTTGTCAGAAGTCGAAAATCGAACATTATAAACCGTCGGGATTGATGGAACCGTTGTTTGTTCCGGAATGGAAATGAGATGGCATTTCTATGGATTTTGTGTCTAGTTTGCCGAGGACAGCGAAGAATTGTGATTCTATATGGGTTATTGTCGATCGGTTGACAAAATCCGCTCACTTTATTCCAATAAGAATGGATTATCCTATGGAGAGGTTGGCAGAGTTGTATGTTGAGAAGATCGTAAGTTTGCACGGTATTCCTTCTAGTATTGTGTCAGATAGAGATTTGAGGTTTTCATCTAAGTTCTGGATAGGATTGCAAGAAGCTTTGGGTACTAAGTTGCGATTGAGTTCTACTTATCATCCACAGACAGAAAGTCAGACGGAGAGGACGATTCAGTCACTAGAGGATTTGTTGAGAGCTTGTGTGTTGGAGAAAGGTGGAGCTTGGGATAGTTACTTACCATTGATTGAGTTTACCTACAACAATAGTTTTCATTCGAGTATTGGTATGGCTCCGTTTGAGGCATTGTATGGTAGGAGGTGTCGGACACCATTGTGTTGGTATGAATCTGGAGAGAGTGTTGTGATTGGATCGGAAATTGTCCAACAAACCTCAGAAAAGATTATAATGATTCAGGAGAAGATGAGAGCTTCTCAGAGTCGTCAAAAGAGTTATCACGATAAGAGGAGGAAAGATCTTGAGTTTAGTGAAGGAGAACATGTGTTTATGCGAGTTACTCCGATGACTGGTATTGGTCGAGCTTTGAAGTCAAAGAAGTTGACTCCACGCTTTATTGGTCCGTTTCAAATTTCCAAGAGAGTTGGAAAAGTTGCTTATCAGATTGCTTTACCTCCATTGCTTGCGAATTTGCATGATGTATTCCATGTATCTCAGTTGAGGAAGTACATTGTTGATCCGTCTCATGAGATTCAAGTAGACGACATGCGGGTACGAGATAATTTGATTGTTGAAACATTACCTGCGAGAATTGAGGATCGGAAGTTGAAACAGTTGTGAGGTAAAGAGATACCTTTTGTGAAGGTAGCTTGGGGAGGACCAGCAGGTGGAAATGTCACTTGGGAGCTGGAGAGTCAGATGAAAGACTCGTATCCCGAACTTTTCGTCTAAGGTATGTTTTCGAGGACGAAAACTCTTTTTAGTAAGGGGGAGTTGTGACACCCCAAATAATTCAATATTTAAAATAATTAGAATTTTTAATTATTAATTTAATAAAGAGTTTAATTATTAATATTTGGAATTATTGGAATTAATTGATTAAATAAAGGAAAGGAGGAATTGGGAGTGTGACGAGTAAGGGGGGGTGTGACGAGTAAAATACTCTACCTATCCTAATTATTATTGTATTTTATTTATTGGAATAATAAAAGGAATAAAAAAAGTGAAAAGA
The DNA here is from genome assembly GCA_021764765.1 of Vicia sativa. NCBI lineage: Eukaryota > Viridiplantae > Streptophyta > Magnoliopsida > Fabales > Fabaceae > Vicia > Vicia sativa. Next base: position 250,289,984 of record CM038792.1, read on the forward strand.
AGGAAAAAGAGGAATAGAAGGTTTTTCATCAATCGCAGCATGGGAGAAGAGAAGAGAAAGAGGAAAAGAGTGAAAGTTGTCGGAATTCGAAGAACCCACAAGGTAAGGGGTGATTTCGATTGATTAACATGCCTTGTCGGTTTTGATTGCAATAGAATTGATCGTAGCATGTTAAGAATTCTCAATTTAGTAATTCTAGGTGTTCATAGAATTATCCTAATTTGTGTCGGATTGTGTAGAATTGAGTAATTTGTATGTTATAGGGTCATTAGGAATGACCAAAGTATGTTATATTGCATGTTACTGCTGTTGGATTATGCAATTATATGGTGTTTGAATGTTGGATTCGTGTGGGATTGATAGGAGGTGAGTGGGTATGCATAATGATGTCAAAACTGCATAATTTTGGTTCTGCAGGTCGCGGGAACCGGTTCCCATGTGAGAGGAACCGGGTTCCCAGTTCATTTTTTTCAAAGAAAACTGATTTTTCTGTTGGGAACCGGGTTCCTGTATGGGTGATCCGGGTTCCCCATACATTTTTCCAGGGGGCGTGTTTTTGAACTTTGTGGGAACCGGGTTCTCCCTGGGGTGATCCGGGTTCCACTGTTACTTTTTGAAAAATTCCAAACTTTAAAAAATTCATAACTTTCAAACCGTAAGTCCGTTTTAAGCACCGTTTTGGACGTTGTTTCTTAAATTAAATACTCTATTTTATAAAATAAAGAAAATTATAATTAATGGATTTTATTTTGAAAAGAGCCATTTTTCCGATTTGCGAACTATGGTAGTTTTAGGAATGGTGGATGAATTGGTTTAGATTGTTCTGACAGGTTGAACGAAGATTAATGCCTATGTGTTGCTTCCTTGTTGTTTATTCATGATTGTATTGATATCATGTGTTGTTGTCGATGTTGTATATTCATGAAGGTTGTTGATCTCAATTGTTGTTGTTGTATATAATGGTGATAGTCTTACTAATTGAAGGGTAAGCGTTTGGCATATTTATGCTTTGTGATAATTTATTTCATGATTGAGTTGTTATCATGTGATATTTTGGTGTTGGCATTATGTGGAATCATGTTGTGATCATATTCCGTTGATTGAATGTTGCATGCTTTTATTGTGCATGCATAAGCATTCTGGTGATGGTTCATTCCCATTGTGTGGAATTGAACTTGCAGAGCCAATAAACGTACCCCATGGATAGTGGTGGTGAGGCTAGATTCTTAACCCAATGATGTATGGGCGAATCGTTGATTGACGCTGTTTTCCGAGGTGTAAACGGAACAGGGTGTGAACTTGGTTCACGTTTGGTACCACATGCATTGAGTCCGCATTTGTATTTGCATGGAATTGTAACACGTTAGGATGGTTTCCAGTGTTATAATTCTCTTGTTGTTATTGTTGTGCATAATGAATTGTGTGGTTGTAACTGTGTGTTGAAATATGAATTATGCTAGAATGGGTGGATTAATATACTTGTGATATTATGTTGTTTGAGGAACTTATCATGCATATTAATTATGAAGAAATCTCACCCTTGCTTTAATGATTTCAGATTAAAGTTAGAAGCTTAGGAGTTGGTTAGGATGGCTCTAGAGCTATGTTATTTTGTGTCCGCGTGTCAATGTCGTGCTCTGATAGGTTGTAACACTGGGGGAAACGTTTGGATGAAGAGTTTTATTTTATACTCCATTGTTTTAATTTATTGTTTGGAATACTTATGAATTGAAGTAGTTCTGGTTTTGTGAAATTTTCCGCTGTGTAGAACATGATGTTGATCTTGAGTATTCCATTTTAGTAATTTCCTTTCAGTTAAGCATGATTACTGTTTGAAGTTTGAGGCTTTTGTATTTATTTTAATTGTAACATCCCTTGTTTCCATGTTAAGTCTGGTTTAATTAATATATTTGCCGGGTATTTTAGAAGGAGTGTTACACCATTCCGATGCTAGAATGGTAACTATTATTATATGTGAATTATATCAGTGGAAGGCAAGTGTCCCACGAACCTCTCTCTTCAAGAACACATGCTCGCAGTAAATCTTCCAATGACTGATTCGTCCTTTATGTCTGACCATCAGTTTGAGGATGATACGCTGAACTCAACCTTAACTTAGAACCCAACACATTCTGTAAACTCTGCCAAAAATCAGATGTGAACCTCGGGTCTCTATCCGACACAATACTCAACGGAACACCGTGTAACTTAACAATCACCCTGATGTAAATCTCTGCCAACTTCGGTACAGGAAAACTGAAGTCAATAGGTATAAAATGAGCCAACTTGGTAAGCCTATCAACAATCACCCAAATGGAATTATGTCCTCGCACAGTATTTGGTAATCTAGTTATGAAATCCATCGAAATACTATCCCATTTCCACTTTGGGATTTCCGACGGTTGCATCAACCCCGTAGGCTTTTGATGCTCAACCTTCGACTTCTGACAAGTCAGACATGCATATACAAACTGCGCAATATCACGCTTCATTCCAGGCCACCAAAATAATTTCTTCAAATCTTGATACATTTTAGTAGCTCCCGGATGAATGCTCAACTTACTTCTATGCCCTTCTTCCAGAATTAATCTTTTCAGCTCTACATCATCAGGAATACATATCCGATCACGGAATCTCAACACACCCTGCGCATCTACATTAAATTCATTAGTTTCAGACTAATCAATTCCAACCATCGAATCTACCAATTTCACATCCAACTTTTGTGCTTCTTTGATCATTTCCAGGAAATCATTATTAATCTTCAACATTCCTAGCTTAACACTCTGCGGTGTCATCTCACAAACAAGACTCATATCTCTAAACTGCTCAATTAATTCCAACTCTTTAACCATCATTGCTGACATGTGTAAAGTCTTTCGACTCAACGCATCAGCCACCACATTAGCTTTACCTGGATGATAATTCAACCCAAAGTAATAATCCTTCAATAATTCCAACCATCTTCGCTGCCTCATATTCAATTCCTTTTGATCGAACAAATACTTCAAACTTTTGTGGTCGCTAAACACTTAAAATCTAGAGCCATACAAATAATGTCTCCAAATTTTCAATACAAATACAACTGCAGCAAGTTCCAAATCATGTGTAGGATAGTTCTTCTCATGAATTCTCAACTGCCTTGATGCATAAGCAACAACCTTATCATCTTGCATCAACACTCCACCTAATCCCATCTTAGAAGTCACAATACACTACAAAAGGTTCTTCAAGTTTCGATAACGTCAAAATTGGAGCCGACGTCAACCTCTTCTTCAACTCGGTAAAACTCTCTTCACATTCTACATCCCACACAAAAGCTTTACCTTTACAAGTTAACTTTGTTAGTGGAAGTGCCAACTTGGAAAATTCTTCAATAAACCTCCTGTAATAACCAGCCAAACCCAAGAAGCTTCTAATCTCAGTTGTTGACTTTGGAGTTTCCCATAGCAACACAACATCTACCTTAGACGGGTCTACAGCAATGCCACTACTTGAAATAACATGGCCGAGAAAACTGACCTCTTTCAACCAGAATTCACATTGGGATAGTTTAGCATACAACTTTCATTCTTTAAGAACCTGCAACACTGTCTTCAAATGCTTTGCATGCTCTTCATCTGACTTAGAATAAATCAAAATATCGTCAATAAACACTACCACAAACGGATCCAAATAATTATGAAAGATGCGGTTCATATATTCCATAAATACTACCGGCGCGTTGGTAACACCGAAAGGCATCACAGAATATTCGTAGTGTCCATAACGTGTTCTGAAAGCCGTCTTCTGAATATCTTCATCTTTCACTTTAATCTGGTGATAACCTGATTGTAAATCAATCTTGCTAAACACACTAGCACCCACCAATTGATCCATCAAGTCATCAATTCTTGGAAGCGGATACTTATTCCTGATTGTCACTTTATTTAGTTGTCTGTAATCAACACAAAGTCTTATGCTTCCATCCTTCTTCTTCACTAACAACACTGGAGCTCCCCACGGCGATACACTTGGTTTAACAAACTTTTTCTCAAGTAGATCTTCTAACTGCTTCTTCAATTCAGCCAACTCAGATGCGAACATGTTGTACGGTGCCATAGAAACAGGTCTGGTACCAGGTACAAGATCAATACCAAATTCAACTTCCCGTTCCGGTGGTACATCTGGAATTTCATCCGGAAAAACTTCAGGAAATTCACGCACCACCTGTAATTCATCAATTATATCTTGATTCTCCATTAACATAGTTGCCATCAATGAAAACATCTCAGCTTCTTCCTTCAACAACTGTCGCAACTACTTAGGCGACACCAAAACTGCTTCTTCTTCAACAGTTGAAAACCTCACAGACTTATTATAACAGTTAATATGAACATAGTTATGCTCTAACCAGTTCATACCCAGAATTACATCCAACCCACTTAACGGCAAACAAATTAAATCCACAGAAAAATTCCTATCAAAGATTGTCAAAGGACACTTCAAGCACACAAGAGAAGTAGTCACTGATCCCTTGGTTGGGACCTCAACTACCATTGTACCATTCCTAGAGGACAACATAAGACCCAATCTTTTAACGCAATTAGCAGCAATAAAACAATGAGTAGCACCAGTATCAATAATAGTAATTAAAGGAGTACTATTTATGAAACATGTACCTCTGATAAGTTTGTCCTCATTTCCCGACGAATCACCCACCAAAGCAAACACCTTTCCACTAGATTGTGCCTTCTTCGGTTTCTTACACTAACTCCCAATGTGTCCCTCTTCACCATAATTAAAGCATATCATTTATTTATCCTTGCAATCAGATATTGCATGCCCAGTCTGTCCACAACGGAAACACCTCTTCACCTCAGTAGTACAGGCATTGCTCTTGTGACCAGCTTGCCCACACTTGTAACAAACAATACCAGCAGGAGCACCTCCCCCACTAGTCCTCTGACCCGGAGCATCTCTCTGTTTACCTCTACCAGCTGGAGCATCATACGGCTTACCACGGTTTTGCTGATTCTTGCCTCTTCTATCACTGACAATCTTGTAATGTGCATTGTTGTCTTCCTCAAAAATACGAAAGTTATCCACCAAATCAGGGAAAACACAGATCTTCTGATACCCAATTTCTTTCTTGATCTCAGAGCGCAACTCGTTTTCAAACTTAATGCACTTAGAGAATTCAGCAATTTCTGCGCTATAATGCGGATAAAGCTTGGCCAACTCCACAAACTTCGCAGCATACTCAGTAACAGACATATTACCCTGCTTCAGTTCAAGGAATTCAATCTCTTTCTTACCTCGAACATCTTCGGGATAATATTTCCTCAGAAATTCCCTACGGAACACAGCCCAAGTGACTTCCTCACCTGCAGCTTCCAATCTTGCAATCGTATCCAACCACCAGTCATCAGCCTCACTAGCTAACATGTGAGTTCCATACCGGACCTTCTGCGCAGTAGTACAATTCATCACGCGAAAGATCTGCTCAATCTCTTTCAACCACTCCAGAGCACCATCAGGATCATGTTTGCCTTTGAACATCGGTGGATTCTCTCTCTAGAAGGGCGCCAAACTTCGGGATCCAGCATCCCCACCAGCATTAGGTTGATTCTCTAGAGCATGAGCCATTGCTTCTAGAGCAGCAACAATCACAACATCATTCCTTCCAACCATTTCAACTAAACACTACAACATAACCAACAGTTAGATAAAGTAATTAACAATACTCAATTGTTAACGACACAACACTTGGCCGGACGGACCGACCTACTCTGATACCACTAATGTAACACCCCAAATCTACCCAACGTTGTATAAATCAGAGTGTCAAAATTTCAAATTAAAACTTGAGGCATTACACTTTCACAACTTGAAAACAACAATTAAAACAACTTAATTCTTGGCGGATACATAGCACATAATGAATACGAACAATTGAAACATAATTAGTCTTTAACAGTTCAACTTTAAATAATAAACCGCAGCGGATTCTCAACATGATAATTTCAAAATAGCATAGCATCTTTAAACAACGGAAAAACCATAATTTATTTCTCAAAAACCACAACTTAGTTCAACTGAAGAAAATGCGTAAACATAAAAGAAACAAGTGTTCGTTTCCCTCCGAGTGCTACGTATTAGAGCGACGACGCCATTAGCTACTAAACCTTCTACTCCTCGTTACCTGCACGTTACCAATATAAAGGTAACAGCCAACAAAATAGAAAGGGTGAGATATCAAAATATATAAGCAAAAGTACGATAATTCATATGCTAGGTAAAGAATCATACAATAATCACTACTTTAATCAACAACGTACGATATCCACAGAACAACATAATAATCAACAACAACTTAAAATGCAACTCAGATGCGACTCGAAAAAATGCAAATGCATGTGGATCCATTTGGAGTAAACTCCCAACTTAAAACATGCCAGGTTATCGAGGCATTCAATAAGGCATAAGCCTTCAACTTACAACGTGGTGTCAATCCAGGACAACGTGAAAATGCACATGCTATGTACGATGCAACGAATCCAACTCCAACAATGACTTAAACAACGGCAACTTAAAATCATGCATAAACGACATCAACTTAATCAACCAACATCGACTTCAACAACAAATAACAACGTCAACACAACGAAATTTATAATTTAATACAATTAATTTCAGTTTTCGACTTTGGCCATTTAAGCCTACGATTCAAGGATTCTTCCAATTCGGAAACAAAACAACATCGTTCCGGCAGTACCTACAAAACCAGCAGCCAATGCGATTTTCAACGAAATGACACAGTTTAATTTAACTACCCATATACCCGAACTATTCTGCAAAGTTTCATCCAATTCCGAGAAACTAATTTGTCTGCCTAAATCGACTGACAGTCTAATTTTCTGCTTTGTTTTTAGTTTCCTGCAACATTATTATTCTGCATTTTGATTTATCAGTTCATTATTTAATTACACTGCCTGCAATCATTTTATTGCTGCTAAATACTTTGCTTCTGGTATAATTATCTTTAGTTGCTAGAGTGTTTTCTTCTACCTGTTATATAATATTTCCTTCTGCTATTCCTATTTTCATCATGCCAATAGTATTATTTTCATGTGATACTATCCTTATAATATACCAAGACACTATATTCCTAAGCCATCACACATGCCACGAGGACAAACCAGCAGGGAACAGAGTCACTGAGGCGCCCACCCTGGTACATGAGTCGGTCGCCTCCAATCTCTAAGGGCAATGAGACGAGCGCCTCCTCTTCCCAGGAAGCCGTCTCCATTCTCCTTCTCCATGAGGGCATTCGCCTCCTCTCTTCTTCCTCCAAGGGGACGGTCGCCTCCCTCCATGTATAATGGTTCTTCCTTTTCAATCACAACAACGATTCACACAACCCACAACCACAATAACACAGAACAACAAATACATAGCAGGATAATGTCAACACAGGAAACAAATTTATTCATTCTAGCACATAAATTCATCACCGAATATACGATTAGCAGTGTAATTATGCAGCCCTAAACCCCACATAAAAATTATCCTACAATCGATTATATAATCCGAACCTCACCCCTTACCTTTGGATTGAAGGGAACTCGGAAAATCGATCGAAAATAGCGAACTCTCGGACCAAAATTGACTCTGCTAGAACCTTGGTTTCCAATTCACTTCCTCTCCTTTCTCTTTGGTTGCCTCTGATACGACTATGGCTTTGGTTTATTTTGTTTTGCAAACAAATGTCACATCCTCACTTTACTAGGTTATTTAATTAAATATGGGCTTCTAATATAATTTTGGTCTACTAAATAACACTCCTAAAAATGCTATGTCACCCTCCTAATTAATCTATTATATTTAATTTAGTAATTCCAATTAATAAAATAAATACCAATATTATTTTTATTCCGACTAATTTCACCCGATTATTATTTTTGACGATTCTACCTACCAATTCAACTTAATTACGGATTAATCGGAAATACCCTATAATATTAAATTAACTTACTTTAATTAATTACGGGTGTTACAGAGTGAGGTTCCGCTAGTTTGGTGGAGAAAAGATTGTTATTATTTTTAGATTCTGTTAGAGAGATCACGAGAGGATGAGTTTGTTGGGTTATTACAGGTTGTTATTTCTTTCCCTCTTGCACCATGATGCATGCACTTAAATAAAGTGCATTTCCCTCAGTAGTAAAACAAACTCGAGCTACTAATAAATCCAAAATATTAAGTCGCCGACTTCGCACGCACCATTTCACAGCCCCGTGTCTCGTAGTACGAGCGTACTTTGGATAAAGTCTCGTGTCGAAAGTTGTAGAGGAGATTTGGATGAGCAACTTTCATGTCGAAATTTTCTTGAATCGATACCTGTAACATGCTCTAAAACAACTCTGAAGTCGAGAGAATATCATTTATAACGTGCCGGCAATATCGGAAAGAATTTATCGAATGTTTTTCCACGACTTTACAGCCTTATAACTCTCGATCTGAACCCCGAATGGACCTGACTTTTACCGGAAAGTTATAGGTTGCCGTGTGGTGAGCGATTTTGTAGTTGAACATTTTTTGATTCAGAGTCGATAACTAAGATAAAATTGAACCCGAAGTCGTCAGCTTGACTATATTGCCAAACATTCCAAAAAAATTCTAAAGTGTCGAACATTGTAAACATGACAAACACATAACTTCCGGACTTCGTAATTTTCGATCCGAATCCCGAATGGATTGACTTCTTCCGAAAAGTTGTAGACTAACGTGACATGAACAACTTCACAGTTTAACATTTTCTGAAACGGAGTCAATAACTGAGAAAAAATCGAACCCGAAGTCGTCAGTCTGACCATCTGAGAAATCCAACGAAATTTCATTGTGTTGAAAGTTGAAACATAACAAATTCATAACTTTTGATCCAAGTCCCGAATTAATTCAATTTCTTCGGCAAAGTTGTAGATTGGCGCGAAATGAACAACTTTGATTTTGAACTCGAAGAAAAACGACGCTTGGAAACACGTACGAAATTCCTCCGAAGTCGAGCACTTGACCATGTTAAAAGTCTTCAAAATTTCACTAAGTATAAACTTCAAAAGTTGTAAACTTTAAACTTCGAAGCCTCATAACTCGAAATCCGGGCATTTTTAGAGAAATCCTCACAAGGGCAAATTTGAAGTACGAAATGTGCTCTTTCCAACGATTACGAATTCGCAAACTTTTGACCACAGACGAGTGAGATAGAGAGTCGACAAATATGGCTCCATACACATAAAGTTCTTAAAACAAAAAAATTTCTAAGTACAAGATTACTTAAAATGCAAGAAATCTCCTTTTTATCCGATTTTTCCGACTTTTCTCAACAAATGACCACATTTTCTCAAATCTCGACTTTCGATAATAATTTTGACCAAAAATCCATCTCGCCAGACTTTGATTTTCTGTTGAATTTTCCGGAGACTTCCTTCACACATTTAGCTTCCGACCTGAGAACGAAAGTTTGGAGATAATATCGAGAGGGACTCGCCAGTTGAAAATCATCCGAAAATACCCAATGAGCTGAAAGTTACGAATTCCAGAGCACTCAAAACGCACCAAAAAAACCAAAATCCACTTTATTAGAAAATGAACAATTAAAATCTTTTCTTAACGAATCGGCCTCCGATCTGAACAGATAAACTGGAGAACATATTGATATGATTCCAATGCCTGTAGAACCAAACTAAAATAACCTTCTAACCAGAAAATCTTGCGTCAACCATACGAACCGAAAAATATCAACTTTTGGCTCGAAATAATTTGAGATGGCCGAAACGCACATTTTCTTTCACAATCTGAGATACCATGAACCTGATAAGCATATGATTAATGTTATGCATGTATCTGCATGCATGTTTATGACATCGAAACTATAAACTAAAAATACCGGAACGAAGAGAGTAAATTTTGAGATACAACAAAATAGACTATAAGATTTTAAACGGAGCGGATCTATTTAGTTTAAAAAACCCAAATTAAATATGAGCTTAAAATTTATTATTTAAGTTCAGTTTCGTTGTTTGAGATGCGGGTTGGTTATCTGGTTTTAAACTGATTCACTTTAAAAATAATAATTTATTTTATAAAAAATTCAAATAAAAAACCATTTTATGTTCATAGTGGTACATGGTTTAGTTAAGAAAATTTGTATCATAGTTTTGATATTATATTTGTAAAAAGAGTGGAATTTGAGTGAGTATAATGAGCTTTTTAATAATGTATGTTTTCTTCTCTATTAACTTGAACTCACTTAATCTCCAGATAATATTTTAAGCTTTCAATGAATATGTATATGAATACTTGTTCCATATGTTGTTTCTGTTTTAGATTTCATCTTTACATATTTGACAAAATTATTACTCCTATGTTTTAAAATAATTGTTATTTTAATAAATAAAATTTATTTTAAAATAATTGTCATTTAATTAGTTTAATGCTTTAATAAAATTAATTTAATAAAAGTATAATATCTTATAATAATATTATTATATTTTTTTAAATATGTGTGCAAAAATTTAACTGACATTCATTTTAAAATAGAAGGAATAATTCAATAGATCATTTGTTGATTAGCAGTGCTTACTTATAGTCAGTGGCTTTGAGATTGACGTACATTAGTGTTAGTCTTGTTAGAAGATATTTTCACAAGCATCTAGAGTTATGTTTTTCAGGCTTTCTATTGCATCGTAGAAAGACCTTGAGCTTTGATCTTAGAAAGTGTTTATATTTGATTTTTCACTTCCAATTTATTTGTTGAAAGATAAATCTAATTTGGATCCGTTTGTTTTGTTTTTTAAAAATAATTTTTATAATAATATATATTATGTGTAAAAGAATTATAATTTTTTTTATAAAATTATTTTAAATAAATTTTTATTAAGATTGTTTTTAAAATTATTTTTTTGAAAATAATCTGCAATTTTGATTATGTATTAGTCTTCAATAATATTTGTTTACATTATAGGATGTCAAAATTAGTATTTTAATTTATAAAAAATAAATATAAAAAATTTATAATATTTTAAAAATGATTATAAAAAAATTTAGAGTTAATTAATCTACTGATCCATTATCTTAATTATTAGTTTTATTTGGTATTTTATTTAACAAACATTACTATTTATTTCTTTAAATTTGATTATGTTAGTTAAATTAGTTATTTTCTGTCAAACTTTAACTTTAAAAGTCTAAAATATATTAACAGTCCGCGGTCCACTAAAAACCTCATTAATTTTTGTAAGCTTATATATTTTGTGAAAAAGAAAACGGATAGAACTTGATGGACTACTGCATCTAATAGTCCAATAATATTTAATTTTTTTCATAAAAAATATTGAATAGTTAAAAAAGATTTATTGGTATGCTATGTCAACTTAAATTTTTTATAATATTAGTGTTCACAACAACTCATAAATATTATTTTATTAATAATTAAAATTAAAAAAATCTAATTTAAAATTTAACAGTTATCATCTATGATATAAGCTTCTTTTATATGTTTAATTTATTTCAATTAAAATTTTAATTAAAAATATAAAAAGTGAAAGAGGTGTATCGTGGTCACCCGCAATATCTTTAATAACTTAGACTTCAATAGTTAAAAATTAACAGAAAGAATTAATTTGACTTACAGAGAGTTAATATTAACATTTATTGAATAAAAGACTAATTTAAAACTAATAACTAAGTTATGTGACCAATATAATAGTTAAGCCTTATTTTTATTACTGAAACATTTCTTCTTTTTCACTTATATAATTTTAGTAGTTAATGATCCAAAAATTGGTGAAGCTCGTCATGGCCAACTATGATGTTTGTTGGGTGATAGTAATCCATGCAAGTTATTTTGATAAAAACGTGTATTGGTTTACTTCATGCACTCCATATCACCCACAAAAACATGTTATCTTACAGTGCTTGCGACCTTCAAAGGTTCTACGACAAAGCCATGAGGTTATGTAGAATTTTTAGTAACTTTTGGAAAGAATAAAGCTAGGAGTACTCTTAAAATGCAGTTCCTACTAATTGGTTTCAAACTTATGTACAATTGTACTATAAGAAGGTGAATTTTGCATAACTATGGGGTGTAACTATCTACAGGACCATCTATAACTTCACTAATTTTAGGAATAAAATTATTGTCACCTAAAGTATTTTCTCTATTGATATTAAGTGAACATACATATTGTCCTTCTAATAAATATGTTTTCTTCTTTAAAAAATGAGACTCTACTTTAAGCTCCGCTTAAATCATTGTAATTGTATTCTCAACTTTTAAATTCGAAAATGAAAATGCAAAAGTCTAAAAGGAGGAAGAGATTGAATAGATCTCCTTAAAAAAGACAGAGTTAAAAATCATTTATTTTTAAAAAGAATTAGAGTTTAAAAAATTGTTTGGAGGACAGAAGCACATTGGATATAAAATTTACAAAAATGTACCGTATATACACAACACTTTAATCAATATACAATGATAAAATGGATCAAATATATAACCAAAATAATCTATCGGTATATTAAATTATAAACATTTTTCACAAAATATGTAAACATACAATTTCAATAAAATGTATGAATTCTAGAATTACAATCTCAAGTTTTAAGAGACAACAAGAAAAAAATTCAAGTTTCAATCTAACAAAATCTATGCTTATACATGAAATCATTATTAGGCGATACATTTAACCACATGAGATTCTAAGAAAGCAATAAAACTGATCATGCAATTTGAATCAAAATTAAAATAGAGAGAAGAAGATAATACGTCGGATGTATAGTAGTTCGACAACTATCATCGCTATGCCTACTCCACTCTCCAATATTTTCCATTGAAATTTTGATGTTCTTCCACTATGATTTTGATAAATATTACAAAGATGTTTAGTACAATCACAATCTGAACAATGCTGAAAATATAAAATCTTCGATATGAATCATCGTTGACTTGTACACAGTATTTGACACTAAATCTTTATAAAATATTTACTAGAAATTGACTTAAACCTTCTAGCTTCAATAATGATGCTCCAAGTCTCCGTTCTGCAATGATTTTTACTCTATTATCTTAAGCCTTGGCCTATCTGGAGATTGAGAAGAACTTTCGTATCATCTGTAGACTTTCTCACGGCTCTATCAAAGTAATTCTCGAAAGAAGAACCTCTTATTTTCCATTGGACTTATCGAACCCCGCTACAACCCAACACATAATTGGCAAACTCCTAAAATCTCAAAAAATATTCAAAAAAACATTAATCATGAATACAATCCTCCTCGCGTATTTTACACCTTGAATATGAGAGTTAGACCAAAACAAAAGTGGAGAAAGAAAGAGGTAGAAGATGAAAGTTTTTTTGTTGCAAAAATCAAAACCAAATTCAAGAATCTTTCAAAAATTTAGAGACAAATGTTTTTGAATTTCAAATCAATAGAGGATAGGTATGTTTTTCAACATTGTGAATGGGTTTTCAGAAACATGAATTTTATATGTGAAATTATGGCAATCAGATCTCAGATGTCCTAAGATATGTCGAAGCAGTGCCTAAGTTGGACTGTGAAATGTTCAATTCGAATAACCAATGGCCAATTCTCGTCAAGTAAAGGGTGATTAGAAGCTCCACTTGTATCAAACACCACTTTTTTCTTCTATTTGGAATGGTATTAAGCCCCAAATTCAAAACTCTGATGGCTAATTCTAAATGGCTGATAGGTAATGGTTGTCAAATTAATTTTTGGTCTCATCATTGGACAAAATTTGGGAATCTAGTGGATTTTTACAACTTGCCTCATCATTTTATTTATAAGTTACAGTCTAAAGTCGAAGATTATATTCACAACTTTAAATGGACCGTTTCACAACCAATTCAACATATGTTCTCATCTCTTCAAGAACACTTAGGCAAAATTATGATACCTTTGGAGCCTAAAGAAGACAGTCTGGTTTGAAACCATTCTTCAATTGGTTTTCTATCTCTGGAAGATGATTACTCTTTTACCACTACTGGCCTTATATGCAAAGGTTGTAATAAAAGTGTTTCTCATCTACTCTGTAAGTGTTTTTATGTTGGCCTTAATTTTTGGTAAAACTAGTTTTTGTCAATGTCTTGACTGATGTCATGACATTCAGAGTTGAAGATAAATTCTGCAGAAGAAGAATAATACAGGTACAGCTCAGACTGGAAGTTAACTGTTATGCTGGAAATCTGCAAGAAGAATGACCGATGTCATGACCAATGTTATGACATTTTGTGCAACATCTGTTGTTCTGCAAATTTACTTTTCCTGAGACTATTCAGGATTTCTGTTGAGATGTTTTTATTATGGATTATGTTATTGGATCACATGCTCACGTGACTTTAAGGTTAACCTTGTTTAACCCTAAATTGGTTTGTTAAAAAGACCAAGTCTTTTGGTTAAATCAAGTAAACCCTAGCTATTATTATGGAAGCCCAAACGGAAGTCTAGATACTACTTCTATAATAGGAAAGAAACCCTGCTGTGACTGTTGCGCCTTTTGTACTGTTAGGAGATTTAGAAGTCTGTTATTTGTGTATTCTAGTTACTCTTGTGAGCCAAGCAATTATCATTTTGATAAGTGCCTTGGACTAGGATTTTTTTGTAAGGGTTGTTTATCACTCAAAGCTTTGAAGCACGAGTGTTGTGTCTCTTGATTAAAGCTTTGAAGCAAAATCAAGTATGTTTATTGAAGAGTGTCTGCACAATTCAATTAATCAATAGGTTGATATCACTGCTGTGATTGAGGGGGAGTGAGTAGGAACTCATGTCTAAGTAGGACTTAGATTGAAGTTGCATTGGGTAGGTCTTAAGTGAATGAGATAAACTGGTTGGTTTATTCCTGAATTAATACTGCTTATAGTGGATTTCCTCCCTGGCTTGGTAGCCCCCCAGATGTAGGTGTAGTTACGCACTGAACTGGGTAAACAATTGTTTGTGTTCTTTACTGTTTTTACATTACTGTGTGAATTGTTAAACAGAGTGTCAGATACTGTGTCATAACATTCTCTGTGACATCACGTATCTGTTGCCAAGAATTTCATACTCCTTTCATGTCCCTTTGCTTGAAGTTGTGGAATTGGTTTGAAAACATCATTAAGCAGTCCATAGACTTAACTTCCTTTCTCTCCAATTTTGAAGTTAGCAAAAGAGGTTGGAGCCAACAGTGTTCCTTAGTTATCACTGGTGCTATCATGGAAATTTTCAAAGCAATTTGGCACATCAAGAACCAGACTATTTTCAACAATGTTTAACTCCCCTTCAATGGCATCATATCTAACATTATTGCCACAATGTCTCTCACGGGAAATCTATGCTCTCTTTCTACAGGGCCTACAATCTTAGACTTCACATTTCTCAAGGCTTTCCATGTTTAAATTCAGCATCCAAATGCTAGCGCCTCAAATTAAATAAGTCATAAGGGTCCCTCATATCATCTCTTGGACCAAATGTAACATAGATGGCTTAACATTGGCAATTCAAAAATGGCTACTTGTGTTGGCCTATTCAGAAACTTCAAAGGGGATTGTATTGGTTTTTCTGCGGCCAATCTTGGCACCCATAACTCCTTCTATGCCAAGCTTATAGGAACAATTTATTGGAAAAATAACAAGTGCACTATTTTTCCTATACAATAATAATAGAAAAATTTTCTGAATGTCGATCTCAAGGACTGCATAAAAATATTGAGTTGAATTGTTATTAAATTAAACAAAAACTTAAAATTTGGTTTGGTTTGGAATTTATCCTTAACAATTATTAAATTAAGCATAATGTAAAATATGGTTTTTCACAAGTATAAGCAACATGCTAGGGGCAATTGGGTGATTTGCCCTGTAATAACCCTCAATCCTGATTTCTTCATCAAGTTCATAACCTTCAATTATCGAATCCTTATTTTGTTTTCTCCTAAATCCTTAGTGGGAAAACCTTTGGTCATTCATCCTAATACCTAAGTCCTTAGAGAATTACGATGCCGCCAAACCTTTATTTTATCAAGATTCAACCGGTAACTTTATGGTATCCCTAGTCCTAAGTGATATCAAATATAGTTTAATCGTACAAAAACCTTAACAATGGCGGTCCAACCCTAATTTTTAATCGTAAATCAATCCCAATTGGTCCGATCAGGAAAGCCTTAAACATATTGAACAATTAAATTGAAAAAGAAACTATTGTATTAAAATCAATAGTTCAAATTCATTACCGATGTAAAACAGGTACACCCCTTAACATCAGGGGGTTTAGCTACTCATAATATTGTTCAAAAGAATTTCAAATACATTAAAAATAAACATTACAAACAATCCATGAATTCTGATCTTCAATTGCGTCGGCTCATGAAAGATCTATATTATTTAATAATCTCATGTGTCGCTCTCCAATCTTCTAAATTCTTCGTATGCAAAAAAGGTCTTGTGGTTTGTCGTGGAAACTACCTCAAATAGTGAGAATTCCTTCGCCTTGGCCCGAAATGTCAAAAACGTCCTTCTAGGTCAAACTTGGTGGAAAAATCACAAAAACATGTAAAATAAAGCTTTAACCAACACGGCCCGTGTCAGCTGACACAGGTGGCCGTGTTGTCTCTCTTGTAAGTGCATAAAGACTTGCTCTTTTAAATTGGCTGACACGGCTCGTGTTAGGTGACATAGATGGCCTTGTCAGCCCCGTGAACTATTTCTTTCAACGCTTCCCACCTGACACGGTCCGTGTTAGGTGACAGGGTGGCTGTGTCTGGTCTCCTAAAACTTCACTTTTACTTTTGCGAAACTTCCAATTTTTTGACTTCCTCATACCGAGTACTTCGGATCCTTCACCTGAACCTGGAACAATCACAACAACCAACCAAAGCATAACACACACAAATACTCGAACTAAACTAGAAATTGTAAAATACCGAAGAAACTAAATAAACATCAAAACGACTCAAACGATAACAAAATATGGCACAAAGTAATGCAAAATACATGCATTATTGTCATACAAGCGGCAGACACATAGTGAAAATGGTGACCGATCAATAAAGTTGGACGTTGAGAATGTTAGCACTATAAATTTGAACCACCTATGGATTGAGACTGATTCAATGACTACTACCTTAGCTTTTAAGAATCCTACCATTGTTCCTTGGAACCTTTATGACAGGTTGTGAAATTCCATTATAATCGCAGAGACTATGAATTTTATGATTTCTCATGTCCTTAGTGAAGACAACATGTATGCTGACAGCCTTAAGACATTAGACTCAATCTCGATAACTTCACTTGGAGGCATACTCATCTGATCTCTATTAGAAAGGACATAGTGATGATCGAGTTAGGCATGCCTAACTTCATATCCTCTCTTTTTTAATTTCTTCTTTTCGGACTCTTTGTGGGATTGACCTTTCCCCACCTTTCTCTTTTGATTTTATATATATATATATATATATATATATATATATATATATATATATATATATATATATTCCTAACCACATATTTTCGAAAATACAATTCTTAAACTCAAAACAAACACTTTTTTTTAAATGAAGCTAGAACTATAAGAAAGCGAAAAGTACAAAAAGGATAGGGGTACATGAACCAAAACCCTATCCAAAGGTAACAAATCTAAAGAATGGCATCTCAAGCCTAATCTTAACAAAATATGCTCTTAAGATTCTGGAACAGAATGAAACTGTATGTAATTTGAAATAGTAAGACCTTTGTTTGCAAGAGCATATGCACAACTGTTACCCTCCCTATAAATATGAGAAACTATAAAATTCCAATTAGAAATTAGATTTATACAATTTAACCATCTATTTCTAATTTTCCAAGGAACTATAGACGAAGACTTAAAAGCTTTAACTACAGTTGAGGAATCCGTCTCTAGCCAAAAATTTCTCCAATTTCTCTCATGAGCGAACTTTATTGCAAGCATAGCACTAGAAAGTTCGGAAATGAGAGAATTGGAGACGCCCAAGAAGGATAAAAAGCACCCACAAAACCACCCTCAGAGTTCCTACCAATACCTCCATAAGCAAAAATCCTTGAAGAAGAAAGAGACGCTCCCTCACAATATAATTTAATCCAATTCCTCGGAGGAGGTTTCCAAATAACCTCGAGGATATTAGGAGCTCTCGGAGGAAGAATATACATTTTGAAATTCTTGAGGATCACAAACGATGATATATTCATAAAAGAAGAAGCATTAGTGGTATTCCCAACCAATGAGGTGGAAGTCAAAATGTTAGAAATAGTAGAAGGAAGATTGAAAGAAACATTATTAAAGATAACTTGATTTCTAGCCAACCATAAGGAATTGAAAGTGAAAATGATGGCGGGAATCATCACAATATTGAGTTGACCTGAGCCCGAGGCCCTACAAAACCCTCCAAATATCCGGCCAATCAATAATAGGAAAATAAAGGTTAAGAGCGATTTGAAGCCAACGCCACACCTTCACCAAAATATCGCATTCGAAAAATAAGTGATGAGTTGATTCCTCCTCTTTTTTGCAAAGAGCACAACAAAAAGGGAAGGAGAAACCCTGACGCTTCCATTGATCATTTGTGGGGATTTTGTTGTGGAGAATTCTCCAAACTAAACAGGATTTGGACGGAGGAATCGATTTCGACCAAATCCAACGCCGCCGATCTAATCTATTTCCTTTAACACGCTTAAAATCATAAGCGTGTTTAGAGGATAAATCACCTGAAGCAGAGTGGAGCCAAACCTTCTTATCCAGTTTTAAATCATAAGGAATTTGGCAAAGACTGATTCGATTCTGAATATTAGGAGGAATAGTGGGGTGGCAGAAAGAGAGAAATCCCACTGGCAATAATTCTGCTAACTAGATGATCCTCAATGATAGAAGAATCCTCCATATCATGAAATAAAGGAGGGTCGCACCAACTATTGAACCAAAGACTAATAGAAGAACCATTACCAAGACACCAAGTGGAATTATCCGAAATAATTTCCAACTCAAGTTTTATGCTAGACCATATGGAATAAGATATATGAAAATTGACGGGCTTCCCATTTCTAAAGACTCTTTTTCTAATAAGAGTGGCCCAAGAATCGTCAGAGTTAGTAAGCTCCCAAGAAATTTTGAGATTTGAAGCCTCATTGAATTTGATAATGGATCTTATTTCGAGGCCTCCCTCAAGGAAATGATGGCACATATTCTTCCAAGCCACAGTAATAGCCTTGCTTTTAGATATTTCCCCACTCCAAATGAATCTTTTAATAACTTTTTCAATGCTCCGAATAAGAGAGATAGACCAAGAATACAAAGACATGCTATGAGTAATGTAACACCCCAAATCTACCCAGAAATTATAACAAAAATCATAGTGCAAAATTTCATCGTCCATGGGATGCCACATTTACTTCACATAAAAACAATGTATATTAATCACATTTATTCAGATACATAACACTTAGAACCTGGATGAACCTGTAATAAAATTAATTCAATTTTCAATCAACTACAATTCACAAATATTTTTATTCGACTAAAACAACTTCCACAACAGCATGGTACTTCATGAATTCAACTTAAAGGTAAACAACTTAAAGTAATAACAACAAAATAAACAACAAAAGAAACAACTATCGTTCATCCCCTCGAGTGCTATGTATCAGAGAAAAAGACACCAACTCGAACTAACAACGGTAACAACTACTAAGCCTCAGCTAATCTTCATGATTACATGCACGTTACCCATATAGAGGCAACATCACAACATAAGGGGTGAGATATTGAATAATATAAACAAAAGTATGATAATCAATATATTAGACTAGAATCATACAAATTTCACCGCTTCATACTATAATTATTCAACTATTGACAACCAACTTAATAGCAACAACAAGAAAATATTAATCGATCAACATAACACTTAAATTAGCACAACAACAACTTATATCAAACAACACAATGACAATCCACAAACAGCGTAATCATAACAACAACAACAACTTGAATCGACACAACATATAACAAACTGCAACTTATAACAACAGCAAAACGACAATCAACAAATAACGTAATAATAACAACAACTTCAATATGCAACTCAACTATGCAAATGCATGTAGTACCATTTGGAGAAGAACTCCTAACTTAAACATATGCCAGTTTATCGAGGCATTAACAAGGCATAAGCCTTCAACGTGGTGCTATCAAGGCCAAGGCATAAGCCTTCATCGCTAATTTTTCCAATCCAGACCGTCGCAAAGTATGAAAATGTATGTGACACAATGAATGCAACAATCACATACAACAACAACAAACATCGTCACAAAGGCATAAGCCCATATCACACTATACCAATAAACAAAGGTACTCAACATCGCTTCAACACTGGCCATAGGCCTACAAATTACTCAATGCATCAACAACAACATATAAACAACAACTCAACAACAACATAAAATATGCATCAACTGCAAACAACTTAATCAACATTGGTCACAAGACCTGCAACTGCAAAATAACTTAATAGTGTTGGTCATAAGACCTGCAATTTAATTTGTTCATAAATCGGGACAATTCAACACAATTCAACTATACTTGCAAATCAACATATTCTACATGGTTTCAACAAAACAATACCAACCAATATTACCTACTAATATACCCGACTTACCCCGACAAATTTCGATTAACTCCGGACAACTAACTTTTCGCTTAATTCGGCTAAGTCAACTAATTTGGTATTGTTTTATTACTCTGCTATTAGTACTAGTTACCTTACTATTCGTGATGATTTTTATTTTACTGATACACCTACTTCTGCTACCACCAAAACTAACTGTCATCAAAGTTTAACCCTGCTACTAAATATCAGTTCCTGTCAAAATGCTACTTCCTACTGTATAACTTATTTTCTGCTACTTTAATAAATCATGCTCCTTAAATAATATCCCTTAGTTGCCAAGGTTTTCTACCAAATAGCATATATATATATATATATATATATATATATATATATATATATATATATATATATATATATATATATATATATATATATATATATATATATATATATATATATATATATATATATATATATATATATATATATATATATATATATATATCATCTCTATTATTTTTCGCTACAACAATTGTCTTTGCTGTTCTATTTATGCCTCTGCTAAACATATATAAGTATGCTAACTTAATTAAATCAATTATATTCATATCTCTAAATTTCAGGATTTCTAATTAATATCACCTTGCTAATAGCTAACTATTATCGTTACTATGGTTATCATTAATTAACTAAACTATTAATGGGTATATATACATATGTACTGAACAAAACAAAGGAAAGGATAAAAGAAAATGTGTTGGAGCGCCCACCCCTTGTTCCTGTGGCCCACGCCACTTCAATTCTTCCATAGGGGCACCCATCCCCCCTTAAGTGGCCCCCTCCCCTTAATTATTTTCTTCTCCAATTTTCTACTTCTTCTTAATCCTCTATACTTTTCAAATCAATATATCCTCTTCAATATTTTCCAGAAATCGGCAACGAGAAATTCCCTAGCGACAACAAAGTTCTCCAGTTTTTTTCTCTACTCACCTATTACATTCAATACAGTATTATATGCTTCTATTCTTTTTCTTCCCAGATTATTCGTAGTCTTCCAGATTTATTTTTGATTCAACAATTCCAATCAAAACATATATTAACATGAGATAAAAAATAACACAATGCCAATAACAGCAACATGAACAATTATCATTTAGTACGATTTCATCAAATAGCAACTACAATTTCATC
This sequence comes from Vicia sativa, assembly GCA_021764765.1. Taxonomy (NCBI): domain Eukaryota; kingdom Viridiplantae; phylum Streptophyta; class Magnoliopsida; order Fabales; family Fabaceae; genus Vicia; species Vicia sativa. The sequence goes on from CM038792.1 coordinate 250,311,816, forward strand.
AGAATCAAACACCACATACTCAACACTGACAGTGCAAGTTCATATAACTCAGATCCCACATATCAATCATCATATTCCCGGTTATATAATTTGAACCCCACCCTTACCTTGGTTTTACGGTCGATCGAATTCCCCGGTCGAAACTCCAATTTTTGGATCTAGACGGCAACTTCACGTATGCTCTCTTCTCCAACCTTGGTGCTTCCAACCCTTTCTTCCTTTTTTCCTTCGTACTGCTAACAAAACATATTTTCTTTTCTTTCTAATACTTCTTTTTTTCTTTTTAATCTAATAAACCAAATAACAATATCTTCTCATAAACTCTTAATGGGCCTACTACACAACACCCCCAACTTTGTTTTTTACCATGCAACAACCAAACAACCTTAATTAAATAAATATTCCAATATAATAATTTTATTTCTCATATTATTTCTCCGATTAAACCGATCAATAACTCGACTATCGAATTACCCGTCCAAACAACATATTAACTCAATTTACGCCTCTTAGAATAATACAGATAAATTCCCCAACTTCGACAATTCCAATAGATGATTCCTCATATAATTTATTTAAATAATTAATTGAATTCGGGACGTTATAAGTAAGAATATTGAGAATAACAGATTTAACAAGCTCCACCCTATTGGCAAAAGATAACAAGGATCCTTTCCAAGAAGAAAGTTTACTAATAATTTTATCGACAACCAGTTGCAAATGGATAGCTTTCGGCTTGCCTTTAAAAATCGGAACACCAAGGTAATTGAACGGGGCCGAGCCTTTTTTAAAACCAGAAAGAGCCATAAGGATATTAAGTCTAGAGGTAGACATAGCACCTCCAAACAAGAACGACTTGTCACAATTAACCCGTTGACCATAAACTTTTTCATAATTATGAAAAGTGGAAATGAGATTTTTTATGTTAGAGAGTTTGCCTTTGCAAAAGATGAATATATCGTCAACATATAATATGTGAGAAGGAACCAAGGAATTATTGGGACCCTTAATAAGATCCATCTTGTTGGAGGCGACCAACATGGAGATATGCCTACCGAGCACTTCTTCAGCAAGAAAAAAAAGTAGCGGAGAGAGTGGATCTCCTTGACGAACTCCTCTCGAGCATCTGAAATAACCATAAGACACCCTATTGAGATTAATAGAGAGGAAGGCATAATGAAGGATGTTGCTGATCCAGGAGCAGATGAGAGAATTAAAACCAAATTGTTGAAGAACTTTGAGTAAAAAATTCCAGTCAAGAGTATCGAAAGCTTTAGAGATATCCACCTTAAGAGCCACATTACCGCACCCAGAATTAGAGTCAAGAAGATTATAACCTTCGGAGACAAGGCTAATGCAATCATGGATGCTCCTTTTAACAAAACCTATTTGCTCTTGAGAAATAAGAATTGGCATAATTGAGGCAAGACGGTCCGCAATAATCTTCAAGATAATTTTAAATTTGAAGTTAGAAATGGCTATGGGACAGAATTGATCCAAAGAAACAGATCCTTTAGACTTAGGAATAAGAGCAACAGTGCTGGAGTTAAAATCGGGAAACACCCATCCGGTTTTGAAAAATTACAAAATGGCCTCCGACACGTCCACTTTGATAATATCCCAATACATTTGATAGAACACAACTCCAAATCCGTCCAGGCCTGGGGTGCTATCTTTGTTCAAGTTGAAAATAGCAGCAGAAATTTCCTCCATCGAAGGAAGCATCGTTAGCAAAGTGTTAATCCTGTCATTAATCAAACAAGGAATAACATCTTCCACAATTTTAAAATCTTGCAAAAAAGAAAAGTTAGAGGAAAAAACAGACTTCAAAAATTGCACAGTGTAATCTGCAACGTCCTGGATATTAGTGAGCAGGAGGCTGCCATTGTAGAGCATGTTGATAGGTATGAAATTGTTTTAATCTTTGACATCTTATGAAAAAGCAGTGTTCCTATCGCCTTTAGCATGCCATTTTACTTTAGATTTATGCCTCCAAAAACACACGTCCATGATGAGAGCGTTAGATAGAAAGTGTTGAGCGTCAAAGTCCTGCATATTCAAATTTTTGGTAATCCCAACCTGCTGAATAGAATCCTGAATTTGCGCAAGGTTAGACTCAGCAATCTTGAAATTTTCAGACACGTTGCCAAAAACAGATTTATTCCAAATTCTGAGATCTTTTTTAAGGAATTGAAGCTTTTTGCTGAGAACCAGCATCGGGTAGCCTACAAAATGCCGAGACCAAGTAGAATCTACCACATATTTGCACTAGTCATGGAGCGTCCAAGCATTCATGAATTTAAACTTGGAAGAAACGCGAGGGATCATGATATGAAATTCCAGCAAGAGGGGGTAGTGATCAGAATTAGTTTTGAGAAGAGTTGTGACAACATTACTCTTGTAAGAGTCAAGCCACAATTGATTCCCTATGCAGAAATCAAGCCTTCTTTCAATGAAGAGGGGAGGATTTCTTTTGTTGGACCAGGTGAAATTAACGTCAACGGTTGAAAAGTGAATAAGATTATTGGAGTTTGACCAATTGAGGAAGTCGGACATAGGTTTTTTGGCAGGACTGTTTCTCCCTCTATGTTCATGGGCGCCAATGATGGCATTGAAGTTCCCAAAGAAAGCCCAAGGAAAAGGTTTGGAAACTTGAATGTTGTTGAGATCTTGCCAAAGCTCCCTTATAATAATGAGATTAGTAGAGGCATAAACAACCTCTATGGCTATATGAACATTATCCACCTTTAAGGAGAAGTTGCAACATTGAGAGGAAATAGAAATAATAACAGGAGAGAGATCCAGTGAACAGAAACACCAAATGGAAGGTTGCAAAGAATTGTTGAAGGAGAAAGGTTTGAGACCTAATTTATGAAACCGGTTGAGCAAGTATTTAGAGAAATCCATTTTTGGTTTAGCAATAAAAATAAAATCGGGTTGATGAAGCTTGAGCAATCTTTTTAGGGCTAATCTAGTGGGAGCATTAGCCACTCCTCTTATGTTCCAGTACAAGCATTTCATGAAGAAGCTTTAGCCAGTCCTGCTTAAGACCTTGTGAAGTATTTTCTTTGAGACGAGCATACTTTTTCTTCTTTATAATTGTAATAGCATTGGAGAAAGCACCATCCTCAAGAGGTTCCTCACCAATTTCAGCCAGATTAGCCCAGGAGTTGTGTAGAAAATTGTAGTTTTCTGGAGCATCATTGGCTCCAGGTATAACAATGGCTTGCGTGGTATCTACAAATTCTGAGATTTGCGAATCCGAGTCAGTAGATGGTTGAGAGATGAAATTTAGGGAATTTGGTATACAGGATATTGTGCCTTGCCTCACATGCTCCAAGATTGGAGCTTGAGAAGGCTGCACCTTGTTGGAAATTAAAATTTGCTCATTTGAATCATGCCTTTGCTCAGTTCTGTCTAAATCCATATCAGGATCAGGGACATGATGATTGTCTAAAGGTACAGAGTTATCCATGATGGGGTTTTCCTTATTGTTTTCCATCTCCATACTATCCTTGTCTTTGTTTAAGACGTCAACATTTTCTGTAGAAACATTGTTAGCCTTCTGTAAGCTAACCTGTTTTTGTTTGGGAGTTGAGGAATTAGCTTCATTTTTCAGAATCTTGCAATTTTTAAGAAGATGCCCAACTTGTCGACAATGGTTACATAAATCTGGGATTTTCTCATATTCTATGTCTGCAAAGAACGCAAACCCCTCACGTTCTACTAAAACATTATGATGTAAAGGTTGTGATAGATCTATGTCTATTTTAACTCTCACATATTGACCAAAGGTGCGAGTAACCCTCGATTTGGAAGCAGCATCATCGATGCAGATCGGAGTACCAACATAACTAACAATGGCAAAGAGTATCCTTGGCCTCCAATACTCTTGAGAGAGGCCAAAAAATCGAACCCAAAACTGCGCAAAGGTATTGTTTTGTAAAGCTGGATTGAAGTCCTTAAACCAAGCAAATAGTTTTAGAGTACCAGGATTTAATCCTACAGATCCCAACGCTCGAACTTTTCGAACAACCTCTGAGGAAGTAAAAGTGAATTCATAGAAACTTTTGCCCAAAGATAGGACTCCCCAGTTTTTCACATCTTTTCAGCTTTGGGTAAGCTTCTTTTTCAGTGCTTGAACAGTTAGAGGTGTAGAACCTTTTGCCCCGATGATTCTCCTATGGAGGTTGTTCTCGCACTCACTTAAACCAGCTTTGTATTCCTCTTCTGGAATGGTGATTAAAGGTCCATCTCCTTTAATAACAAGTTACGGAAGCTGAGAGATTGGAATGTCGCAAATACCTTTGAAGGCTTAAGCGAAGGATTTCGGGGCATGTTTTGGTTCCTCTGTGTTTTGCTTGTCAAAATTTGGAGCATAAGGAGCTTAAGGGGGGACTGTTGCTTGGATAACGGTAGATCCAAAAGCTATTTCAGGGAATAGGTCAAACATTTCCATGGTTCAGCTGGTCATCCCCAAACTAAAGAAGGCGACGACGACGGCTCAACGGAAAAGTTTTGTGTTTTTCAGGATGGAGAATCAAAACAAACACTTCACTATATATATATATATATATCAACAAGAAAAAAAACAGTAAAATAAAATATTACGTCGTAATAAATGATACTTTCATAATAACTACTAATAATATTGAAGAGAGACAAGACATTTGCTCGTGAACCATAAAAAAAAATCTTTGTGATCAACATCTAATTTAACAAAAATCTGCATAGGAGCATAGGAGTTTCTTTCTCTGAAAATGTGGTAGATAATAGGGGTGGCAAAACGGGTCGTCGCCCGCCGGGCCGGCCCGCGCACCCGCCAAAAGTGGGTTGGGTTGGGATTTTGGATCTGTCGTCCGCTAAAGCTCGCCCCACCAAAGATCGTTGCCCGCCTAAGCTCGCCCCGCCGTCCGCTAAACCCTGCCGCACCTATCCGTTTAGTCTGTCCGACCTTAAATTCCTCCTTTTTTTTAGTTAATTTTAGTCATTCTAATTTTTAATGATTTTATTTCATACATTTATATGTGAATATATGCAATATTTTTTAAATAAAATTTCTTAAAAATATGCTTTACCAAAAAATGTTCTAAAAAAAGTGAAAAGTCTAATAAAAATGTAAAAAAAACCTATTAATAATTTTTTTAAAAATGAAAATAAAAAAATAGACTGGCAAGTCTGCCACCCGACAATCCGCCAACCCGTCAACTTGGCGGGACAGACTGGATTTTTAAGTCCATTACACTTGACGGGCATGTCTATCTCGCTCTTTTTTTAGCGGGTTTAAGTCGGGGGAGACGGACGGCCCGTTTTGCTATCCCTAATAGATAAGATGTTTGTTTCGAGTTTAAAAGTTACTTTTCAAAAATATGTGATTAAAAACTAATTTTACCCATCTTTATTATAATAAAAGGTAAAAAATTATTCTTTATAAGAAAAGGACATAAATTATTCTTAAATATAAAAGTTCATAACAGTGAAATAACCTCTAATAACTTATATTATCATGATTTTACTCTTGTCTGAAAAGGTGTGGATATCAAACTTTATAAAAAACATTCAAATTTTATTTTTATTTTCAAATAAGTTATTTATAAATTTATCTGAAACATCAATAACAAACATAATCGATATTACTTATAAATATCTAGTGTTTAAATAACACAACTTTTAAAATATTCAAATATAGAGTGAGTAATATTTTGCATATAAAATAAAAGACTAAAAAACATATCCTGTAAATGCAAAATAGTTTTATATTATTATATAATAAAATTTACTATTCATCATATGACATTAATATCAATTTAAAAAAAGCGTAAATTAATGAAATATATGTGGGATAAAATCTATTTGTCATAAAATAAGAAGAAAAAAGTAGAGTAATACTTGTACTTGTTAGATGGCCTACAGAAAGGAAAACACAGCTACCTCACATGTAGGAGTAGGTGCTCTTTATATGTTCTTAAGGCAAAGCGAAAACGTACATCAAAAAATAATGACGAATGATTCGGACAGACAATGTCTAGTGTCGGTAGATTCAGATTCAAACTATGTTATATGATCGAAAGTACTAGTATGATTTATTTATTAATTGTTACTTTGTACTAACTATTTATAATTAAAAAAACACATATTTTTTGTTATAATTTATAAGTAAAAAAACATCTATTTTACTTTATTTAGGTATTTTTTCTCAAAATTCATCTTTTCTAATATAAAATTAAATATAAACTGTATTAAATTTATTTATTCATTTTTAATAATTGTGAAAATTTAACTTTTGTTTATGAATTATTAGGGAGGAGTATTTATTTATTTATTTGAAATTTGAAAGTCGAAAGTAGCAAAGAATAAATTAGACCGATTTATAAATACCTATAACATAATCCGATGAAAAAAATAGATTTAATTGTTTCTAAAATCTATTTAATTAAATATGTTAAATTTAATTTATTATAATAATTTATGAAGTTTTATAACTTTATATATATATATATATATATATATATATATATATATATATATATATATATATATATATATATATATATATATATATATATATATATATATATATATATATATATATATATATATATATATATTCTTGGTAAAGTGAAATCATTGATTTTAAAATCATGCATCTTGCATTTACATCAGTGTTTTAAACATCGATCAAATCGGTCAATTTGACCGGTCGAACTGAAAATTGGAGAGATTATCGGTCTAGTCTTATTGTTAGACTCAATATGTTATTGAAACATTTGAAACCAACCAAAATCGGATTACAAAAATGATGAAATGACAGTTTTGGAAAAATGTCGGATCAAATGCATACTCTTTTAAAATATATATATATATATATATATTTAAAAGATAATTAAACTTTATTCAAAATTTATTTGACCAAAAATTCTTACTGCTTCAAAATTTATTTAAATTTGTATTTGTATTATTTTTTTATGGATGATTATTATATTTAAAATTTAAATTTAAAGAATGAACATATAAAATTAAGATATTTTGAAAATTTAAAAATTTGTCGGTGTCATGATATTTTTGTAGGTAATTGGATGGAGAGGGGTCCTTACCCTCTAATCTTCTTTTTCCTATTATATTTTGTGTTTTGTTGTAACTGTATATTTGTGACCAAAAGGGTCTGTCCTAAACCCTTTTGTCTTTATAATTTGATTTTGTTACATTGAATGTTTTGTTTGATCTTATGTGTTTGGCCAATGTTTAGAATCAAGTGAGGAAGAAGTCTCACATTGGTTAGAAAATAAAAGATTGAACACTATATAAATGAGAGAACCCACACACATATCACCCTAAGGTTTTAGGTGGATATGTGGTGTGTCTCTCACATAGGTGTGTCCCAAGCTAAGTGCTCCACGTGATAACTGATTTTTTTCATCGGTTATTTTAAAGCAATAAAGTCGCCACCTAATTTTATTTATTCTAAAAAGAACGGGAAAATATAGATAAAACCCACAGATGATGGATAAGGAGGTCTACAAGACCAAAAGACGTGGATTGAGGATGCAAGGGGAAGGTATTAGCACCCCTCACATCCATCGTACTCGATGGGACCTGTTTAGTTCTAAGTGTTTGTGTGTATATTCGCTAATTTCTAAGTTATGATCGAGAAATAAGAAAGAAGAAAGGTTTTTTTTTATACTTTTAGTATTTTGAGTTTGTCGCGGTTTCAAAACCTTGTGCCTACGTATTCTCTTGTGCAATGGGAAAGTCAAAACTCTGTAGTTCTTCTTGAAAATGTTTAAGTTGGTTGTATTGATTTTATAAGAAAAATCATACATTAGACATTTCAAATGCTCGAACTTTGACTTGTTTAGTTTGTTTGAAAAGCTAAGTCTTCGTTCATATTTGAAATGGCTATTGTACGCTCTTTATAAGAAAGAGTTTGAATAATCACGTATGAGCGGGAAAAAAAGAGTTGAGTGAGTTGAGTTGATTTTAAGTGGGTGAAAAGTACCAAAACATTAGGCTAACATCTAATGATTCAAATACTAGAAATTGAACGAGTGAGCTCATCCAATCATCTATCATCCCAAAAACTTTATTATGAAAAGGGTGAGGTGAAGCGAGGTTCACGTTATTAAATGTGTGAATAAAAGTGTTTAGCTTATTGGATTATCATCCAACAACCTAAATACTTTAAATTCGATTAAATCATCGGGATATCATCCAAAAATTTAACTGAATGTCACTACACTATTATTTTTTGATGCGGATAGAAGTTTTTAGCTTATTGGTCTATCATCCAACAATCTAAAGACTTCAAGTTTGTTTAAACCATTAGGCTATCATCTAACGATTTAAACAAGCACCATCCAAGTTTTTTTTATGAAATTCATTTTTTGAAAACAAATTCAATTAAATAATTTAATTTTTGAAAGTGTTTTAAGAGGTTCAGTATATGGACCAAAAGAGATGAATCGGGTCATGATTAATCAAGTATTTGGACTTAATTAATCTCGTGAGGATAGGTTCTCCTATCCCCAACTATGAAACCATTGTGCATGGATAATTGGTATATGGACCAAGAGAGATTCAGGTTATGGTTAACTAAATAATTTAATCGATAATTATCAAATAAAACTATCTTAATACTAATAATTATTTAATACAAAGCAACATTCATTTGCATAATTTAAGAGAAATTAAATAAATGAAAATAAAAATCACACAATACAAGTCTCAAACTTTAAATAATTATTAGAAATGATCTTTTTTATTTGATAAAAATTAATTAATAATTTAATCGATAATTATCAAATAAAAACTATCATGAAACTAATAATTATTTAATACATTAATACAATTTATTTGCATAATTAAGTAAAATAAATAAAGAGGAGAGTTGGAAATGGGCTTGTTTTGAGGCAATTTTGGGGGATTTAATAAGAAGTCCAACAAGAAATTCGAGGCCCAAATAAAGGGCAGCCCAATCAAGTCCTGAATGATCAGCGCGCGTGGCTCCTTATGGTATACCGTGGGCATGCAATCTAGTGTGTTAGATAATGACATGAACACCAGATTTGATGAGGATTGTCGGATGATGAGATGAACATTGGTTCTGATGATGATCAGAGGCGGAGAGTGCGCAGGTGCATAGTAAGGAGGATAGTCGGGCCACATTGGATTTCACAACTAGTAATTGGTGGGTGGTGACATGTGTCACCACCACTAACCCACACTTAACAACACAATTAATTAAAATAAATAAAAGATTAGGATGCAACAAACCCTTAATCATAATTATAATCTTTTCTCTCTCTACGTATCCTACTCTCTTTCTCTCTCTATGTATCCTAATCTCTCTCTCTCTAATCCAACGCTTTGACCTCTCTCTTCATCTCTCGCCGGAAAATATGACTCGACCGCTCCAGAAGTCGCCCAACAACAGCGACAGCAGCGGCCCGACTCCGAACTTTGATTTTTCACGTTTTCTTGTTCGTATTGTCCTCTACTCCACTAATCTATACTTTGTTTTTTCAGATTCCTCATGGATTTTCCTAGATCTAAAAGGGGAAAAGTGAAACCCTAGTTTTGTTTTTTCACAAACGGCGGCGATGGTGGCTATAACAAAGCAAATTGATGACAAATAAGGAGAAAAGAGAAAGAAAACGGAGCCTTAATCTCCTTGAGGTGGTGGTCCTCGACCTTATACGGTGAGATCTTTCTGTATTATTCTCTTTGGCTCGCGATGTATCGATTTCAATGTTTGTCTTTCGGATTCTTTGTATTTCTGAAGGAATTCTGAGTAGGAAAATGATGAAGAATTTTTTTAGGGTTTTTGTGTTTGGTGTTGCGGCTGTTTCTAATTTGGATTTCGTGAACAGTGGTGCCTCCTGGATATCTGTGCAATCAATATCTTTATATTGTGTAAATTAGGTTTTCAATGTTTGGATCTCTGATTTTCTGGAAAAAAAGGGCCTCACGAAATGCTTCCTTATTTTTGGGCTTAACACAATTTTTGATTTCTTTAATTTTGCTTTGTTGTTGGCTTGCTGGACTTTTGATTTTCTGGAAAAAGTTTTATGAATTTGTGTATTGGGCCTTTGCAAATTATGATTTCTTGTTAGCTTGGGCTGAAACTTGCTATTTTGACTTGCTACTTGTGTGAATTTACTGCAACCATGATGTTATCCTTTGAGTTTTACTGCAGTAAATCCTCTCTAACTTCTATTGTGAACCGAGAACATTTTTCTTGTGATTTTTAATAGAGGTTACTTTGGCCAATGATTGGCATTTGGAAATTCTGATTTTGTTGAAACAATTATGTTTATGAGGCTTTGAATGCTTGACTATGATTGAACCAAACCCTCAATTTCCTGATTCTTTCCATAATCCCTAATGATGAGATCGCAAAAATACTTTCTTGAATGCTTTCTCATTCATGAGTTTATGTTTTCTAACCATGTTTATTTTCCTTTGTTTCAAGAGTAACTCAATGGCATGGAGAATGAAAAGGAGGTAATCGTGGCTTATGATGAAGCTTAGGAGCATGTTGGAGGGAAAGTTTGAAAATAAAGTCAAGGAAATGGCCATGAAGATCTCGAAGCTTGAAGAATTCCTTATGGTTTAGAATAAAGTAGTATACAAAAGAACGTTCAAGGTGGAAGAGGATTGATTACCAAAAGAACCCTAAAATTTTTCCCTACATGGGATGTCAATTCCATATAAGATATCTTGACTACAGAGTCAAGGAAGAGGTGACTGAGGAGAAGAAACTAGTAAAGCAACATCAGAATGTCCTAACATAGCAGTAACGACTGAGGAATATTATGAGATCTCAACAACACCAAAGATAATCAAGAAATCACTGAAGGTCTCAATGAAACAGATACCCAGCTGAGGGCGATGAAAAAAAATATTAACGGAAACGTAGAAAGCCCTCTAACAGAGACACCAAGGCTGAAGACTTTAACGAAGATATGATTTTTTTTTAGAAAATTTCTGAAGATCCCAAAGAATATGTGACTTGAGAAATTGTCTGAAGATCCCAAAGAAGACGTGATTTGAGAAATTGTCTAAAGATCCCAAAGAAGATATGATTTGAGAAATTTTCTGAAGATCCCAAAGAAGATATGATTGAGAAATTGTCTGAAGATCCCAACGAAGATATAATTGAGAAATTGTCTGAATATCCCAAAGAGTTAAAGAATCCCTGAAGACTTTAACGAAGATATGTGGCTGGAACAATATTAGAATTGGTGTGCACGAAGGTGCGATAAGCCATGGCATGCTGAATGTCGCAATTTGAGTTACTAGCGGAACAAGTTCAGTAGCATAATTGAGAATACACTTCTCCGGGGATAAACAAATCATATTCAGCATACTGGTGTGATATAGATGTTTTATGAAGTCGGTAAATCTTTGTTTCCAACATTTATGCTGAAAAGATCTTAATGAACATGTAAAGATATGTTAAACAACTTTCGAGTTGACAAAATCTGCAATCTGTATGTAGATATCTTTACCGGGGGTAGAAGAATCAAATTCAACACTTGTGACTGAAAAAATTCCCTGGTAAGGTTCTTCGATTTGCTGGAATCGTCCCAACAATGCGTTGTAGCAAGTGGATAGGTGGATCAAATAAACATCCTACTTGGTGGATATTTATCTGTTATGTAATCAAAAAATTACTGGGGAAATAAACACACCAGAAGCTCAATATGGTCCTGATAACACGAATTTATATAATATATTTGACGTAATTTTCATAGATAATATTACTATTTTTATTTAATTATTCTATTTTATTTCCGTATTATGTTGGTATTTCTTTCGTTTCAGGAATTTGCATTAAATAAAGATTAATTGAGCAAAGGAATAAAATCGAGGGAAAATCGGATTAAAAAGATAAAGAAATGAAGCAAAAGGGTGATATAGCAAAAAGGAGGAGTTAAGAAGAAATAAATAATTATAAGACTAAGCCCAGAAGAGAAAAGCCCAGCAGAAGTTCAGTCCACTAGCTGTGACGGTCGTCAGCCATCTGCCACGACCGTAAGACATCCATGAAGCGCGTGACGACCGTAACACCATGGCCACGACCGTAACACGGGAAAACATGAAACCTGCTCGTAACGCACTTGTGACGACCGTAATGCGCCTAATATCAGTTACAGAACAAGTGCAGAACGTGGAAAAGCTTCAGCAGAGAAACTTCTCAACCACCCACTCATGCCACGTTCAACCCACTTCTCCCACTTCCTTCTTTCTCTCCCATGTTCTCCCACTTTCTGGAAGTTATGCACATGATCTCCACTAACTCTTCGTGTGAAATTGGAAAAGGGAAGTTACAAATGAAGCCTATAAATACAGCTTCAAGCATTCAGTGCAAGGGTCGGAGATTTTCTTCCCGAACAACCGTTACTTTGTATTTCGTATTTTATTTTCTTTTCAGTTTCTTACTGTTATTTTATTTTTCCTATTCCAGTTTCTTTTCTTATATTTTATTTTTAGTTTAAGCTTTTGTAATTTTCTCACAACAATTTCTACACCGGAAATTGTTGTGTATTTTTCACTGATCTAACCTTACGTTAGATCTAGTGCTTTTTATTTCCTTGTTGCAATTTTCTTTTCGATTCAAGTGAAGAACAAGATTATTCAAGTATTATTATTTCCAGGTTCTTAATATAATTATTTTATTTTGTTTTAAATATTGTTGCTTGATATTTATTTATTTAATTATGGGAATGTTTAAATATATTGAACCTTATTATTTAGGCAAATCCGAATTAATAAATATGTCCAGCTAAACCGTTTAGGTATCGGTAAGTAATAGTAGTAAAAGTAGGAATTAAATTGTTTCTAAGCTAAGATATTAATTAACACAATTTCTGGTTATGACTTTTTATAATTAAAATCCTTCTTTTCGTTACGAAAGTAAGTTAAGTAGAATAGGTTAGGATCGAGACCACGAAAGTGTGAGGTTTTAACCGGATAGCTAAAGTTAGGCATTTGATTTAAATACAGTGAAAGCGCTTTAAAACAAATTAGAATTAATTAAGTTTCCAAAAAGTATGTTCTAAACACTTATAGGCTAGCGAAAGCAGGTATAGGGCTTTAGACGTGTAATCCGAGATAAGACCACGAAAGTGTGAGTTGAGGATTTTTAAACTGATTAATTCTACAGATAAATTAAGTTAACAATCTTTATACGCTTAAGTCTAATTTAATCCGCTTAGGTTCACTACGTTACGTACCGATATCCGTTTTATTTATATTTCTATTTTTCCTTAAACCAAAATCCAAAAGAATTATTCGCCTTAGCTGTATACCGTAACTTAGGATAACAATAGATCGATTTATAGTCTCGTGGGTTCGATATCTTTTAAAACTACGCGATAGGACTGCACTTGCGGTCTCCGATTCATAGACGATAAAGTCCTGCAATCAAGTTTTTGGCGCCGTTGCCGGGGACTATTTAAGTCGATATTGTAACTCTGGTGTTACACCGTATAGACTAAGGCATTTTTATTTTATTTACCATGTATAGCCCAAATTTTTCCTACGCCCATTATCAGTATTTTAAGAAACCACAAGAATCCCATAGATCCAACCTTGAAATACTGATGGAAGATTTCAATGCTTCACAAACGTACTCTTACCCAAATTACCTCCAAAACTACCAATCCCCACATTTTGAGGAACCAAAAGAAACTTATAATTTCAACCAAACTTTTCCTCAACCCAATTTTCTCTACAATCATCAAACCCAATATTTTGAAGAATCACCAGAACCATATAAATCTGATATCGAAATATTGATGGAAAATTTTAATGAAACATCTAGGATGATAGAACGCTTCGGGGAAACGCAAAAAGAGACTTTAACTTACTTCCAAGACTCTGAAGAATCGCAAGATTTTAACTTCGAAACACCAATAGAGGATTCAGATGAGATGATAACTAACTCTAGGTTAGAGTCTATGATTGAGCATTTTGTAGAGACACAAACTATCCAAAACGAAGAAGTAAGAAAACAAAGTCTTCAAAATAATGAAACCCTTAGCCAACTAACCATTATGGTTGAATCCCTCGCGTCTAACAACATTGGTTTAGAAACTCAAATTTCCCAACTCGAACAAAACCTTCTAGGACCTTTACCCAAGGAAGATATGGATGTTGAAACAACCATTATAGAAAAATTATTTGAAAACCTAGAAAGTGATGATGAGTTTGAAGAGAGTGATATTGCGACCGAGGAAAGTTCTGACGAGAAAATAGTGGAGATTGAGGCGATGCACCGCTCAAGAGGAGGTTGTAAAAGAGGTAGAGGAGCGCAAATTGTAATCCCACATCACTACATCCCTCTGACCCCGAAATATTTTATGGGAACTCCGCTAGACCCCAAATTTAAAACGTATGTTGGATTAAATAATATCCACATTAATTCAACACTATTTGAAGTCTTGCCTAAAAAGCGAAAATTAGAGGACCATAAAGTTAAGGATATAATTATTGTCAATAGGGTAAGGTTAACTTATGAGGCGATGGATGAAATCACTAAGCCCAAATTCGAAAAACTTATACTTATGATAGATCCAGAACCACCCTACAAACGTAAGAAAAGAAAAGGTGAGGGATATGTGAGATGGCTTGATAAGTGGCGATGGAAAATCAACGAGTAGTCATTCAAATTTTAGATTTTCTTTTTCGTATTTTCAATTTTTCTATTTTATGTTAAATTTTAAATTTTACTCGATTGACGGTTGCACCCTTTCATCGATGCGTTTGAACTATTTCCCCATAATACCGATAATTATACTCAATTAAATAATTCACGCTAATATTTATAATTATAATTGAGTAATATTTTAATTATCGTATTTCCCGTCTCCTATTAATATACCGAATCAATATTTCTCAATATTTATTATATTAATTATAAGGTATTATATATACTAGTATTATATATATATATATATATATATATATATATATATATATATATATTTATATCCTATTGTTTGAAATTATCTATAATATATATATATATATATATATATATGTAGTATGTATGCATGTGATCTGAAAATTTACTCCCTATCTCATACCCCAAGTCACATGTATTACTAGAAAGGCATGTAATTACAATTCCCAAATTCTTGACATGCCAAGATTTAGACTCTGCCTAAATTCACATCTCGCTGCCCAAAACGATCGTCCCCATGCCTCACGCGTTTTATCTTCTGGTCTCCTTGACTGATTTAATGTTTCGTCCGTTTCTTCTTTTCATTTCCCACCATAATTCCCATTCAAACTCTTCTCTTTTCATTTCCCAAATTATAATTCATTATAATTTATTTATTCTTCCATCCTCACACCACTATAAATATTCTTCCACATTTCTTCTCATTTCACATCCCTTCCATTTACTCCTCATATATTCTTCTCTCATCCACTCCATCTTTTTCCCTTTTTATCCTTCATTTCCTTCTCTTCCTTGGCTCCACGAAACACCAATCGTCAAGTGAAACCCGACCGACCTCGTACTAGAGGTAGAGGAGCAAGAGAACGAAATTTTCCGAGCGACGAGTGATTACCCTTCTCCTTTCTGATTTTCTCCTGGTTCTATCGCATTGAGGACAATGCTTAATTTAAGTTTAGGGGAGTCAGAACATTTCTATGTTCGTTTTATTTTCTTTGCTCTAATTTGTATTTCCTTTTGTTTCTTTTTCCTTGTATTGCAAAATTTCCATTCAATAAAATACATCTTTATGAAATTTTAGTCTTTTATGTTAAATTTCGTGCTTATTCGAATTCCTCCATTTTCTTGAGCCATAACGAAAATTCAAATGTTATATTAACATATTCAACTAGTATTAAGGTTGCTTATTTTTATAAATAAGAACTCGAGCGACTAAAACAAAATTATTATCGCCATAACTCTTCGTAACCCCAAAGCGTTAGATCGGTTTAAGTACTTATTATACCAACACCTTAAGACTTAGTTTTAAAGTAATCCCAGTAGTTTATAAAAGCAATGCACCGCCTTAAACGACAAACTACGTGGAGAATCGATGAATATAAGTGTTTGATCAAGAGTTTTAAGGAAAAATTTTAGAAGATGCACTTATTAAGTTAGATGGTCCTTACCAGATCATTTAATTCAACAGTTGCGGAAACTATAAAATATTTATGCAAACAACCATTATGAATTGGTTCAGTGGTTTCTGGTGCTGAACTTGGTAGGGCGGACGACGGTCCGATCTCCCGCAATTTGTAATTGGATAAAGGAGTACCAAATATAATTACCAGAACTCCTAGCTGGATTATAAGATCAAAGTCACTAACCGGTTACTCCACTATGTGCGCGTAAGGTAAAGGGCTTAATGTGATTGCGCAAGAATGAAAACGGGTGAAACAAAACGAAAGTATTAGGTCGAGTTATAATTCATGACTTAATTTGGTCTGCATAAATGAGGTTATCTAGTGTTATTACGGTAATTTTAATGTCGAAGTCTAAACTTGAGTTATCCAACAAAGAAGTGAATAGCAACCAAATACGAATTGAATTGTGTTTTATATTTGCGTTTGACTTATCCTTGCTTGATTTTTAATTTCTAATTTTTGCTTGAGGACAAGCAAAGGTATAAGTATAGGGGAGTTTGATAACACGAATTTATATAACATATTTGACGTAATTTTCATAGATAATATTACTATTTTTATTTAATTATTCTATTTTATTTCCGTATTATGTTGGTATTTCTTTCGTTTCAGGAATTTGCATTAAATAAAGATTAATTGAGCAAAGGAATAAAATCGAGGGAAAATCGGATTAAAAAGATAAAGAAATGAAGCAAAAGGGTGATATAGCAAAAAGGAGGAGTTAAGAAGAAATAAATAATTATAAGACTAAGCCCAGAAGAGAAAAGCCCAGCAGAAGTTCAGTCCACTAGCTGTGACGGTCGTCAGCCATCTGCCACGACCGTAAGACATCCATGAAGCGCGTGACGACCGTAACACCATGGCCACGACCGTAACACGGGAAAACATGAAACCTGCTCGTAACGCACTTGTGACGACCGTAATGCGCCTAATATCAGTTACAGAACAAGTGCAGAACGTGGAAAAGCTTCAGCAGAGAAACTTCTCAACCACCCACTCATGCCACGTTCAACCCACTTCTCCCACTTCCTTCTTTCTCTCCCATGTTCTCCCACTTTCTGGAAGTTATGCACATGATCTCCACTAACTCTTCGTGTGAAATTGGAAAAGGGAAGTTACAAATGAAGCCTATAAATACAGCTTCAAGCATTCAGTGCAAGGGTCGGAGATTTTCTTCCCGAACAACCGTTACTTTGTATTTCGTATTTTATTTTCTTTTCAGTTTCTTACTGTTATTTTATTTTTCCTATTCCAGTTTCTTTTCTTATATTTTATTTTTAGTTTAAGCTTTTGTAATTTTCTCACAACAATTTCTACACCGGAAATTGTTGTGTATTTTTCACTGATCTAACCTTACGTTAGATCTAGTGCTTTTTATTTCCTTGTTGCAATTTTCTTTTCGATTCAAGTGAAGAACAAGATTATTCAAGTATTATTATTTCCAGGTTCTTAATATAATTATTTTATTTTGTTTTAAATATTGTTGCTTGATATTTATTTATTTAATTATGGGAATGTTTAAATATATTGAACCTTATTATTTAGGCAAATCCGAATTAATAAATATGTCCAGCTAAACCGTTTAGGTATCGGTAAGTAATAGTAGTAAAAGTAGGAATTAAATTGTTTCTAAGCTAAGATATTAATTAACATAATTTCTGGTTATGACTTTTTATAATTAAAATCCTTCTTTTCGTTACGAAAGTAAGTTAAGTAGAATAGGTTAGGATCGAGACCACGAAAGTGTGAGGTTTTAACGGATAGCTAAAGTTAGGCATTTGATTTAAATACAGTGAAAGCGCTTTAAAACAAATTAGAATTAATTAAGTTTCCAAAAAGTATGTTCTAAACACTTATAGGCTAGCGAAAGCAGGTATAGGGCTTTAGACGTGTAATCCGAGATAAGACCACGAAAGTGTGAGTTGAGGATTTTTAAACTGATTAATTCTACAGATAAATTAAGTTAACAATCTTTATACGCTTAAGTCTAATTTAATCCGCTTAGGTTCACTACGTTACGTACCGATATCCGTTTTATTTATATTTCTATTTTTCCTTAAACCAAAATCCAAAAGAATTATTCGCCTTAGTCAGATACCGTAACTTAGGATAACAATAGATCGATTTATAGTCTCTGTGGGTTCGATATCTTTTTAAAACTACGCGATAGGACTGTGCACTTGCGGTCTCCCGATTCATAGACGATAAAGTCCTGCAATCAGGTCCTCTGAGAGCAACTCGGAGAAACAAAATTGTAGAGGTTGCTGCCACTAAAATTTACTGAGAAGATTTTCCTTTGAAAGAAATCGTGAAAATACCATAAGTATGTTGTAGTAACCCTTCCTGAAGGAGACTCGCTTGGGAGTAAACGAAGCTTCGCTGGGGAAACTCCATAAGAAAACCGTGTGGAAAACATCACTGAGGATTCCTGGTTGAAAATTTTGCTGGCATTAGAGTTCATTTAAAAAGAAAGACAACCGTTTCACTGGGGAAGAAATATCGATTGGAGAAACCATCATTTGTTAAGATCTAAACAAGTATACAACTTGTGCTGGAGAGAAGAGGATAATCCTGCCGTCTGAGAACTAATATTTCAACTTTGATCCTTATAAGGACAATAACAACCTTAGCTAGGGGAAAACCTACAAGAGATAAACTTAGTCGAAGCTAATGCATGAGCATGCTATGCATGGATTTTAATGATTTAATTCAAAGGATATTAAACTAATTTCGCGACACTGCTTGAAGGGAAAAATTCGAATGCACCCTAAAGATAACATATTAAAACCTTGAATGTTGATCTATCCCTTGAAAGGCTCCAAGGTAGTCCTTGCAGAAGGAAGGATAGCAATTTCTGAACTACTTTAACAGAATGCCCCAAGTTGGATGAATTGGATGCAAAGAGCACATGTTTAGCAACTCAGGGACCAAAAGTGGACTTCTGCGGGGATAAAATAACTTATGTTTAGTGCACAAGTTTGACGATGATTTTTTTAACAGTTGACAAGCTTCCATCTCTGCAAACAACTTGATCACAAAAGGCTATAACAAACATATGCAGATATGTTGAACAACTTTATTGTTGACAAAACCTTATTTTGTAACTACTGAGTAGATAGTGAATTGAAATAAGAAAGAAATAACTCCACTGGGAGTAGGGGAATCAAGTTCAACACCGGATGATGGGAATAGACGCTTTCATAGTGGATAGATCCTTCATCACGAGATAGAGGTCTACGTCAACAACATGATAGCTCGATCTCAGACTGAGGAAGAACATCTCGATCATTTGCAGAAACTATTTGACAGATTGAAGAGGTACAGACTGAGACTTAATCCCAACAAGTGCACCTTTGGAGTCCGATCCGGAAAACTCCTAGGTTTTGTTGTCAGTGGTAAAGGTATTGAAGTTGACCCAACCAAGGTTAAAGTTATTCAAGAGATGCTAGCGCCCCGCACCGAGAAGGAAGTCAGAGGTTTCTTGGGCCATTTGAATTACATTGCCAGATTCATTGCACATCTAACTGCTACTTGTGAGCCAATCTTCAAGTTACTAAAGAAAGATCAAGTGGTAGAATGGAACGATGATTTCCAGATCGCTTTTGAAAAAATCAAGGAGTACCTACAGAATCCTCTTATCCTGATGCCGTCTGCCGAAGGAAGACCTCTTATCATGTACTTAACAGTGTTAGAGAACTCAATGGGGTGTGTGTTGGGCCAACATGACGAGTCTGGTCGAAAAGAGTATGCAATATACTACCTTAGCAAAAACTTTACCGACTATGAAACAAGATACTCACAGCTCGAGAAAACTTGCAGCGCTTTGGCTTGGGCTGCTCGCCGACTAAGACAGTATATGTTGACTCACACCACCTTGTTGATCTCTAAGATGGATCCTATAAAATACATATTTGAGAAACCAGCTCTTTCCGGAAGAATAGCAAGATGGCAAATGATCTTGACCGAATACGACATCCAGTACACTTCTCAAAAAGCGATCAAAGGAAGTGTAGTAGCCGATCATTTGGCTCATCAAGCCGTAGATGACTATCAGTCTATGCAGTTCGAGTTTCCAGATGAAGATGTTTTACTAGTTACTGATTGCGAAGAACCAGGCCCAGACGAAGGACCTGAACAAGGATCCCGATGGACCATGGTCTTTGATGGAGCCTCAAACGCAGTTGGCAATGGCATTGGCGCCATCGTTACATCCCCTACAGGCGGACATACGCCTTTCACTGCCAGATTATGTTTCAACTGCAATAACAACATGGCCGAATATGAAGCGTGTATCATGGGTATTAAAGTTGCTATTGACTTAAGAATCAAATTCTTGCAAGTGTATGGAGACTCAGCTTTAGTGATCAGTCAGATCAAAGGCGAGTGAGATACGAAGCATCCGAATCTCATTCCCTATCGAGAGCATGTTCTGAGTTTGATCCCCTACTTCAAAGAGATTACTTTTGATCATATTCCACGAGAAGAGAATCAGTTGGCAGACGCATTATCTACTATGTCATCTATGTTCAAGGTCATATGGGACAACGAGGCTCCCCAGATCATCATTGAAAGGTTTGACGGACCGACATACTGTTGTGAACTTGATGTAGAAGAGAAACCTTGGTACTACAATGTGAAGAGGTATCTTGAGACTCGGGAATATCCCGCAGGGGCATCTGTCAATGATAATAAGTTCTTGAGAAGATTCGCATCCAAATTCTTTCTCACCAACGACATTTTGTACAAGCGCAACCACAATTTGTGCTTACTCCGCTGTGTGGATCAGAAAACTGCGAGACGAGTCATGAAAGAGTTACACGAAGGCGCATTTGGTACCCATTCCAGTGGACATACGATGGCTAAGAAGATTCTGAGAACAGGTTACTATTGGTCCACCATGGAAGCTGATTGTCACCACTATGCTCGATCTTGTCACAAGTGCCAGATATATGCCGGCAAAGTGCACGTACCTCCGGTACCTCTGAATGTTTTAACTGCTCCTTGGCCTTTTGCAATGTGGGGCATTGACATGATTGGAGAAATCAAGCCCACCGCTTCCAACAGACATCGTTTCATCCTTGTGGCAATGGACTATTTCACCAAGTGGGTAGAGGCAGCCTCGTTCGCATCTGTTACCCAGAATGTTGTGGCTCGATTCATCAAGCATAATCTAATTTGTCGGTATGGCACTCCCGAAAGGATTATCACAGATATCGGCTCTAATCTTAACAACAAAATGATCACCGAACTCTGCACGCAGTTTAAGATCAAGCATCACAACTCTTCTCCATATCGGCCTAAGATGAATGGCACAGTGGAAGCCGCCAACAAGAATATCAAGAAGATTATACAGAAGATGATGTGATACGGTGAACTGACTTTGTAGGATTTTTTGTATCCAAATGTGCGGATAGCAAGAGTCGCCACCGACTTTTATTTTTATCCAATTAAGGGAAGGTAAAAGTACAGAAAAAGACCTTCGTTAGATTCTGAGTTCGGGAGAATGGTTATGAAAAGGGAAGGTATTAGCACCCCTTTTCATCCGTAGTTATCTACGGGCTCTTAGTTGCTCTAGATCACTTTTTAAAATTGCTTTCTGTGTGTTTGAAAAAATGTTTTGAAAGAGGCATTTCGCTTTGACTTTGTAATGACTCGTGTAGGAGTGTATACAAAGTGTTCGGAAATGTTTCGTTTTGAAAAGAATTTGAACTTTGAAAAAAAGTGTGTGGTGTGAAAAGCATTTGATTTTTAGAGCAAGCAACTAAAAGACTTATTTACCCACTCAGAATTGGTCGTTTTGTTGTACTTCTACATTCCTTTAGAATAGCGCTAGCCGTACCATTAGTTAGTAGGTAGCTCCATTCGTTGGATGTAAACGGGACATTCGAAGGGACATCGGATGGTCATAGAAAGCAACTTGTAGGAAGTATCCTAGCACATTCGAAGGGACTATCATCATTTTTCGTAGGCGACAATCGAGGGTCAAGATCATGTATTCGGAGGCGACATCGTGGGTCTATGATCTTTGTATCGAAGGGACTATGATGATTTGTTTGGAAGGCAACGGTGATAGAATACCTACGCTCGAGGACATGACCATCAGATTCGTAAAACGAGAGAATTACCCTAAGGGTGCGTGTGAAAGAAGTGTGTCAAATTCAGATATTTTATCTTGAAGATTAGTGTGAGCTATGTCCAATTATTATCTTGCCATACACGCCTAGTTACTAACAGCTTATAGGGTGCGGAAGTTAAAATGCGGAATGTAAAGTGCGGAAAGGTAAATGTCCCACGCTATTACAAGGCTTTGGGGCGATACATAATTTAAACTTATGGAAAATAAAACCTAGATTAAACTATTACAACCCATGAGCAATTACATTATTGGAAAAATAAAACGATAAAAAAAACGTCCGAATCGGTGCAACGTGAAAGAATAAGAAAATCGGAAATGCAATATGAATTGAACAAGAGAAAAAATGTTAGAAAAATGCAAATTTTAATATGAGAAAATTAATATATGCTGGAAATAGGATAAATATATTAAAATAATTTTTTGGGATTTTTTGGAAAAGATTTAATAATTAAAATGCAATTTATAATGATTTAAATGCTAAAATATAGATAAAAATAAATATGCATGCAAAAATATGTTTTTTAATTTATTAAATTAAATAAAGATTTTTATGAAAATAATGTAAAAAGAAAAATAATTTTGGTAATTTTTTAATGCAGAATAAAAATTATGAAAAGAAATTAAAATGAATAGAAATATTAAAAATAATGAAAATATGAAAATAATTGAGTTTTGGAAAAAGAAAGGCAAAACTGGTCCTGATGAGGATCGAACTCGTGACCAGGGAGAGTATCCATGAACAATCCACGCCTTAACCAACTGAGCCATGTGTGCTTCACTGTTTGGAAACGGATTGAATGCAAGAAAGACAAGTGTCGCTCCCTGATGTCCTAGGCCGCGCGCGAACCTTCATCGTCCCCAATTCAAATATTTGAAGCTAGCGTCGGCTGTTACTCGACGCTATGACCCTGGCTAATTCAAAAAATCAAGCAAACATAATATAAATTATATCTAAGACCATGGATCGATTCCTCAGGTCATTCCGAATGCAATGGTACAGGTCTTGTTGTCCAATTTTTCCATTTAAGCAAAGCCCTAAATCGAGCTCAGGAACCCTAGCTATGGTATATCACGATTCAGGCCATGGAAACACGATTGGCTTACCCAGATCGCTTGCAAACTTGATTCTAAGCATGAACAAACAATCAAAACAGATTAATAATGCATGAATGATGAAAATCAATTTTGAATGAAACTTGACAAACCGAAATCGTGTTTGATGAATTCTTGATGGTTTTGAATGATGTAAGAGTCTGGATCGACTCAGAACAACCCAAGGAATGCAATGGAAGGCTTGGAATTGGCTGAATCGAAGCAAAACTAGGGTTACCAGTTGCTTCAAGTGCACGAAATTTTGACTTTAGGTTAGGGTTCTTGGAGCAATTTTTTCCTTCTTTCTTGATAGGTATGCATCATGTATTTATACTGGATGGATTTGGGATTGAATTTGGAAAGAATTGATCAACATTCAATGGAAATCAAATTTGATATTCTCATGAAATCAAATTTTCAAATTTTGCCCAATTTCAATCCAATCTTGCCAAATTTGATCTAATTTCGAAATTGGCTGGCATTTATGGGTTGATTGGATCACAAGAAAGCAATAAAAAATCAATCTTCCAATTAATTTTGATTTTATAATTTATTTTAAGATTTAATTTGCATTTAAATAAATAAATTACAAATTAAATAGAAAAATAAATCAAAAATTCGTGGCATTGGGCTTGGACACTCCTAATTGCATGAGGAACAAGTTAGGATGAAGAAAAAGTAGGCCCATTTGCAAAAGATTTGATTTTTTGAAGTATCTCTCTTTGTGCATTCTTCCAAAATTGCCCAACTTGTGAATGGTGTAACTTGCTCAATTTTCCACATTTTTGAGTGTTCTTGGACTTTTTGGAAAGCTCTAAGAGTCCTCTAACCAATGTCTTTGGTCTCATCTCATTTGGAGTTACCATGCTCAATATATCTTCAAAACAAAAAGTTGACTTTTTGTTGACTTTGAAAATGACCTGTAATGTTTTGAGCCATACCTCTCAAATGAAGCATTTTTTGGACATTCTTGTGAGACATGAAGTTGTAGAGAATTGAATTTCCTTCAAAATGAGCTTTGGTGGGAAAATTTCTGAGAAAGTATGAGAAAGTTATGATCGGTCAAAGTTCGATTGACTTTTCACCTAGAAACCCTAATTTAGAAAGTTTGACTTTTGAGCAAATCTTGAGTTTTCTTGATGAATCATGATCAACCCTTGATCAAATGATGAATGTAACTTCAAAATGAGGATGTTGACCAAAAATCGAAGTTTTGGTATGTTGACCACATTGACTTTTGTCCAATACACCGATTTTCAACCATCCGAGCAATCGCCGAGGAAACTTGATTTGTGAGGCTTGAAACTTGACATGGAGAATCTGAAGCATATGAGGAGGCATGAAGACCATTGGAGGTGTTGGAAACTCATCTTGACTTGAGAGATACCAAACCCTAGTTTGGGTTGATTGTCTAGGAGAGAGTTTGTCTGGTCAACTCTTGAGGAATCCTTGAGTATGGATGTATGAAATCTCTTGAGTAGATGTAGGGAAAATTTTGGGGTATGAGCTGCCCTGCTCAATCTTCTTGTCTGGAGGGTTAGATTGACACGCTTGTCTTCGTGACCGGAGGTAGAAGATGATTGAACACCGAGTACACCGAAATTTGCACTCGCCGTTGGTGGATGATGCGGAATGGGCTTTGATGCCATTTGAGAAGTTGGAGATTTTTTGGGAGCAGTCGCACGCTAGACTCGAGGTTGTTAATAGGAGAGTGACGGTGATGGGCTTAAGATGCCATCGGAAAGGGCGATCCGGGAGTGAGTCGACGTTAGACTCAGATGTTTCGAAGGAGAGGAGATGGGCTTAAGATGCCATCCGGGAGTCGTGACGTTAGACTTCGTGTTCACTTTGAATGAAGTTATTGGTCGTATTGATTTTAACCATATATGCAGATTCAAAGTGAAGAAATGTTGACAAGTAGTCGGAGATGGGCTTAAGGTGCCATCCAGGGCAACTGAATCGTACGCTAGACTCTGTAGTTGCTGTTGATAATAGGAAGAGGTCAGAATAAATCTTCGTGCCGATTACTCTGAGGGAGATTGTAGTTGGCAAAAATGTGGATAGCTTCCGTTGTGCATCGGTGTTGATCCATTGCACGTTATCGGAGGATAACGAGGTGGTCTTTCGGATAGTTTTCCGTCGGTTCGGGCTTAATCTCGGACTGTTTGCGTGATGACTTTCACTGCTTTGGAGAAAACAAGAGAAACTTTGATAGAATATTCGTTAGCTTTATGCAAGGTATGATGCATGACAGTGTATATGAATGACATATGCATGAATTATGACTTCCTGAATAATGTATGAATGATAGATGTTGTGATGTTTCAAAACATATCCATCTTGAAGAAGATGCGGATGTTTGAGGATTTCGACTCGCCTGGGGAATTGTGTAGGTGGAAACCCCGTCAAGGAGAAGAAAGATATCCGGATTCCTCCGATGCTATATCGACCAAGTCTTGGGCCTAGACACCGCTGAGGAGAATCGAAGGCGATCGTTAGGGACCTTGTATGTAGATCCCGCGAGGAAATTTAGAGACGCCACCGGGATTCCGAGTGTAGATCCGCTTGAAAGCATTTGATGGTTGCTGAGAGACCGGGCTAGAAGAGTCTGGAGTCCGTTGTAATCTCTGGCTGGGGGATGAAAGGTGTAAGTTCCTCCGATGCACTATCTGACCAAGTTTTGAGTCTGGATACTGCTGCCGGGGAGAAGAGGGAGGATTGAGACACATCCGCTGGGGATGAACACCTTGACTGGGGATGAGGTGCTACTGCTGGGAGACTGATGTAACATTACTTAGTCGAGTGGAATTGCTGCTCGTGGACTCCCTTTTGCTCTGCCGGGGAAATTGTGTTGTGAGTGACACCTTTCCAGGGATCATGCTCTGTGGGGGGAATGCTTTGGTGACTTTGTCGTCGTCCCAATTCCTGGAGCCTGTAGTAAGTACTTTTGTATGTTTACTTTTCGCATGCTTGTGATTAGGTTCTTATTGTCAAATGCGTATAGTCATTCAAAGCAAACGTTGGACGTATTGCAAACGACAACAACAAAAATTGTAAAGAGAAAGAAATTTGCGTTTATTTGAAAGGTGGCGTATGGCCAAGTAGTTTGTACACAAGAAAAGTAAAAAGCTATGCGGACACAATCTCGTTAAGTCCCAACTATGCTAGTACTCATATATTTCAACTATCTCATCTCCTCGCTGTCAGTAGAAAGTGAGTAGACTGATCTTCGCCATTTGAACCTTGAATGCTGATAGTAATGGCGGTGATCCGAAGAGACATAGTCGCACGCTTAAATCCCTAACTTTGCCTAGACCGCCTTTCGGTTTTCACCACGGATACCCTTTTTGCCCAAGCCGCCTTTTCAGGTTTTCGACTTGCCGGGTGTACATGTTTTGTATATATCCTTAACTTTTGCCCGAACCTTTTTGGTTCGCCAGGATGCCCTCATTTTTGCCTAGGTTCGTCGACCTAGCGGGTCTTTTATGTAGTATTTTTGACTATGTCGCATTCACTGGTGTGGAAGTCTTCACCATCCATGGTGCTAAGTATCATAGCTCCAGGAAAATCTCTTGACTACAAATGGTCCCTCGAGGTGGGAGTCCATTTGCCCTAGGATCACCTTGTGGAAGAATGATGCTCTTGACTACTAGATCACCGACTTGGTAGACTCGGTGCTTGACCTTCTTGTTAAATGCTCGATCATTCGCTCGATAAATCATCCATGGCGGATGGAGTCGCTTCTCATCGATCACGTTAATGGTCAAGGCGAACTGACCCAATCATCTTCGCCTAACTCGCCTCTGGAGGACTCGTTGAGGGTATCGAACCTCGATGGGTAAGACGGCTTCCATACCGTGATACGAGAGAAGGGGTTGCCTGCTGATGTTCGTCCAGTGCGATAACCATGAAGAGAAAATGGTAACATCTCATGCCAATCTTTGTAAGTCACCATCATCTTAGATAATCTTCTTAATGTTCTTATTGGCGGCTTCCACTGCGCCATTCATCTTAGGCCGGTATGGAGAAGAATTGTGATGCTTGATCTTGAATTGCGTGCAGAGTTCGGTAATCATCTTATTGTTGAGATTGGAACCATTATCTGTGATAATCCTTTCAGGAGTGCCATACCGACAGATAAGATTATGCTTGATGAATCGAGCCACTACATTCTTGGTAACAGATGCATACGAGGCTGCTTCTACCCACTTGGTAAAGTAATCAATTGCCACAAGGATGAAACGATGTCCATTGGAAGCCGTGGGCTTAATCTCTCCAATCATGTCAATGCCCCACATTGCAAAAGGCCAAGGAGAAGTTAGAACATTCAGAGGTACTGGAGGTACGTGTACTTTGTCGGCATAAATATGGCATTTGTGACAAGATCGAGCGTAGCGGTGACAATCAGCTTCCATGGTGGACCAATAGTAACCTGTTCTCAAAATCTTCTTAGCCATGGTGTGTCCACTGAGTGGGTACCAAATTCGCCTTCGTGTAACTCTTCCATGATACGCATTTTCGGTCTACAGTAGATAAGCACAAGTCGTGGTTGCTTTGTATAAGATGCGTCTTGAGAAAGAATTTGGAAGCGAATCTCCTCATGAACTTCTTATCATTAATGTATGCCCTGGATATTCCCGAGTCTCAAGATACCTCTTCACATCGTAGTACCAAGGTTTCTCTTAGATCAAGCTCACAACAATATCCGGTTCGTTAAACTTCTCAATGATGATCCGGGGAGCCTCGTTGTCCCATCTAACCTTGAACATAGATGACATAGTAGCTAACGCGTCAAACCGATTCTCTTCTCGGAATATGATTGAAAGTAATCTCTTCAAGTAGGAATCAAACTCGTAACATGCTCGATACGGAATGAGATTCGATGCTTCGATCCCACTCGCCTTTATCGATCGATCACTAAAGCCGAGTCTCCATACACTTGTAAGAACTTGATTCTTAAGTCAATAGCACTTTAAGACCCATGATGCACGCAGACCGGCCATGTTGTTCGTGCAATGAAACATAATCGCGGTGAAAGGAGTATGTCCACTGTAGGGATGTAATGATGCGCCAATGCCATTGCCAAGTGCGTTTGAGGCTCCATCAAAGACCATAGTCCATCGGATCCTTGTTCGTGTCCTTCGTGCGAGCACGGTTCTTCGTAATCGTAACTAGTAAAACATCTTCATCTGAAATTGAGCGCATAGGCGATAGTCATCTACGGCTTGATGAGCCAAATGATCGGCTACCACACTTCCTTTGATCGCTTCGAGAAGTGTACTTGGATGTCATATTCGGTCAAGATCATTTGCCATCTTGCTATTCTTCCGAGAGAGCTGGTTTCTCAAAGATGTATTTTATCGGTCCATCTTGAAACCAACAAGGTAGTGTGAGTCAACATATACTGCCTTAGCCGGCCCAAGCCAAAGCGTTGCAAGTTTTCTCAGCTGTGAGTATCTTGTTTCATCGGTAAACTTTTGCTAAGGTAGTATATTGCATGCTCTTTTCGACTGCACTCGCCATGTTGCCCCAACACACACCCCATTGAGTTCTCTAACATCAAGTACATGATAAGAGGTCTTCCTTTGACATCGGAATAGGAGGATTCAGGTACTCCTTGATTTTGTCAAAAGCGATCGGCAATCGCTGCTCCATTCCACTACTTGATCTTTCTTAAGTAACTTGAAGATCGCTCACAAGTAGCGATTAGGTGTGCAATGAATCGGCAATGTAGTTTAATCGGCCCAAGAAACCTCTGACTTCCTTCTCGGTGCGGGGAGCTGGCATCTCTTGAATAACTTTAACCTTGGCGGGGTCAACCTCAATACCTTTTCTACTGACTACAAACCCTAGGAGTTTTCCGGATCTGACTCCAAAGATGCACTTGTTAGGATTAAGTCTCAACCTGTACTTCTTCAATTTGTCAAATAGTTTCTGCAAATGATCAAGATGTTCTTCTTCAGTCTGTGATCGAGCTATCATGGCGTCGACGTAGACCTCTATCTCGTGATGAATCATGTCATGAAATAATGTCACCATAGCACGCTGATAAGTGGCACCCGCATTCTTCAGTCCGAACGGCATAACCTTGTAGCAGAAAGTGCCCCATTGTGTAACAAAAGTAGTCTTCTCCATGTCTTCGGGAGCCATTTTGATCTGATTGTAACCGGAGAAACCATCCATGAAGGAGAAAACCTTATGCTGAGCGGTGTTGTCAACCAGAACATCAATATGAGGAAGTGGGAAATCGTCTTTCGGACTTGCTTTGTTCAGATCTCTGTAATCCACACACATTCGTACTTTGCCATCCTTCTTGGGTACGGGTACCACATTTGCAACCCACTGGGGATAAGAGGTGACGGCTAGGAAACCAGCGTTGAACTGCTTCATAACTTCGGCTTTGATTTTCTCTGACATCTCGTGACGCATCGACGACTTACATTTCCTTTGGGAAAACCTTCCTTTGTCGGCAATCGATGTACCACAATATCAATGTCTAAACCAGGCATGTCTTCGTATGACCAAGCAAAAACCTCAATATAGTCTCGTAGCATCTGAACCAATCTCTGTTTGACACTGTTCTCAAGACCCGCTCCTATCTTGATCTCTTTTCTGTCTTCGCTAGTACCCAAATTCACAACCTCAACTTGCTCTTCGTGTGGTTGTATAACTCGCTCTTCTTCTATGATCGCAAGTTCTCTGGCACTTCACAATCTTCCTCACTTTCGTCTTGGCTTGGTAGATCGGATTATCGAAGTCATATTTAGCACTAGCATATTATTAACAAGATTCGAGTGATTTCGACTAAAGGAGATTGGTATGACGTCTTGATCTTCCAATTCTTGAGCTCATTATGCCGGTTGGGAAGATCCACTTGCGATGTCGAAGTCATTGTCGTTGTCTTCTATAGCATAGATTCCACTCTGACTGATGCGGAAAGGAAGTTGGCCGGCACGTTCGTGACGTATCATCTTCTGACCCTTGATGATGAAGCCTAAACGAGTCTTGTCAAATTTGAAAGGAAGATCGGGAGAGGCCTAAATAGTACTACTTCTTCAACAGTGACTTGAGCATCTTTCAACGAGGCCATCCTAGGCGGAGCTTGTGTAACCAGGAGTGGTGGGAGAGTCGGCATGACTGGGATTGTTTCAAAAGCATGACAGGGAGTCTCGAAGAATTCGCCTTCCATCTCAAGATAACGGAACGACTGCAGATGACTGACCATGTATTCCTCTTCACACGTCTTGTGACAACCTTTCCTTTCACCGGTACTTGAGTTCGATGCAAAGTAGAGTAATTTGCCCATGTATCAAGGGCGTCCAGTAGGCAAGTAAGGTGGACGGATGTCCATGACAAAGAAAGTAGAGTCAAAAGTCGGGAACCGACTTTATGAGTGATGAGCTCTCCAAGCTTTGTTCGCTTAGAACCATCAAAAGCTCTCACAATTATGTCACGGGTCTCGAGAACCAACCCTTCGACATCAAGCCGATCAAAAGCGGTCTTGGTAGGATATTCGAGCGAACCGGTATCAACAAAACATGAGATAGGTAACGCCTTGCATTCAACAGAGATGTGCAAGGCTTTGTTATGTTTCTTTCCTAAGGAGTTAAATCGACATCGAGAAGCCTAGGCCGTTGTTGGCAGCCGGGCTAGCAATACAAACTTGATCGGTGGTAGTGTCTTGCGGCACATGAGCATTTTCGAAACTTCACCAAGGCATTAGCATGAGCCTCGGAGCATAAGAGCAAAGCGAGCATGGATATCTTGGACGAGTCTCATCTAGCATTCCACAACATTGTAATCACTCTTCTTGATGATCTTGAATTTCCTCCATTTCTTGTTTGGAGGTGTCTTGATAACTTCCTTTGGCACTTACGGTTGAGCGGGATGAGCCGATTCTTTCCCGTGCTGGGGATATTGGTGGAGTAGGCGAATGCGTTGGAGTCATGTGTCTTTGGAGGAGAGATCTCGGAGAATACCCTTGGTTCGGTCACCTATGGATCCGGTGATGTTGTCGATGTCGGGAATAGAAGCTCCAATGGTAAGATCTTCAATTGTCGAGGATCTTGCTTGACACCATGATAGTAAACATCACTCCATAGTTCAAGGATAGCCTTGTCGGAGGAATATGGGCCGGTCTTGGAGAAGTAATGATGAGAGGTGCCACTCTAGGCAGGATCGGAAGAAATTCTTATTGCGTTAACATCGGCATAGTCTTACGGGAAATCGTCACCCCATCCGGTCGCCTTAACATCTTCAATAGGAATCTTGTAACTATCGAACAGTGTACTTCACCATGTAATCATACTTTCCTTGGCTGCCCCAAGGTATCCCACACGGATGGTACAGTTTGTTCGCATTGTCAATCTTCAACTTAGACATTTCTTCACGACACGCACGGTGGTTTCGAAATAGTATCTCACGGTTATCCATCATGCCTTGAACACACCTTCTCAACCAAGCACAACCATCGGGCACGGATGGGCACCAACGACAATTCTCGGGCATCTGGATTGACACCGCAAGATTCTTCTTAACAATGTCGGAGGAATGGTCAAGTCATCTATTTTGAAAACATAAGTATCGTCCTGTGACATTGGAACTCTTGTCATGGTTAGGCATAGGCGCATTGATCACATTCGAGTCTCAATAGGAGGATCAAACTCAATCTTAGCTTGATCATATCTTGAATCTTGTTCTTGAGCCCAATAATTGTCGATGTCGTGTCGGGCTATTGGAATGGTAAGCACACTTAGCATTAGGATTGTATCTCGGAGAGGAAGTGTTGATGTTTTGAGGAGGATCCTCAAGGTGATCACTCGCTTTCAACATGTGTTGCAAGGCTTGCGACAATGGCATGTTGATCTTTATGTATCTTCGTGGCGTGTTCTCATACGTTGTCGGCGAGGTTGTCTTGATGTAGGATTGGAGATCACAAGCGCCTGATTGAGCACGGTCGGTCTTGGCTCGCTTTTCGACCATACACAACATTGGCTTCTTTCTTACCACCAAAAGATCTCTTGTGACATTTGAAGGTGTCTACGAATCTTCCCACTCTTGATACCGACTTCATCGCTCTTTGTCAATATCAACTCGGTGAATCAGGATGAAGAATTTCAATCGGATGATTGAAGAATGGGCTGTCGGTGTTCCCATAAACATATCAACCAACTCCCTATTGGACAAGGGTGGTTGAACTCTGCTGCTAGATCTCTCCATTTCGAGCATACTCCTTGAACTTCTCATCACGACCCATAGACATGCTTTGTAGTTGCATGCAGTGGGTGTCAATTCAAACATTGTACTCATATTTTCGTGAAAGCATCGCCAAATCACTCCAAGTACGGATACGGTCATTCTCTAGCTGATAATACCATTCCAACTGGGTTCCGGACAAACTCTCTTGAAAATAGTGCATCCACAACTTTCTGTCATCAGTGTGGGGATTGATCTTCTGGACATAGTGAAGCAACTCGATTTTCAAAAATCATTTAAAATGAATTTTCAAAAACAATGATGAAATCGCCACCTAATTTTATTCGTTCTAGAAAGAACGGGGAAATATAGATAAAACCCACAAAAATCGGATAAGGCGGTCTACAAGACCAAAAAGCATGGATTCGGGAGTCGGTTACGCAAGAGGAAGGTATTAGCACCTCTTACGTCCATCGTACTCGATGGGACCCATTTAGTTCAAAATGTGTTTGTGTGTGTGTAATCGCTAATTTCTAAATCATGAATTTAAGAAAGAAGAAAACGGGATTTATTTGTTATTATTTTGAGTTTGACACGGTTTCGAAACCGCGTGCCTACGTATTCCCTCGTGCAATGGGAAAGTCAAAACTCCGTAGTTCTGGTTGAAAATGTCTTGAATTGGTTGTGTTGATTTTAATTGAAATGTTTTTTGATGACCGCGTATGAGCGGAAAAAGGATTTGAATGGGTTGAATTGATTTTAATGGTAGATGACAAGTACCAAAACGTTGGGAGGTCCTCTAACGATTCAATACTCGAGATTGGTGATTGAGGTCAACCGATCTTCTCTCATCCAAAATCTTTATTATGAAAGGAGTGAGGTGAAACAAAGTTCACTTTTATTAAGTGTTATGGAATAAAGTATTTATGTCATTGGGTTACCCTCTAATGGCCCAAATACTTTACATTTTAATTAAATCGTTGGGCGAACCTCTAACAATTTAATTAAATACCATATCACTATGTTTTTTTGTTTTGTAAAAAAAATTGATTTAGAAAACAAATTCAATTAATTAATTTAATTTGAAAGTGTTTTAAACGTTCAAGTGTATGGAATAAAGTATTCGAGTCATTGGGTTTCCCTCTAACGGCCCAAATACTTTAAATTTTAATTAAATCGTTGGGCGAACCTCTAACAATTTAATTAAATACCATAACACTATTTTGAAAATTGCGGCGTTGGACGTAGAGAAATGGTATTTCGGGTTATGGTTAAACAAGTATATGGACTTGATTAATCATGAGACCCTGGTGCATGGTGATTGGTATATGGACCAATTATTTTTCGAGTTATGATTAATCAAGGCAACGAGGGCCCTAATTAACCTCGTGAGGATGGCCATGCCATCCCCACCATGAGACCCTTAGAAATTTGGTGTGGGTAACCAAAAATAAGAGAGATAGCGGAGGCGTTGTTGTTTTTATATTAATGTGAGAGCGGAGTGTGCAATCGAGTAATAAACAAACAAACGGATAATGTAATAACGGAAAATAAAAGAAAATAAATTAACACACAATACAAATCGGAATTTAAATAATTATTAGTATAGATATTCTTTTACTTGATGAAAAATCAATTAACAATTTAATTGGTAATTCAACAAATAAAAAACTACCATATGCCAAAATATTATTTAATACATCATGGTATAATAATAAAAAAAACTTGCATAATATTAATTTTAAAGAGAAAAGTTGAGAAATGGGCCTGTTTGAAGCTTTAAATCTGGAGGGTGTAGATAGCAATCTGAGCCCAAACCCAAAACAAAGCTGCTAGATCTTGTGTAGAAGCTCCATGGGTCATAATGTGGTCCACCATTCTGGAACGTCGGATCTGGACCTTGACAGATCTGATGGCCTATGGAAGAAGGGTGCAAAGCTGGTACCATGGGTGTACCTACACCAGATTTTCGAGCAGGGCCACACAGGTGGTGACAAGTGTCACCACCTGAACTAAACAACACATCCTAAAAGGCTATATTAATCTATGTCTTACTAATTAATTAAAGTATTAACCATAAATTAAAAAAAAATAAAAACTGATATTTAAACTAATACTTTTTTATTTATTAATTAGCTAAACTAACACTAATCTTAAATATTTTAAAGATTAAAACTAAATCACATTTTTAATAAAAATACCCTTACCAGAAAAATATTAATCCTATCTAAACTTATTTTCATATAACTTAAATAACAACTAATCCTACTTAATCTAATATTAAAACTAACTTAAGTTTTGTTTGTAAAAATAAATTAACAGAACATCAAAACCAAGAATCAGACTCCACACCCTCTCACACGTTTTGGCCTCTCATCTTCTCCTTTTCACGATCCTCACTCTCATCTCATGCAAACCCGCCGCCGCTCACCTCACCGTTATCGTTCTCCGACTCTCGTCCGTTTCGATCCTCATCGTCCCTCGACCGCGGTTTCGATTCTCACCGTTCCTCACCGTTCGCTCGCCTCTGTTGCGATCTCGCCGCGATCTCACTGAACCCTCGACGCCGCTTTCGATCGCGACCCACAAACCCGGAGACGCTCTCGTTCTCGCTTTCTGTTACTCTGTTACAACGATTTCTTAATATCTGTCTTGATTTCTGAAAAAAAACATTGTTTGGATTTGTGTTTACAGATTAGGATGGAAAACCTAACCCCTATTTGAGCTAAAACAGTGACGCTATGATGGAGAAACAGATCTTTGGAAATCTGATAGCAGAGAAGGAAAGTTGAGATAAGGTCTACACGGCGGACGGCGGCCCGTACTCGCAACCCCGGTGAGACCTTTCTGTTTACCTTGCTATTTGCTTCTGTCGCCTCGTCTTCTTTCTTTCTGAAGGATCTTTTCTTTCGGGAAATGATGACCTGGGTTTTAGGGTTTGTAGCCGTTTTAGGGTTTGTAGCCGTTTTAGGGTTTAAACTCATGATGATCTCCTCCTTGGTTCTTGTGTCTTTAATGTTTATATAGCCTCTGAGTTAGGGTTTGTACTCTGAAAATGTTTTGAAAAACAAAGGCTACTTCCAAAAAACGAAAAAAAAGATGGGCTTTTGGTATTTGTTTTTGATCTGTTGGGTCAGAATCAGTATGCCAGCCTTGTTCTTGTACTGGATTTAGCAATGTTGATTAAATGGGCTGTTAGGAATTTACATTATCTTTGTCTGTTTGAGGTATTGGGCTGCTCTAGATTCTGATATTCTGGCTGTTTGATGTTGTTTGTGGTAGAAACTTGACCGAAATGGTGTATACTCTTATACATAAAACCACATCTTGTCATGCCAAAGCTTTTTGGCACTTTTCCTCATCTTCTTTCCACACCTGTTGTGAACCAAGGGTACACCCTTGAGGATTGCAATAGTGAGCTTCTGACGATGATTTGACATGAGGCCTCGGTTATGATCGAAACCCCTTGCGACCTGATTCCGAGAAAAGATCCTAATGATGACTTGAAATTATGTGCCTTGTGTTATTATTCTGCCCGTTTATTTGCTAACTGTTTTCTTATTGTTTCATGGCGTGAGCACCTCTGAGCTCGGAAAAACAATGAAGGATAACTTGGAGGAATGGAATGCTCGAGCACGAAGTCAAGAACACGTTCATGAATACATTGGCAGCTTGAAATTCCAAGGGTGTAGAACACATTAGTATTCAATAGGAATTTGTAACTTTTATTCGAAGATTTGATGAGTTGTAAATACATGTATACTCGTTCTTGTATCCTTGTAAAACTTTAGAGTAATTCAAGACTTTTTTGCAATTTTATGAACACAAGATTTGGTAATTATGTACCAAACATGAGTTTTAGTTTTAGATCTTCAAATAATACCAATGCGATTTCCAATCGTTGTAGCAATTTGTGTATGAAAGTTAGAAATTGTATGAAAGTTGAAAATTCGTAATGAACCAAACATTCCAAAAAATTTGTCATTATTGAATAAAAATATGGATTATGTACCCAACAAAATGGCTCGGAATTTGAATGTGGTATTGTGCACTTTTGTAGAGTTGAAAAGAGAGTAAGAGGATTAGAAGTTATATGACAAAAGAAATTTGAAACTTTCACAACTTTCCTCGAAAATTAATGGCTCAGAAAAACTTGGTCTATGTTCACAAATGAGTTTAGGATAGCATAATCAAAACGAGTTCTTGATTTCGAAACTTAACACATCACTAATGCAATTTCTTGTCATAAAAACTTGTAGCTATTATTTGGAAACCATACTTACCGTGCTAAAATGAATGGTTTATACTCGACATGGTGAAGTATCGATTAAAAGCGTATTTAATTTCAAATTCAAACCAAATCAAAATCTAGTACACAAGTAAGGACATGGTTGCTAAACATAACTTCAAGTATGCTTGATTAGCGTTCTTAGAGATAAGCGGTCTTGAGAAACACCATGAGTGAAAAATTTGAACATCGGGAAAAACAACCGAACACGTTCAACTCTTTAAATCCTCCTTCCAACTCAACAAAGCGTCAAATATACAATAGGACAGACTCGAAATTGTAATCTAAAGAAAAACCTAAACATCAAGCGCCTTTGCCATTCCCAAATTCGGGTTGGTTAACAAGTAAACATCTTCTAAATCTTGTAACATAATTACCTCAAGCCAATCAAACCCTAAAACCACAGGCTGAAGACATCAATGCACATCGTGCAGCAGTGAGTACCTTCGGACACAAAATGATACGAGTTTGAAATCGATCGCCTCGGATGTAAGTAATGATCTGGATGTAATGAATGAATGAATGTCTACAGTGGCCCAATGAAAGCGTATGCAAATGAATGCAAAGCCCGAGCGGATAACATTGATATAGGAGGGCAAATTTTGGGGTGCAACAGATTGCCCTATTTAATCGTCTTAAACACGAAAGTGAGATTGGCGATAGCCTTTGAGCTTTAGGTAGAAGAAGATTAAATACTACAGAACAAAAATTTAGCTCAGAAGAACAAGTAAAATGTTTATGGTTTTCGGATTTTCAAAAATTTTTTGAAAATTCTTATTTTCTATATTTTTTGTGATGATTTTTTTGAGCAGTGCGGTACATCGAGAAGCGAATGCGCTTGAATAAGCGACTTGAGAACTAGAAATGGCGATAGATCTTTGGAGCGGCATACTTCAATAAGTTGCTTAGCGAGATCAAGCGAAACCAATCGGACCTTTGGAGCGAGCATACTTCAATAAGTTGCTTGGATCGAGAAGGTAAGAACTCATAGATCTTTGGAGCGAGCATACTTCAATAAGTTGCTTGGATCAAAAATGAGAGCAGGCGGATCTTTAGAGCGAGCATACTTCAATAAGTTGCATCAGCAGATCAAAACGAAACCAATCGGACCTTTGGAGCGGCATACTTGATAAGTTGCTTGCGGATCGAAAGGTAAGAACTCATAGATCTTTGGAGCAGCATACTTCAATAAGTTGCATCGCGAATCAAAAATGAGCAGGAGATCTTGAACAGCATACTTCAATGAGTTGCGTCGCGGATCGAAAGGTAAGAACTCATAGATCTTTGGAGCAGCATACTTCAATAAGTTGCATCGCAGATCAAAAATGAGCAGGGAGATCTTGAACGCGCATACTTCAATGAGTTGCGTCGCGGATCAAAACGAAACCAATCGGACCTTTGGAGCGAGCATACTTCAATAAGTTGCTTGGCGGATCGAAGGTAAGAACTCATAGATCTTTGGAGCAGCATACTTCAATAAGTTGCATCAGAATCAAAAATGAGAGCAGAGACGGTATATATCGGGGTAAAGATATTAGACACATAAGGAGCATATGTCGGTAAGGATATTAGACATACGAGAAAGAACCGACCGAAGACGACTCTAACAAAGGTTTGAAAATATACATGCCGTAAGGATCTTGGACACATAAAGATCGAATATACATGTTCGGTAAGGATATTGAACACATATAGGTAGCATATGTCGGGTAAGGATATTAGACATACATAAGAATGAGACCGGTGGAGCGAGACTCACAGGGGAAAGATATATGGAATGGTAAAATCGTGGATCGAAGGCAATTCACGGAAAAGGCCAACCAAAGAGACTCTAGCAAGGATTCTTTGAGCTCGTTGGACTTTGAAAGTTTTGAATATGCAAGAAATACAATATCCTCGGGCCGGCGGTGTAATTCTTCAAGGTGGCAATTATATGAATTACCACACACAAGTATGGATACTCAAACAATTGAGAAGCAAGAAAGGCTAGACACCGACTCTTACTCGCGCTCTAACGAGAGGCAAACATGGGTAAGATAACCAACAATGAGAATTTGCAAAAGCAAGGCGGCTTGGTAAATATATTGAATTGAATGATGTAGGAGATTGACCTTGGGTCAAAAAATACGAGATAACACAGGAAGAATTTCTTGAGGAAACTCGGAAACACATTAATCGGCTTATGCTTAGATGCATGTTTGAGATTATTTTTTAGCGTAATGCTCCATATCAATGGAAATACTACGCATTTTGGATGCTATGCAATGCAATGATGCATGTTTGATGATTCATCCAGGACTAAAGGCAATTGTGAGCTGCCGAGGAACATCAACCCTCCATGAATTGAATACAAACATCTGGTCTTCATCAAAGGATGATGGTGCGGACCACGATAGAGGGTGTGGAATAAAGTAACATCTTTCAATGATTAGCATCATTGGGGAGGTAACTCTTGGAGATCAACATTCATCTGGGACGATGATCTTGTCGCGTAGAGTTCATGATTTTGATGGCTCTGGATTACGAGCTCTTGCATAAGAGGAATCGACAACATCTTCTGGCACAAGTGAGCTTTTGAATGTGATCTTGCTAGCGTAAGCCGCTCTTTGCGATCTTCATGACGGCGAAAGAGTGATAACATTTGAGGGCACACATATGCCATAGATAACTCTTGTTGGAGAGAAAGAAACCTTGTCAGTTGACCGAAGCCCATGCACATGGTGCCCTTAGCATAATTGAAAATGTAAAGCAGGAGACATAACAAATAATTACACTCTGAGAGATCAGCTGTTTCAATCGTTAATGGTGTGCCGAAATTAGTAACTCAGAGAAATTATACCCGCCGTTGGGCCTGATGTTTTATATGAAGTTTATTAAAAATATCGGACGTCGTTTTGTAAACAAAGCAGTTAAAAATACATGAAAATAAGGCGAAATAAATGATAGAAAAACACGTTTGAATGAAAGTAATTTTATTGATTGATTAGCAGTAAATGAGCATTTACATCAAGCAAATCTGAAAAGAGCAATTGCTTATACATCAAAGTTAAAAGAAAAGGTGACAATAAAAATCATGGATTTTGTGAATCCACGAATCCGC
Organism: Vicia sativa; assembly: GCA_021764765.1. Classification (NCBI taxonomy): domain Eukaryota; kingdom Viridiplantae; phylum Streptophyta; class Magnoliopsida; order Fabales; family Fabaceae; genus Vicia; species Vicia sativa. The sequence goes on from CM038792.1 coordinate 250,351,773, forward strand.
CATACTCTTCACAACTTCAACATCCCTTCATATCGAGCCGTCAACGAGAAAATGCTCGATTAAGTGACCCTCCATCTCTGGATTATCAAGTTATTGTAAAAAATGACCCAAAAGGTGTCGTGCAGTTGTATTGTTCGCCTTGAATCCCTAATTTTTGCACTGGACCGCCCTTCGGGTTTTCAATCACGGGATACCCTTTTTGCCCAAGCCGCCCTTTCGGGTTTTCGACTTGGGTGTACAATCTTTTATATTTATCTAACTTTTGCCCGAACTTCTTGGTTCGTCGGGATGCCTATTTTGCTTAGGCCAGTCAACCTAACGGGTCTCTTTTTATCGCAGTATTTTTGACTACATCTGCATTGATCGGGTGAGAAATCTTCTCCATCCATAGTTGCGAGCAACATAGCTCCTCGAGAGAAAACTTTCTTCACAACATACGGTCCTTCATAATTTGGAGCCCACTTGCGACGTCGGTACTATTAGGGCGAAATTCTTTTCAGAGGTCACCGACTTGGAAATTCGAGACACACTTTCTTGTCGAAAGCCCTTTTCATACGCTTAGTATAGTATCCATGACAAATAGGCATCAATCTCTTCTCGTCGATGAGATTCAATTGATCAAGTCTATTTTGAACCCATTCGACTTCATCGAGTTGCACATCATTAAAATCCTTAAGGAAGGAATTTCAACTTCCACAGTGGGGTTGCTTCCATACCGTATACCAAGGAGAAGGAGTTGCCCTGATGGCGTGCGTATTGAAGTGCGATAGCCGTGCAAGGCAAATGGCAACATCTCGTGCCAATCCTTGTAAGTGACAACCATCTTACATACAATCTTCTTGATATTTTTGTTTGCCGCCTCCAGCACCATTCATTTTGGGCGGTATGGAGAAGAGTTATGATGTTTTATCTTGAAATCGTCGCACAACTCTTTCATCATTTTGTTGTTGAGATTCGAACCGTTATCGGTAATGATCTTCTCGGGAACCCCATAGCGACAAATGATATTATGCTTGATGAAGCGTGTGACCACTTGTCTAGTGACACGAGCATAAGATCTTGCCTCGACCCATTTGGTAAAGTAGTCAATGGCAACAAGGATGAATCGATGTCCATTAGGCGGTGGGCTTAATTTCTCCAATCATATCAATGCCCCACATTGCGAAGGCCATGGAAGTCAAAACATTTAATGAAGAAGGTGGCACATGCATCTTATCGGGTAAATTTGACATTTGTAGCATGTTACGGCATGGTTGTGATCATTCTCCATGGTGGACCAATAATAGCACTCTCAAGATCTTCTTGGCCATGGTGTGTCCACTAGAATCGTCCGAAAGAACCTTCATGAATCTCTTCTATAATCTTATTTGCTTACGTGTCTATCCACGCATCCGAGCAAAAGCAGTCATAGTTCCTTTTGTACAACACACCGCCGTTGAGGAAAAATTTGGCGAGTACTTGCGGATGACTTCTTATCAACGATGGAAGCATCATCGGGGTATTCTTCGTCTCGAGATACCTTTTGATGTCATAGAACCAAGGTTTTCATCACTTCACCTTCACTTCATAGCGAGCGGGCTCATCAACCTCATTATAGTGATAGGCGGGGCATCATTCGCCCATCGACTTTAAACATGGATGACGAGTAGCCAGCGTCGCAAATTATTCTCTTCCCTTGGGATGTGATCAAAAGTGATCTCGTCGAAATAAGGGATCGACTTGGGCGTGATCTCGATATGGAATCAAATTCGGTGGCGGGTCTCCCAATCTCCATTGATTTGACTAATTACCAAGCGGAATCTCCGTATCTTGCTAAGATCTTGATTCTCGGATCAATGGCGCTTCAATTCCAAAATACAAGCGTACTCGGCCACATTATTGGTACAATCAAAGCAGTTACAGCGTTGGTGGAATATGAAAACCGGTTGGAGAAGTGATAGGCGCCAACACCATTTCCCAATGCATTTGAGGCTCCATCGAATGCCATCGTCCACGATCACGCTCGGGTCCTCTCGGGGCACAGAATGTTACAATCTACGATATACATAATGTCCTCATCGGGAACTCAAACTTCATGGTGATAGTCATCATCTAATGGTTGTTGGCGAGATAGTCGCCACCACACTACCTTTGATAGCCTTGGTAGTGTATTGGATATCATATTACATCGGGATCATTTGCCACGGGCTATCCTTCCTGTGGTGGCTTCTCAAAGATATACTTTATCGGGTCCATTTGGAGATCAAGAAAGTAGTGTGAGTTAACATATCTTTATCGAGCGTTTTGCCCATGCGAGTGCACAACAAGTCTTTTCAACACGGAATACCTCGATTCACATTACGAACTTCTTGCTCAAGTAGTATATGGCGTGCTCTTTACTGCTGTCTCATCATGTTGCCAGAGCACACACCCATGGAATTCTCCAACACGGTCGGTACATAATCAGCGGTCTACCTTCCACGGGGTGAGAGAATTGGAGGCTCTTGTAGGTACCTCTTTATCTTTGTCGAATGCCGTCGACAATCGCCGTTCCACACTGGTTGTGGGATTCTTTCTTATGACTTGAAAATGGGCTCACGGTGGTGTGAGATGAGAAATGAACCTAGCGATATAATTGGTCTTCCCAAGAAACCTCGCACTTCCTTTACATCCTTGGCTCGGCATTTCTTGTATCGCTTTTATCTTTGCGGGGTCCACCTCGATCCTTTTTCGCTTACGATAAAGCCTAAAAGTTTCCGATCTCACCCCAAGGTGCACTTACTCGGGTTCAACCTCGGCTGAACTTTCTCAACCTTCGAACAATTTTAACAAGTGAACCGGTGTTCTTCATGCGGGACTTGGCAATCATATCATCCACGTAGACTTCAATCTCTTTATGCATCATATCATGAAGAGTGACCATAATGATATGTTGCCCTGCGTTCTTCAAACGAAGGCATCACTTTGTAGCGAAAGTCCCCCGGTGTAATGAAAGTAGTTTTCTCCATATCATTGGGCGCCATCTTAATCGGTTGTAGCGGAGAAACCATCCATGAAGGAGAATACTTTAGCTTGAGCGATATTATCGACCAAAATGTCAATGTGCGGGAGAGGAAGTCATCCTTAGGGCTAGCTCTATTGGATCTATAATCAACACATCCTTACCTTGCCGTCTTTCTTGGCACGGTACAATGTTTGCAACCATGGGGATAAGAAACAACCTTTAGGAAACACGCTTCCATCATTTACGAACTTCTTCTTTGATTTTCTTGACATTTACGGATGTGTTCTCTGAAGCTTACGCTTTACGGTGGGCAGCCTTCTTTGAGGGCAATTCATGCATGGCGATGTCGATATCTAACGGGCATATCTTCATAAGACCAAGCAAAGATGTCCACGTACTCATGTAGCATTTCGACAAGCTTTTGCTTAACTCCACCTTCAATGCTGCCCCGATCTTGACCTCCTTCGAGCATCCTCGGTTCCTAGATTGACCACTTCTAGATCCTCTTGTGCGGTGGATGACCTTTTCCTCTTGCCTCAACATCGACTAGTTCTTGGGTAATCCACAGTCCTCTTGACTTCCTCTTGACTTGATAAATCGGTTCCTCGAAATCATAATGAGCCAGCGGAATCATCGTCGACCAAATCCGGTCCGTCGAAGGACCACATCTGCGTTGTTGGTAATTTTATTTTTATTATTATTTTTTAATTAAGTTTTTTTTTAATAAAGAGAAAAGACAAAAGGTTTGTATAAAAAGAAAGTAAAATTTGATATTGTCACCTTTAAAAGAAATGAGTGAAGAAAGTAAAGAAAAAGAAAACAAAAAGAGAAAAATTTGAATGCAAAAAAGGACGTCCTTCATTAATGACAAACTTGAAAGTTAAAAAACATGGTGGCCCTACAGCATGATCACTACGCCTTGGGCATAACGTAGGAATTATGGAATGACATAAAAACAGAAAATTACTCTTCAAAACGAGTAACCACAGCAACATCTTCAACGAGCCAATTTGAAAGCTCACGTCCTGGAACAGTTGGGTAGATCCACTTGTCCACATCATAGTCACCATCCGCTTCACCATCAATGGCATCAACATCTTCAATCTGGATTCCACCTTTGACAAACTTGGCGGAGGAGACACCCCTTTTTCTGGGGTGGGCGAGACCTTCATTAGGAGCAAAACCCAAACCCCTCTTATCCAAATGCGGGTAGGGTTCTAGCACTCTTCCCCACCCTTGGGATGTCACGACTTGCGATAGCTGAGCACAGTAGGATGCCATGGAGACTTCACCTTTTTGCAAAGGGATCTTATCGGTCTGACCTCAAAAGCTTGGCATGGAGTTTCGTGGATCTCTCCTTCAACTTCAACAGAAAGTTGCTCAAATGGTGACGACATAATCTTCTTCACCATAAATGGTGACCACCTTTCCATTAATTAAAATTTCAACTTTTGGTGCAAGGTGGATGTCACGGCACCAGCCCATGAATCGGGCGTCCAAGCAAACAACGATGGGAGGATTAATATCCATGACGAAAAAGTTGCATCAAAACTGCGGGCCCACCTTGATAGGCGGTCCGCCTCAAACTCTTGATCTCTTGACCCATCAAGCGCCTTAACTATCAAATCAGGTCTCGGCACAACACCTTCATAATCCAACTTCAAGAGTAGACTTTGGAAGAACATTGAGGATGATCCGTGTCAACCACAGGACAAAGTAGTTCTCGCTATCTCCACGAAGCGTGTGGCGCTTTGTTATGCTTCCTTCCCTCGGGAGGTAAATCAAGTCGATAAAACCGAGACCATTACTTGCGAAATGTTGTTCACAATGCCTCCAAATTGGTTAGCGAGATCTCTTGGGGAGCGAAGGATGTTCCTAACAGTGCATAAGAGCATTGCGGTGAGGCTCGGAATCCCTCAATAAAGCTAAGATAGAGATCTTGGCGGGCGTCTGGTGGTCGATTATCTTGTAATCGCTCTTCCTTATATACCTCATTAGTTCTTCAACATCTTTGGTCATCTCGGGGCCCAGAGCAGGTTCTGGAATCTTTGGTGCTGACTCACCCCCAATCATGACTCCCTTCCCTTTTGCTTTAGCCTTGGCCAAAGCTTGAGTTTTCTCAACTAGATTGGGTGGAGAAGATTCGTCCACTTGGGTAATCAGACTTTCTTCCGCAATGTCATGCTTTGAGGCTCAAATCTTCAATCTTCTTTTCATGGACTTTCCTCCTTCAAAAGTCTCCACATTCACTTTCTTGCCGTCACGGTAGCACTCGGACCCATAATTCCACGGGATGGCCTTTTCGCTAGTGTAGGTCTTGGACCGACAGCGTGATAATCACAGGAGGTTTCTTAGTCGGCGCGGGGGTTATGCAGGAATCCTTCTAGAAGTGGCGGGGATAGTGACCACGTCGACCTCGTCTTCAAAATTCGCATATCAAGTTCTTTACGGGAGTGAAGAGTCCCTTGATGTCGGAATTGAATCTAGTCTCTCAACTTATCCTGACCTTCAACTTGAATTAAGCATTGTTTACAATCATCATCACAACCAGGGAAATCTCCCTTCAACAATAATTGCTTCTTTATCAACCACAATGGGTGGTCAAACCACTAACATCCATTATCGAGTTGGACTTCCATCTTATAAATTGCATTATGACATTTCCACCATGAGGAGGTAAAGGGTCTTTGAATGACATTGGGAGTGGGAGGAGGTCAAAGTTGATTGCCTCGGTGTCTAGTAAATTCGCACCTTGTACTTGAAAGCATAGCAATTCTCAATGGAATGCCCCGGAGCATTAGAATGATAGAGACAGCGGGCATTCGCATTGAAGTACTTTGGTGGGTTATCTGGGTCAATCTTCAAAGTGCACAACTCAATCATATTCGAGACTTTGTAAATGGCGAATACCTGCATAAGACATTGGCAAAGGTCAAACTTCTTCATGGAGTGCAGGCTGGTATTGTCTCGGAGCAACCTCTTGTTTTGGAACACTAAGCGGGAATAGTTCTGACAACTTGGCGATTGAACTCTGGCGCTTCTCTTTCCCTCTTAAGCTCATCATGCGCTTGACTCACCTTCCTTCTTACGGTAACCACCAAAAGCCTTTTGGCGCCACCAACTTGATTCTTGTCGGTACCAACATCTTGGATTTTCCTAAGCAATCCCATCTCAACTCTTTCACCAAACATCACCATGTCGTGAAAATCTTGGTCGGTTGCAAGAGGCATAGTACGGCCCATCTAGTGTGCGGTAAACATTTCCACCATCTCTCGTTCCACCATTGGGGTTGAACTTTAGACTACCTCGCGCCACCTTTCGCGTACTCCTTGAAAGATTCAATTTTCTTACGAGCTAGGTTGTGCAGCTGGGTCCTAGTAGGCGCCATATCGATGTTAAAGCCATAGTGTTGAACAAAAGCTACAATCAACTCTCTCAAGTTCGTACACAGGAGCTATCAAGGCCCATATACCAATCAATGGCCCATCGGTCAAACTATCTTGGAAAAAATGCATCAAGAGCTTCTCATCCTTATTATCGAGACATCCTCCTATAGTAATACCTCAGTGGGTTTTAGGACAAGAGTTGCCCTTGTACCTCAAAGCTACGGGATTTTAAATTTTGGAGAATCCTCACTCCTTGAACCAATCCCAAGTTGGTCATGTCGAAACCAAAACATCACGATTCTCAAAGGCTTGCATGCGCTCCTCGAGCATCTTCAACTTCCTATCGACGGTTGGCTCCTCAACATTGGAAAACCAATCTTCAAAGTTATCCTCATCATCTTTGAGAATCGAATCTGAGCAGTCTTTCTTCTGGTTGAGGCACTAACACGAGTTACGGTCGCGGCGGCGCGTAGGGAGTAGGAGGAGGAACCACGCGGCATGATCCGTTTGAGCGATCGATTTCGTCGGCAAGATCAGCAAAACCGGCGTTGACTTCAAGCTAATTTGGACAAAGCATTCCATGAGCAACTTCTTGATGGTGACCACGGTAGGCCTCACAACAGCTCTCAACTCCTCTTGTTGCGAGCCATGTTACGAATTATCTCCATCAATTGCCCATCAGTATCCATTCTTGTCCCTAGAGGCGGCCATGTCGACTTCCATCTTCTCCATTAGTTTCTTCAAGTTACTTCTTGTTGGGTAACGATGAGCGATGAAACACTGTAGTCTCTAAATGCATGGAGAAGAAAATCAGCAGAGTAAGATGGTGATCTGAATACCATTATGTATGATATGCTATGGGAGTATGCATGCATGCCCATGATATGTTTTGTACATTTTATTTTCGGGGACTCTTTGAAGACTCGTTAGTTAACAATAAACATTAGAGAAAAAATGATTAAACTATAATTCAACGAAATCTCATAGAAACTCAAATTGTTAGTTGTGACTACAAATTCAAGCTCAAGCGAGCAATAAAATTCATCTTGGAATTTAAATCATTACAATAATAATTAGATTCAAATATTCAAATAAGAAAAGTGGCTAAAAACTAGAAATGCTGTCCACGGCGAGGCTTGAATCTCTAGTTTCCGCCTTGAACACATTCACCGCCTCTTGACAAAGGAAGAGAAATCACTCACAAGGAGGTATCGGGTTGTCTTGAGGTCTTCTAGGGCCGACTGAGTCTCAAAGTCGTCAACAATCAAGCAGTTACACATGTCAACCATTTCTTTGTACTTCCAATAGAAATGCCCATTACATTCTTCTAGAAAGGACACTAGTTCATCCTTTTCATCTAACAGACGATTCGACTTTTGGATCTCATCAATCCAACCTTGGCATTGCTCTCTAAGGCTTTCGTAAGCATCCTTTTACTATTTCTTTCTTCCCTCGTAGTGTTCACTCTCGAACCTTTTCACTAATTCGATTGCTTCCAATTCTCGGCGATCTGAGACTTCTTCTTTGCGTTATCTCATTCTCTAGCATTTTATTGGTTCGTGCGGAGAAGCTTCTAATTTTGAAATCTTTGCTTGAGGCGTGCTTTCAATGCCTTCTTTTCTTCAACGGCCTTTCCTTCATCTAGATAAGCTGGCCCTTTGATCTTTGGCGGTCTTCAATTGTGGAGGTCCTTGCCCTTGCGGCCTCCTCAAGTTTTGAGAACATCTCATCGGAGCTCTTCATCCTTTTCATTACGTATTCTTCTCCTCTAACTCTTCTTTCACCTCTTTGAGGTTAGCCTCCAAATTTTCAGCTCTGAGAAAAATCGAGAATTAGAGCTTTGTAGCTCAATCTTTCCTCCTCCATCTTTCGATAATTTCTGAAGCCTCAAATTCTCTTCTATTGGCACATGAGTGATTCTGAGTTCGGGATGATCAAAGGTACCTCTACAAAGTAAAGCACTTGATTTCTTGGACTCTCTCTATCACCTGGCGATAAGACCTTCCATCAATTCCGCCCCTCTTGATCTCGGCTTTCCCTATGGATCGACCCCAGCTCTTGGATCTTCAATACTTCGTTCGGTCCTTTTACCAAGTTCGTGCACAATGAAGCTTTCAAGTGCTCAAGCCTTGGTTCGTTTTCCATCGGATACCCCAATTGTCTTGTTGCAAGTCTTGGGTTATAATTGATGCAACCCATGGACCCAATCAAAGGAACATTAGAATATCCACCACGGTGGTGATAACATCAGCGAATCCAACACTGGAGAATGCCACATCACCCCATCGGTATTAGTGAAGCCAATTTTTGAGACCAAGATAAGTTTCTCAGGATCTTCTCCCACGGTCCACTCTGGGGGATATGAGAAGTCAACCATAAATACAGCAGTGGAGAACAACACAGAACCACCCCTCGCTTCTTGATTTCTCTCATGGAGATGGTAAGAACATCGATAGCAGTCGAGGAGCGGGGTTCTTTGACATGAATATGCCAATAGACGAGGCTCAAGTAACCGATTTTGTTAGTTGGAAACAAAACTACCCCAAAAATGAGCAAAGCAAGAATGGAGCTGAAAGTCGGCCAATCGTCTTGAACACTCAAACAACAACTTATCTTCCAAATTACGCCTCGAATACCTTTATACGTAATCAAGGTGCCACCTCCCTTACGGGAAGAAACAAAGCGGCGCTACCTTAGCCTTATCGAGGTCTTCCCTATGTTGAGGAAAGGGCGTCGTCCTTCAAGGCCAATTAAGGATTCTCTCGAACTCTTCAATTGTAGGAACAATGAAAGTCTTGGAATGTGAAGCATCGGAGAGGAGGATCATAGTACTTTGCTAGAGCAATCAAAGCTTCCATGTCCACATTGGTAGTCAAAAGATCTAGGATGTTCCCAAATCTTTTCCCAAAATAAGCTCTCTTGACAGTGAATTCTTTCACTTTGAGTTATCGGCTTCCCACTTGATTCTTTGAATTTGAGACATGGAGCGATCTTCACGGTTGGATTCATTCTTCCTTTACGCTTCTTGCACCAACAAAATATAAGGTTCCTGAAAATAAAAGTTATATGCTAAATGGTTTTGTGCAAATGTATGCAATGCATGTTGTAAATTAAATAGAAGCTGGTTCATAGGATCGGCGGTCATGGTTTCGACGTCTGCGATTCCCGGGTAAGGCTAATCTTATGTTTTTGCTAAATGTTTCTTGGGGTCTCGGATCCTTTTACAAACACTATCATCGGAGACGTGGCGATAGTATTTGTAAAAGTATACCCCAAGCGGCTCTTAACAGGATGCTCTAAATCCAACATTTGGCGTTTTGGTCTCGGTTAGGACAACATGAACAAACTTAGAGTTATAGGTCATTTGTCCAAAGATTGATATACTTAGACCGCGACCTCCTTAAAACAACCAACTCTAAGCCGGTCTTCGCCGGGCCAACAAGACAATGGAGTCAAGTGGACCTAGGCTACGCAACCCCTCTATTCCTAAAAAGGTGACCTAGAAGCCTTGGTAGTGGGCTTATCTATGTAACAATGCCCATGAATTCCCAACACAATAATATATTAACAAAATAATATACATAAAGTGTAAGGAGAATAATAATCAATAAACAATAGATAAGCATAAAGAAGAAAGCGATAAACAAACACACAAACATGCGAAGAACTAAACTAGGGTTGACTCGCTTAGTCAAAAAGATTTTAAAAATGTCCCCAGTGAAGTCGCCAACTGAAGCAACTCGATTTTCAAAAATCATTTAAAATGAATTTTCAAAAACAATGATGAAATCGCCACCTAATTTTATTCGTTCTAGAAAGAACGGGGAAATATAGATAAAACCCACAAAAATCGGATAAGGCGGTCTACAAGACCAAAAAGCATGGATTAAAGTCGGTTACGCAAGAGGAAGGTATTAGCACCTCTTACGTCCATCGTACTCGATGGGACCCATTTAGTTCAAAATGTGTTTGTGTGTGTAATCGCTAATTTCTAAATCATGAATTTAAGAAAAGAAAAGCAGGATTTATTTGTTATTATTTTGAGTTTGACACGGTTTCGAAACCGCGTGCCTACGTATTCCCTCGTGCAATGGGAAAGTCAAAACTCCGTAGTTCTGGTTGAAAATGTCTTGAATTGGTTGTGTTGATTTTAATTGAAATGTTTTTGATGACGCGTATGAGCGGAAAAAGGATTAAATGGGTTGAATTGATTTTAATGGTAGATGACAAGTACCAAAGCGTTGGGAGGTCCTCTAACGATTCAATACTCGAGATTGGTGATTGAGGTCAACCGATCTTCTCTCATCAAAATCTTTATTATGAAAGGAGTGAGGTGAAACAAAGTTCACTTTTATTAAGTGTTATGGAATAAAGTATTTATGTCATTGGGTTACCCTCTAATGGCCCAAATACTTTACATTTTAATTAAATCGTTGGCGAACCTCTAACAATTTAATTAAATACCATATCACTATGTTTTTGTTTTGTAAAAAATTGATTTAGAAAACAAATTCAATTAATTAATTTAATTTGAAAGTGTTTTAAGCGTTCAAGTGTATGGAATAAAGTATTAGTCATTGGGTTTCCCTCTAACCCAAATACTTTAAATTTTAATTAAATCGTTAGGCGAACCTCTAACAATTTAATTAAATACCATAACACTATTTTGAAAATTGCGGCGTTGGACGTGAAATGGTATTTGGGTTATGGTTAAACAAGTATATGGACTTGATTAATCATGAGACCACAGTGCATAGTGATTGGTATATGGACCAATTATTTTTGGGTTATGATTAATCAAGGCAACGAGGGCCTAATTAACCTCGTGAGGATGGCCATGCCCATCCCCAACCATGAGACCCTTAGAGAATTTGGTGTGGGTAACCAAAAATAAGAGAGATAGCGGAGGCGTTGTTGTTTTTATATTAATGTGAGAGCGGAGTGTGCAATCGAGTAATAAACAAACAAACGGATAATGTAATAACGGAAAATAAAAGAAAATAAATTAACACACAATACAAATCGGAATTTAAATAATTATTAGTATAGATATTCTTTTACTTGATGAAAAATCAATTAACAATTTAATTGGTAATTCAACAAATAAAAAACTACCATATGCCAAAATATTATTTAATACATCATGGTATAATAATAAAAAAAACTTGCATAATATTAATTTTAAAGAAAAGTTGAGAAATGGGCTGTTTGAAGCTTTAAATGGAGGTGTAGATAGCAATGAGCCCAAACCCAAAACAAAGCTAGATCTTGTGTAGAAGCTCCATGGGTCATAATGTGGTCCACCATTCGGAGCGTCGGATCGGACCTTGGCGGATCGATGGCCTATGGAAGAAGGGTGCAAAGCTGGTACCATGGGTGTACCTACACCAGATTTTCGAACAGGGCCACACAGGTGGTGACAAGTGTCACCACCTGAACTAAACAACACATCCTAAAAGGCTATATTAATCTATGTCTTACTAATTAATTAAAATATTAACCATAAATTAAAAAAAATAAAAACTGATATTTAAACTAATACTTTTTTATTTATTAATTAACTAAACTAACACTAATCTTAAATATTTTAAAGATTAAAACTAAATCACATTTTTAATAAAAATACCCTTACCAGAAAAATATTAATCCTATCTAAACTTATTTTCATATAACTTAAATAACAACTAATCCTACTTAATCTAATATTAAAACTAACTTAAGTTTTGTTTGTAAAAATAAATTAACAGAACATCAAAACCAAGAATCAGACTCCACACCCTCTCACACGTTTTGGCCTCTCATCTTCTCCTTTTCACGATCCTCACTCTCATCTCATGCAAACCCGCCGCCGCTCACCTCACCGTTATCGTTCTCCGACTCTCGTCCGTTTCGATCCTCACCGTCCCTCGACCGCGGTTTCGATTCTCACCGTTCCTCACCGTTCGCTCGCCTCTGTTGCGATCTCGCCGCGATCTCACTGAACCCTCGACGCCGCTTTCGATCGCGACCCACAAACCCGGAGACGCTCTCGTTCTTTCTGTTACTCTGTTACAACGATTTCTTAATCATCTTGATTTACGAAAAAAACATTGTTTGGATTTGTGTTTCTGATTAGGATGGAAAACCTAACCCCTATTTGAGCTAAAGCAGTGCGCTATGATGGAGAAGCAGATCTTTGAAATCTGACGAGAGAAGGAAAGTTGAGATAAGGTCTACAGCGAATGACGTCTATGCCGGTGAGACCTTTCTGTTTACCTTGCTATTTGCTTCTGTCGCCTCGTCTTCTTTCTTTCTGAAGGATCTTTTCTTTCGGGAAATGATGACCTGGGTTTTAGGGTTTGTAGCCGTTTTAGGGTTTGTAGCCGTTTTAGGGTTTCGCTCAACAGTGATCTCCTCCTTGGTTCTTGTGTCTTTAATGTTTATATAGCCTCTGAGTTAGGGTTTGTACTCTGAAAATGTTTTGAAAAACAAAGGCTACTTCCAAAAAACGAAAAAAAAGATGGGCTTTTGGTATTTGTTTTTGATCTGTTGGGTCAGAATCTGTATGCCAGCCTTGTTCTTGTACTGGATTTAGCAATGTTGATTAAATGGGCTGTTGGGAATTTACATTATCTTTGTCTGTTTGAGGTATTGGGCTGCTCTAGATTCTGATATGCTGGCTGTTTGATGTTGTTTGTGGTAGAAACTTGACCGAAATGGTGTATACTCTTGCTGCCCTGCATAAAACCACAGTACTGTCATGCCAAAACTGTTTTGAAAACTGCTTTTCCTCATCTTCTTTCCACACCTCCTGTTGTGAACCAAGGGTACACCCTTGAGGATTTGCAATAGTGAGCTTTACGGCCGATGATTTGACATGAGGCCTCGGTTATGATCGAAACCCCTTGCGACCTGATTCCGAGAAAAGATCCTAATGATGACTTGAAATTATGTAAGGCTGCCTTGTGTTATTATTGCTGCCCGTTTATTTGCTAACTGTTTTCTTATTGTTTCATGGACGTGAGCACCTCTGAGCTCGGAAAACAATGAAGGATAACTTGGAGGAATGGAATGCTCGAACGAAGTCAAGAACACGTTCATGAATACATTGGCGACTTGAAATTCAAGGGTGTAGAACACATTAGTATTCAATAGGAATTTGTAACTTTTATTCGAAGATTTGATGAGTTGTAAATACATGTATACTCGTTCTTGTATCCTTGTAAAACTTTAGAGTAATTCAAGACTTTTTTGCAATTTTATGAACACAAGATTTGGTAATTATGTACCAAACATGAGTTTTAGTTTTAGATCTTCAAATAATACCAATGCGATTTCCAATCGTTGTAGCAATTTGTGTATGAAAGTTAGAAATTGTATGAAAGTTGAAAATTAAGTAATGACCAAACATTCCAAAAAATTTGTCATTATTGAATAAAAATATGGATTATGTACCCAACAAAATGGCTCGGAATTTGAATGTGGTATTGTGCACTTTTGTAGAGTTGAAAAGAGAGTAAGAGGATTAGAAGTTATATGACAAAAGAAATTTGAAACTTTCACAACTTTCCTCGAAAATTAATGGCTCAGAAAAACTTGGTCTATGTTCACAAATGAGTTTAGGATAGCATAATCAAAACGAGTTCTTGATTTCGAAACTTAACACATCACTAATGCAATTTCTTGTCATAAAAACTTGTAGCTATTATTTGGAAACCATACTTACCGTGCTAAAATGAATGGTTTATACTCGACATGGTGAAGTATCGATTAAAAGCGTATTTAATTTCAAATTCAAACCAAATCAAAAATCTCGTACACAAGTAAGGACATGGTTGCTAAACATAACTTCAAGTATGCTTCTGATTCGCGTTCTTAGAGATAAACGGTCTTGAGAAACACCATGAGTGAAAAATTTGAACATCTGGGAAAAACAACCTTCTGAACACGTTCAACTCTTTAAATCCTCCTTCCAACTCAACAAAGCGTCAAATATACAATAGGACAGCTCCGAAATTGTAATCTAAAGAAAAACCCTAAACATCCAAACTGCCTTTGCCATTCCCAAATTCCGGGTTGGTTAACAAGTAAACATCTTCTAAATCTTGTAACATAATTACCTCAAGCCAATCCTAAAACCACAGGGAAGACATCAATGCACATCGTGCAGCAATGAGTACCTTCGGACACAAAATGATACGAGTTTGAAATCCGATCGCCTCGGATGTAAGTAATGATCTGGATGTAATGAATGAATGAATGTCTACAGGTGGCCCAATGAAAGCGTATGCAAATGAATGCAAAGCTGAGCGGATAACATTGATATAGGAGGGCAAATTTTGGGGTGCAACACATAGGACTTCAGATGAAGCTTAGGACAAGACATGCCATCATACTTGGCAAAAGTAGGAACTTTGAATTTGGGAGGAATCACAACACAGAACAAGACTCGAGATCATCAAAGTTCAACCGGACATCTTGAGTTTTCCACATTGAGACGGTCTTCAAGTTGTTTGTACTTGTCATCTTCATCAGTGTTGGCTATAATCGAGTGGTCCTCTCCTCCTTTCTTTGGCTCACTGCTCACCTTCATCACCCTTGGTACTTCCCTCGGTATGGACACTTCCTTGAGAGCTCAATCGGTGACCACCTTAGGACCCCCTTTGAAGCGTCTACCCATGTTGAGAGACCAACAACCTTCTTCTTCTTGTTGATGAGCTTCTTCAAATCTTCTTGGCCTTGGACCAAGTTGGTGAACATCTAGAACATTACGAGCACGGAGATCTTTGACATCATTCAAGAGCCATTTAAGGAAATAAATAGCGAGCAAATGAGAAAACCAATCTCAATGTACACGTGATGCAATGTTATGCTATGCTATCACGATGTTTATCGAATGCAATGCAATGTTTTCAAGGACCTAAGAGATTTAAATTTGTTAGACAAGCAATGAACAAACATTTATTAGTACTTCTCATTATTCTTTTTTTTTAAGTACAAGAGATAGTTCAAAACAATAAAGAGAACATAAAAATCCTAAAGCTCTAAGTCTCCATGGCTTCCTCTTGGTGCCGATGTAGGCGTTGATGTTTCGCTCCTCATGAAGTAGCTTTGTCAATTCTAACACTTTCTTCTCGCTTGCATAACCTTGAGCTTCAAAGGTATCCCTCTCTTCCTTGAAATGAATCCGGGATCTCTTCAAGTCTTCAAAATCGGTAGGCATGTCGGGATGGAACGATATAAGTCGTCACCTATAGCAGGTTCCATAATTCTTGGTAAAGCAGTGAATGGCATCATGAGGTTTTGAGCTCGAGCTCGCACCCATTTGAGGTAAGGTTCCCAAGGAATGGAGTTCGGTGCCCCAAAGTCTTG
The DNA here is from genome assembly GCA_021764765.1 of Vicia sativa. Classification (NCBI taxonomy): domain Eukaryota; kingdom Viridiplantae; phylum Streptophyta; class Magnoliopsida; order Fabales; family Fabaceae; genus Vicia; species Vicia sativa. The sequence goes on from CM038792.1 coordinate 250,367,493, forward strand.
GTATCGATCTTCTTTACCATGCCCATGCGTGTATAAACCTTCGTCGGTAATTCTGGAGATCGTGATTGTAGTCGAACACAACATCTTGGAGAAGCATTAGGGAATTCTCCACAACGCTCGATGAAGGTGAAGTCCTTTTGAGAGAAAAGATTCCAACGGATTTCAGAATGAGAGAGTGACATTAGCCTTTGAGACCATCTCAACCTTTGTTCGTTCTTCAAAACTGATGGAGGAAGGTGCGAAATAAACCACCTTGAAAGTAACGGTATGCAACACATGAGAGTTCCTTGTCGCTTAGTAGTACGAGTGTGGAGAGAATGCAGGATGTCTCCAAGTAAGGTAGGCACTGGATTGCGGGTAAGAAACAACTTGATGGCATTGATATCTATGAATTGATCCGAGTTAGGAAATAGAACCAAACCGTAAATTAGCAAGGCCACAATGTTTTCAAATGCATGGAAACTCATAACTTTGAGGAATTCTCGGGCTTTCTTGATTAAGAACTTGAAAAGTAAACCCTTAACTCCACTTCTAGTTTCCCAATTGGCTTCGACATCTGAACGCTTAAGATGTAAGGCTGATGCAATGTCTTCGTACTTAGGAACCTTTTCTAGACCGGTGAATGGCATTTGATCAAGAATAGGTACCCCAAGTAGCTTAGAGAATTCTTCTAAGGTAGGAACCAAGCGATAATGGGAATGTAAAGCAATGGTGTTCGGATCAAAGAAGCTGGAATAGGACATGCATCATATCTTCTTCAAAACCGGAGATAACCAAGTCAAGTAGATAACCATGTCTTTTGATGGGCGAGCATGGTGGAATTTCAAACCAATTCTTTGAGTTGAGAAGGGATACCCATGAAGTTGATTCGGATAGTCTTTCTAGAAGCCATAATCCCTACAAAAGCAGAGCAAAGATAAATCCTAGGTCCTTGAAATAGTTAGAAATGATATGCAATGCGAATGATGTCATGATGTCATGTTTAGCACACAAACAATTCACACAATGAGCCTAGGGTTAAGGCTTGCATGAGGTATAGGTGATTACCCTACCAAAAGTTTGAGTTGGTTCATCTGTCCTATAATAATGCGGGTTCTAGGAATCTCATATCAGATCTTTCTCGTGGCGCTTATTTCAATCGACGCCAAGTGGTCGATCGAAAATGTCCCAAAGTCTAATCTCAATGAGCGTAGCATCGGTATCAACCAACCTCGGTCTACACCGTCCGGCCATCTCACTACCTTCTAATGGCCAAGATGGGTCAATTAAGGTTCTAAAAGTTTAGTTAGCGCTTGATGACACCACGAAGCCAAATACTATCTTCAACTTGGGAATGAAGAGTATCGGGACATCAAAGTGTCACGCTAACGTAGCCATCATGTTGACCGTTTAGTTATCGTCTAGCAGTCGCGATGATCTAATGCTACTTACCTAAAAAACCGGATCCGGTGTAGGATCCCCAACAATATAATACCCAAGCAACCCTTAAGGATAAAGCATACAAGTCAAACAAAAAGCAATAAAAGTTATCTAGAAATCCCTAAGGCAATTCTCTCTTTTAGGGTGTATCCCAGTGATCGCCGATTGTGATACGGTGAACCGACTTTGTAGGATTTTTGTATCCAAATGTGCGGATAGCAAGAGTCGCCACCGACTTTTATTTTATCAATTAAGGGAAGGTAAAAAAAAAGACCTTCGTTAGATTACGAGTTCGGGAGAATGGTTATGAAAAGGGAAGGTATTAGCACCCTTTTCATCCGTAGTTATCTGGGCTCTTAGTTGCTCTAGATCACTTTTAAAATTGCTTTACGTGTGTTTGACAAAATGTTTTGAAAGAGGCATTTCGCTTTGACTTTGTAATGACTCGTGGAGTGTATACAAAGTGTTCGGAAATGTTTCGTTTTGAAAAGAATTTGAACTTTGAAAAAAGTGTGTGGTGTGAAAAGCATTTGATTTTAGAGCAAGCTAAAAGACTTATTTACCCACTCGAATTGGTCGTTTTGTTGTACTTCTACATTCCTTTAGAATAGCTAGCCGTACCATTAGTTAGTAGGTAGCTCCATTCGTTGGATGTAAGCGGGACATTCGAAGGGACATCGGATGGTCATAGAAAGCAACTTGTAGGAAGTATCCTAGCACATTCGAAGGACTATCATCATTTTCGTGGCGACAATCGAGGTCAAGATCATGTATTCGGAGGCGACGTCGTGGGTCTATGATCTTTGTATCGAAGGGACTATGATGATTTGTTTGGAAGGCAACGGTGCTAGAATACCTCTTCGTTCGAGGGACATGACCATCTGTATTCGTAAGGCAACGAGAGAGAATTACCCTAAGGGGTGCATGTGTGAAAGAAGTGTGTCAAATTCAGATATTTTATCTTGAAGATTAGTGTGAGCTATGTCCAATTATTATCTTGCCATACACGCCTAGTTACTAACAGCTTATAGGGTGCGGAAGTTAAAATGCGGAATGTAAAGTGCGGAAAGGTAAATGTCCTACGCTATTACAAGGCTTTGGGGCAGATACATAATTTAAACTTGCGGAAAATAAAAACCTAGATTAAACTATTACAACCCATGAGCAATTACATTATTGGAAAAATAAAACGATAAAAGAAAAACGTCCGAATCGGTGCAACCTGTGAAAGAATAAGAAAATCGGGAAATGCAATATGAATTGAACAAGAGAAAAAATGTTAGAAAAATGCAAATTTTAATATGAGAAAATTAATATATGCTGGAAATAGGATAAATATATTAAAATAATTTTTTGGGATTTTTTGGAAAAGATTTAATAATTAAAATGCAATTTATAATGATTTAAATGCTAAAATATAGATAAAAATAAATATGCATGCAAAAATATGTTTTTTAATTTATTAAATTAAATAAAGATTTTTATGAAAATAATGTAAAAAGAAAAATAATTTTGGTAATTTTTTAATGCAGAATAAAAATTATGAAAAGAAATTAAAATGAATAGAAATATTAAAAATAATGAAAATATGAAAATAATTGAGTTTTAAACTCGGAGGAGTATCCATATCACGCCAAAATGCTTCCAATTGAATGCAAGAAAGACAATTCGAAAATATCATCGATTCAAAATTTATTACTATGACCTAGCTAATTCAAAAATCAAGCAAACATAATATAAATTATATCTAAGACCATGGATCGATTCCTCGGGTCATTCGAATGCAATGTACAGGTCTTGTTGTCCAATTTTCCATTTAAGCAAAGCCTAAATCGAGCTCGGGAACCCTAGCTATGGTATATCACGATTAGGCCATGGAAACACGATTGGCTTACCGGATCGCTTGCAAACTTGATTCTAAGCATGAACAAACAATCAAAAGCAGTTAATAATGCATGAATGATGAAAATCAATTTTGAATGAAACTTGACAAACCGAAATCGTGTTTGATGAATTCTTGATGGTTTTGAATGATGTAAGAGTCTGGATCGACTCAGAACAACCCAAGGAATGCAATGGAAGGCTTGGAATTGGCTGAATCGAAGCAAAACTAGGGTTACCAGTTGCTTCAAGTGCACGAAATTTTGACTTTAGGTTAGGGTTCTTGGAGCAATTTTTTCCTTCTTTCTTGATAGGTATGCATCATGTATTTATACTGGATGGATTTGGGATTGAATTTGGAAAGAATTGATCAACATTCAATGGAAATCAAATTTGATATTCTCATGAAATCAAATTTTCAAATTTTTAATTTCAATCCAATCTTGCCAAATTTGATCTAATTTCGAAATTCTGGCATTTATGGGTTGATTGGATCACAAGAAAGCAATAAAATCAATCTTCAATTAATTTTGATTTTATAATTTATTTTAAGATTTAATTTGCATTTAAATAAATAAATTACAAATTAAATAGAAAAATAAATCAAAAATTCGTGGCATTGGGCTTGGACACTCCTAATTGCATGAGGAACAAGTTAGGATGAAGAAAAAGTAGGCCCATTTGCAAAAGATTTGATTTTTTGAAGTATCTCTCTTTGTGCATTCTTCAAAATTGCCCAACTTGTGAATGGTGTAACTTGCTCAATTTTCCACATTTTTGAGTGTTCTTGGACTTTTTGGAAAGCTCTAAGAGTCCTCTAACCAATGTCTTTGGTCTCATCTCATTTGGAGTTACCATGCTCAATATATCTTCAAAACAAAAAGTTGACTTTTTGTTGACTTTGAAAATGACCTGTAATGTTTTGAGCCATACCTCTCAAATGAAGCATTTTTTGGACATTCTTGTGAGACATGAAGTTGTAGAAATTGAATTTCCTTCAAAATGAGCTTTGGTGGGAAAATTTAGAAAGTATGAGAAAGTTATGATCGGTCAAAGTTCGATTGACTTTTCACCTAGAAACCCTAATTTAGAAAGTTTGACTTTTGAGCAAATCTTGAGTTTTCTTGATGAATCATGATCAACCCTTGATCAAATGATGAATGTAACTTCAAAATGAGGATGTTGACCAAAAATCAGAAGTTTTGATGTATGTTGACCACAGTTGACTTTTGTCCAATACACCGATTTTCAACCATCGAGCAATTGCACGAGGAAACTTGATTTGTGAGGCTTGAAACTTGACATGGAGAATCTGAAGCATATGAGGAGGCATGAAGACCATTGGAGGTGTTGGAAACTCATCTTGACTTGAGAGATACCAAACCCTAGTTTGGGTTGATTGTCTAGGAGAGAGTTTGTGCAGTCGACTCTTGAGGAATCCTTGAGTATGGATGTATGAAATCTCTTGAGTAGATGGAGGAAAATTTTGGGGTATGACAGCTGCCTGTTCAATCTTCTTGTCTTGGAGGTTAGATTGACACGCTTGTCTTTCGTGACACAGGTAGAAGATGATTGAACACTCAATACACGAAAATTTGCACTCGTCGTTGGTGGATGATCGGGAATGGGCTTACGGATGCCATTTGGAGAAGTTGGAGATTTCTTTGGGGAGCAGGTCGTGCGCTAGACTCGAGGTTGTTAATAGGAGGCGGCGGTGATGGGCTTAAGATGCCATCTGGAAAAGGGCGATGTTGGGGAGTGAGTCGTACGTTAGACTCTGTAGATGTTTCTGGAAGGAGAGGAGATGGGCTTAAGATGCCATCCGAAGGGAGTCGTACGTTAGACTTCGTGTTCACTTTGAATGAAGTTATTGGTGCGTATTGATTTTTAACCATATATGCGCATTACGAAAGTGAAGAAATGTTGACAAGTAGTCGGAGATGGGCTTAAGGTGCCATCGGGGCAAGCCAATCGTCACGCTAGACTACGTAGTTCTTTGTTGATAATAGGAAGAGGTCGAATAAATCTTCGTGCCGATTACTCGAGGAGATTGTAGTTGGCAAAAATGTGGATAGCTTCCTGTTGTGCATCGGTGTTGATCCATTGCATTATCGGAGGATAACGAGAGGTGGTCTTCCAGATAGTTTTCCCGTCGGTTCGGGGCTTAATCCTGGACCTGTTTGCGTCAGAAGTGACTTTCACCTGTTTTGGAGAAAACAAGAGAAACTTTGATAGAATATTCGTTAGCTTTATGCAAGGTATGATGCATGACAGTGTATATGAATGACATATTCATGAATTATGACTTCCTGAATAATGTATGAATGATAGATGTTGTGATGTTTCAAAACATATCCATCTTGAAGAAGATGCGGATGTTCTGTTTGAGGATTTCTGACTCCTGCCTGGGGAAATTGTGTAGGTGGAAACCCCGCTTTCGAAGGAGAAGAAAGATATCCTGGATTCCTCCGATGCACTATCTGACCAAGTCTTGGGCCTAGACACTGTTGAGGAGAATCTGGAAGGCGATCTGTTAGGGACCTTGTATGTAGATCCTGCTGAGGAAATTTAGGAGACGCATCCATTTGCCATGGACAGATCTATCAGAAACGAATGATCAGAGCATTCAACAAGAAGGTCAAGCACCAAGTATACCAAGTCGGTGATCTAGTAGTCAAGCGCATCATTCTTCCACAAGGTGATCCCAGGGGCAAATGGACTCCCACCTATGAGGGACCATTTGTAGTCAAGACAGTATTTTCAGGCGGAGCTATGATATAGCACCATGGATGGTGAAGACTTCCCACACCCTGTGAACGCTGACATAGTAAAAAAATACTACGCATAAAAGAGACCCGCTAGGTCGATTGGCCTAGGCAAAAGTAAGGGCATCCTGGCGAACCCAAAAGGTTCGGGCAAAAGTTAAGGATATATACAAAACATGTACACCCGGCAAGTCGAAAACCTGCAAAGGCGGCTTGGGCAAAAAGGTATCGGTGGTGAAAACCGAAAGGGCGGTCTAGGCAAAATTTAGGGATTTAAGCGTACGACTATGTCTCGTCCAGATCACCTACCTGCAGACTACTACTATCAGCATTCAAGATTCAAATGGCGAAAATCAACTCACTCACTTTCTACTGACAGCAAGGAGATAAGATAATCGAAATATATGAGTACTAGCATAGTTGGAACTTAAGGAGATTGTTTCCGCATAGCTTTTTACTTTTCTTATGTACAAACTACTTGGCCATACGCCGCCTTTCAAATTAATACAAGTTCTCTCTCTTTACAAATTTTCACTGTTGTTGTTTGCATAAAGTCCAACGTTTGCTTTGAATGATTATATGCATCTAACAATAAATAGCTATTTGCAAACATGCGAAAAGTGAACGAACAAGGATAATTGCTACAGGCTATAGGAATTGAGATGACAACGAAAGTCACCAATACGTCCCCCTGCGCGGAGTACAATCCCCACAGAAGTGTCGCTCACCATAAACCTTCCCCATCGGAGTACACATTTTCCTCCACTAATCCAGACATTCCAAGCGCCGTCATGTTAGTCCCCGAGCAATGATCCCCCAACCAGCTGAACCATGTTGCAGCAGTCTCCGAGCAGTAACGGTTCATCTCCAATAGATATATCTATCCCCAGCGGAATATCTCTCAGCAATCATCATTTCCCCGGCAGCAGCAATATCCAGACTCGAAACTTGGTCAGATAGTGCATCGGAGGAAACCTACACCTTTTATCCCTCAGCCAGGGGTCTCAACGGGCTTCAGATCCTTCTATCTCTGTCTTCTAGCAACAATCAAACACTCTCCAGCGGGATCTATACGCAAGACCCCCAGTAGAACGCCTCCTAAATTTTCCCCAGCAGGGTCTACGCACAAGATCCTCGGCAGCGTACCTCTCGATCTCTACCGTCCTCAACAATATCTGGGCTCAAGACTTGGTCAGATAGTGCATCAGAGGAATCAAGGTTATATTTCTTCTCGAGGTTTCCATCCGTTTCATCCCCAAATAGAAGCCAGAATCCCCAAGCGGAGCATTCACATCTTCTTTAAGATGGATATGTTTTGAAATACCACAACATATATCATTCATACATTTTTCATAGAAGCCATAATTTATGCATATATCATTCATACACATTACATCGTGCATCATGATCTGCATAAGACTAACGATATTCTATCAAAGTTTCTTTTGCTTTTCCCAAACAGGTGAAAATCACTTACGAAACAAGGTCCGGATTAATACCGCGGACGGAAACCCTATCCGACGACCACCCGGTTGTCCTCCGACAACATGTCAGGATTAATACGAAGCGGACGAAACCCTATCTGAGCGATCACGCAAGTTATCCTCCGATATGAGCATTGGATCAATACCGAGCACAACAGGAGGCGTCACACGCCGACCATTAGTCCCTCAGAGTAATCAAAACGAAGATTTATTCCGACACCCTCTTATTATCAACAGCGACTACAGAGTCTGGCATACGACTCAGTTGCCTTGGATGGCATCTTAAGCCCATCTCCGACTATTTGTCGACATCTCTCCGCTTTCAGAATGCTGCATATTTGGTTAAAAAACCAATACAAACCAATAACTTCAAAGAAGAGCGTGAAGTCTAACGTACGACTCTCTCCGAATGACATCTTAAGCCCATCTCCATGCTCCTTTCAACTTTCAGGAGCACCTACCGAGCCTAGCGTACGACTCATTCCCCAACAACGTTCTCTTCAGATGGCATCTTAAGCCCATCTCCGACGATTCTCCTATTCAAGCAACGCCTTGGGTCTACATCGACTCATTCCCAGCAAAATCTCCGGCTTCTCCAAATGGCATAAGCCCATTCCGCATCATCGATCGGCGAATGCAAATTTTCGGTGTACTCGGTGTTCAATCATCTTCTACCTCCGAGTTCTGAAAACGCATGCCAATCTAACCCTTCGGTACAAGAAGATTGAGCAGGGGCATATCATACCCAAAATTTTCCTCCTATTCCTCAAGACATTTCATACATCCATACTCAAGATTCCTCGAGAGTTGACCGGACAAACTCTCCTAAACAATCAACTCCAACTAGGGTTTGGCTACCATCAGATCGAGATGGACTCCCAACACTTCCAATGGTCATCATGCTTCCTCATATGCTTCAAAGAATCTCCATGTCAAGTTTCAAGCCTTACAAGTCAAGTTTCCTCAAACAATTGCTCAGATGGTTGAAAATCAGTTGTATTGGACAAAAAGTCAATTGTGGTCAACATACAGTCAAACTTCATGATTTTTGGTCAACATCCATATTTTGAAGTGACATTCATCATTTGATCAAGGGTTGATCATGATTCATCAAGAAAACTCAAGATTTGATCAAAAGTCAAACTTTCCAAATTAGAGTTTCTTGAGGAAAAGTCAACTAAACTTTGACTGAGCATAACTTTCTCATAAATTTTTCCACCAACTCTCATTTTGAAGGAAATTCAATTCTCTACAACTTCAAGTCTCACAAGCATGGTCAGAAAATGCTTCATTTGGAAAATATGGATCAAAACATTACAGGTCCTTTTTCAAAGTCAACAAAAAGTCAACTTTTTGTAATGAAGTTTTATTGAGCATGGAAACTCCAATTGAGATGAAACCAAAGAGGTTGTTTAGAGGACATCTAGAGCTTTCTAAAAAGTCTAAGAAAACTCAAAAATGTTGAAAATTGAGCAAGATACACCTTGCACAAGTTGGGCATTTTTGAAGAGGTGCACAAAGAGAAATACTTGTCAAAACCCAAAATTTTGCGAATGGGCCCAACTTTTCTTGGTTCAAACTTGTTCCTCAGCTTATTTGGAACCTCCAAGCCCAATGCCACGAATTTTATCTTTATTTTTCTATTTAATTTGGATTTTATTCATTTAAAAACAAATTAAATTAAAAATAAAGGTAGAAAATCAAAATTAAATGCAAGATTGATTTTTCTCTCATTCTTAAGGTCCAAGCAACTCATCAAAGCTGGCAAATTTCGAAATTAACATTGATTGACAAGAGAATTGATGAAAATTGGATCAAAAGAGAAAGATTTGATTTCATACCAAATCAAAAAATTTTACATTGATTGATTCATATTTTCCTCTTGAATTCGGACTTAAATTCATCCATTATAAATATACAATGCATACAACATGAGAAAGAACAGAAAAATTGCTTGAAAGAACCCTAACCTAAGTCAAAAAAACCGTGTTCTTGAAGCAACTTGCAGCCTTGGTTTTAGCTCGTTTCAATTGATTCCAAGCATTCCATTGCATTCCTTGGAGCCTTTAGAGTCGATCCAGACCTTTACAAACCACAAAACCATCAAGAATTGAGAAATCACGATTTCGGTTTGTTAAATTTTTTTCAAAATCGATTTCTGTTATTCATGCATATTTAACGTTTTTTTAATTGTTTGTTCATGTTCAACATCGTGTTTGCAAGCTATCTGGGTGGTTCAATTGCATTTTGAGTGCCTGGATCGAGTTATGCCATAGTTAGGGTTTTCTGGTTCGAATTGGGGTTTCTCTAAATCCGTTAAATTGGACAAAACCAGTGTCACCATTGTGTTTAGAATGTTGTTTGCAATCGATTCATGTATTCATAACTCATTTATATTGCTTGTATGAAGTTTTGGAAAATTGCAGGGGCTATAGCGTCGAACGAAGTCGACGCTAAGTGTTCAAAAATTCAAACGAAGAAGACGATGTTCTTCGCGCGTAATCTGGGCAATCAGGAAGCGAGTTTGCTTAAAAGCGCTTTGTTTCAATATTATGACACCAAACACAGTTTGGTCCAATGGTGAAGGAGGCGCGTGTTTTCCCATTGGGCACGGGTTCGAGTCCTAGCAGGACCATATATTTTTGTCACTTAGAAAACTAACATGTTTTTTCTATTTTTCTTATTTTCTTTAATATTTTCATGCTAATTAAATTAATCTTCAAATAATTTTATCATGCATTTAAAAAACACCAAAAATATTTTCTTTTTTGCATTATTATCAGAAAAATACTTATTTAATTTTTGACATAAATTTTTTTTGCATGCATATTTTATTTAATTGTTAATTAATCATTAATTTGACTTTTAATTGCTTTTAAATATCAAAAACGATCCAGAAAATTACCAAAAAATTATCTTATCATCTTATTGTCATTACTAATCAAAAACCTTTTTCCTCATTCAAAAATATTTCTTTTTACTAACATTTTCCTCTTATGCAATTTCTCTTGTTTTTCGATTATGTATCTGTTCACAGGTTGTAACGTTTCGGACGATTTTTCTTGCTTTTCTTTTTTCAATTATGTAACCGCCTATGGGATGTAATAGTTTAATTAGGACTTTTATTTTCCGCACTCTTATTATGTAACTGCCCCAAAGCCATGTAATAGCGTAGGACTTTATCTTTCCGCATTTTACATTTCCGCAATTTACTTTCCGCACCCTATAAGCTGCTAGTAATTAGGTGTGTATGGCAAGATAAAATTGGACATAGATCACTCATGATTTCAAGATAAAATATCTGAATTTGACACACTCTCTTCACACATGCACCCCTTAAAGTAATTCTCTCCCGTTGCCTTTACAAATACAAATGGTCAAGTCCCTCGAACGTAGGGGTATCCTAGCACCGTTGCCTTCAAAACAAATTATCATAGTCCCTTCGATACAAAGATCATAGACCCACGATGTCGCCTATGAATACATGATCTTGACCCTCGATTGTCGCCTACGAAAAATGATGATAGTAGTCCCTTTGAATGTGCTAGGATACTTCCTACAAGTTGCCTTCTATGACCACCCGATGTCCCTTCGAATGTCCCTCTTACATCAAACGAATAGGGTTACCTACCAACTAATGGTATGGATAGCACTATTCTAAAGAAAAGTAAAACAACACGAAAACGACCATTCTGAGTAGGTAATAAGACTTTTAGTTGCTTGCTCAATCAAATACTTTTCACACCTCACACTTTTGTCAAAGTTCAAACTCTTTTCAAAAAAACGAAACATTTCGGAACACTTTGTATACATTCCTACATGAATCATTACAAAGTCAAAGCGAAATGCCTTTTCAAAACATTTTTGTCAAACAAACAGAAAGCACCTTTTTTGAAAATGATCTAAGAGCAACTAAGAGCCCGTAGATAACTACAGATGAAAAGGGGTGATAATACCTTCCCTTTTCATAACCTTCTCCTTTACTCAGAATCTAACAAAGGTCTTTTCCTGTTCTTTTCACCTTCCCTTAATTGGATAAAAGAAAATTCGGTGGCGACTCTTGCTATCCGCACATTTGCAATACAAAAATCTCAAAGTCAGTTCACCGTATTACACTCCTGCAATACATATTTCCCTTTTCTTATTAAAAAAAGGCTCAGGTAGAATCTGACATAGTCCGAATTGACGGGCTACGAAGTTGGGTTGATAAGCAAGGATACAAACTTGACTGTTCACAGGCGTAATCCTAGAGACTATAAGTCTAGGATTCAATAAGGCACACCATATGTCTCTGATTATTTCTTCCTTAATAGCTTCTTCAAGAGACATGGTGAACCAGTTTGGACCACAACTTCGAGTGGCAAATGGAGCCATCAAAGGGTTAAACTTATGTCTTTTCGAGAATATCATCATGTAGTTGGTGAAGTATGTTTTGAAGTTTTCTCTGTCATCATTTGGAGTCAGTTTTAGCAGCCTAGTGCCCTCAATACTTCGATTAACAACATCAGGGTGTTCTTCGTTAATTATTCCAAGAGTTAAGAGAGACGGTTCGAATGTGGCATTCAGCCAGAGTTGAAGTAGCCAGAAAGGACCAACAAGGAGTAAATTAGTGTCAGCCTCATAAGTTTTTAACTTTGATACTGCAGAAAGTATACTTTCATATACACTCACTAACAACAATTCACTTATGCATACCCTTCGACCGTGATGAAGCTAGTTTGCAAGAGTGATAACTCTGCTAGCAACCTGTAAAGATTTGCTGCAGAAAATGTACTTCGATATCCATAACGCTAAAAAGGCTATGTGTTCGACGTTAAAAAATTCTTCTTCAGTAGAATGATAGAGGTTGATATATTTTGAGAAGCTAGCGTGCTTGACGTCGAAGTCTATCATATTTTCTGCATCTTCATTGGGATCGAACGCTTCCCCAATGGGGGAAAGTCCAGTTATAGTAGCAATATCGAAGAAAGTAGGTGTTATCATCCCACAAGGAAGGTGAAAGGTATTGTAAGTGCTGTCCCAAAAATATAGGGACGCTATCAGGAAAGGTTGGCTATAGCTAAACCCTAATTTATACATTCGAATAAGATTCAAGATACCTAAGTTCTCCCATTCTTGGGATTTCTAATTTTCTACTTTCAATAACCAATTCTGATATAATTGGTCTGATGAAGGACATGAACGAAATGGTTTGAAATTTCCAGTGACGTAATCCATGTTAAAGGTTTCTCTCCTGGGTTTAGAAGTTTCTTCCTCACAAGACATGTCTTTTGTAGTTTTTGAGGTTTTAACTACAGATTCATTTTCTTTATTTTTCAAAGGGGTAGAGTTATTAATAATGGGTTTGGTTTCAAAGTAAACAAGAAAGAATCCTTTGGTTTTCTCCAAACGCTAGGGTTTTATCAAGAACAGATGTAGGGAAGATTACGTGAGAGGCATAAATGGATTTTTGTTCCTGAGTAAGCTCTGGAGTTGTTATGAATTCTTGATTATCAATGTTGATGATTTTACTCATGGGTATGTGACCAAAAGAAGAAGCGCCTTTGAGCTTCTCAGTTTTCTTGGATGGGGATGATTGCATTGGAGAAGGAGAAGACATTGTGAAAAGGATTTTTGAAGTTTTTATGAGAGAAGAGAAATGGGTTTACTTGAAGATTGATGAGATTTGAAGAGAGTAAAAGTTCAGTTTTTGGAAGCTAAAACACTTTTATAGAGGCCTTTGGTAGTTTACGAAAATTTGACCTTTGGAGAAAGTAGGATACGTGTAGCTTTGTTATTTGAGAGAAAGAGAGGTGGTTTTTGAAAATCCTTGGGAAGTGACGTTTTGCTTGCACGTTTAGAAAAGCATGGTGAATGGACGTTTTGCAGAAAGGTAGTTGATGGTTGTGATGTCATGTACAGTGTAGTCATCAATGAGTTGGTATCATCTAAATTACATGAATAATTCAAAAATGAGTATTTCTTTAGATATCGAAATACACATTTTTGAGGGGCAATTTGTTAGCTGGTAATTTAGATAGGATCACTTTGTTAAAGAAATGCTTAATGTCAAAGAAATGTTTATTCGAATGAGGTCCAAAAGTTGAATAGATTGCCTGATCAGTAGGAAGTTTCGAATTAAAGAACGATTGGTTGAACAATTAGAATTGTTACTTTGAAGCCTTTTCGATTTCGAGTGAGGTCTGGCCAACAAGGACTTCGATTTCGAATATTATGTTTTAATCATAAGAAATCGAATTAAAGGGCTGAAGAGGTCTAACGAAGGGTTATTTGTGATTCAAATCGAAAGAGGGAAGTCCACCAAGCCCATTGCAAGATTCGAAATTCAAATAAAGGGTGCCATTTGCAGAAGACGCGTGGAAGTCAGTAAACGAAGGGAGCATGCATGCTTCGAACATGGCGTGATTTTAGAATAGGGTCGTTAGGGTCGAAATACTATAAATAGGTGTTCTAATGTTAGAATTGGGGTGTTCATTTTGTACTAGAAAATCTCATATACTCAAATTACCGTGATTTAGGGAATAGAGTTGCAGATACCATGTACGTATAGAACATCATTATGCTTTTTTGCAATTTAAATTCAAGTTATTTTACATTTACTTTGTCTTTACAGTTCTTTTCCTTCTGTGTCTTTTGTTTTCCTTTACATTTCGTTTAAACCTTTACTTTCCCAGAAACTTTACTTTATTGTACATTTCGTTCAAACACTTTACTTTTTTAGAAGTCTTTATATTTTTGTCAAAGTCTTTTACATTTTATCCATTTTACGTTACACAATATTATGTTTAACTTTTAAACTTTTAATTTAAATCGAAGTCAACCATTAGTCTAGATATTATTAAGTCAGTGCATTTCCTTATCAGACAAATTCAGAGAATAACTTTAAGACAAATTCAGAGAATAACTTTAAGATTGTTGTGTTGTATATTAAAGATGCAAATCTATAAAATGATGAATATGACCATGAAACTGAATTATGAAACATGTCCTAGGATTAATCTAGTCGATCCTGTAAGTAACCATTAATTGGAAGACTAGCGGTTGTTTGCGAGAAATCACCGTAAACAGATAGTTTTTTATTTTATTAAAATTTTGGATCACATAGTTCACGAGTTGGATCTGGACTTACCGAAATTGTGTTTCATACCCCCGTGCTTGTTGGGCATTACACCCCCTGACTCATGCATATGCAACATTGATGTTCTTGCAATTTCGCTCGCAATTTCGATTTCATGGCTCATAAAAAATGTATAAAAATAAGTTTCTGATATTTTGACATCTTAGGATATTTTTGATTTTTTTGTGAATTTTTAATAACAAATTTCCTTTAGTTTTAATAGATTCTTAATAATACGTTTAGAAACGATTTTCCCACGATACCTTGAACATTTTGATGTGGTTTTTGGTCATTTCTCGACAATAAAAATCTGAATAAATAGATTCCTGACTTTAGAGACTCTTATGAATTTTTCTACATTTTTTTGGGATTTTTTGTAATTAAATTTCGATCTCGTTTTAATTATTTTTGATAACATGTTTAGAGACGATTTTTCCAATAGTACTTCGCATATAGATGCGAGTTTTGATCATTTCTTAACAACAAAATTCCTAAAAATAACATTCTAATTCTATGATGTATTAGGAGATTTTAGATATTTTTCTCATATTTTTTAGATCTTTTTAGGTCTTTATCCGGTTTTTCTTTTGTGCGAACACAAAGATGTATAATTGCTTACTATTTCATCGAGTTAGGAATCGATCTTTTGCGCATGATGCCTAAATTTCTTTCTAACATTCAACTAACCTCTTAATTAACATGTTGACATGTTTAGGTAGTTATCACCTTGGTTTATAATTGATGATTGAGTCATATGATTAGGGTACCATGATAGTTAACCCTTAGAGCGACGATAGATCATTTTTGACTTAGTTTTATGCATAAATATGTTTCAACCATGATTTTTCTTGTACATTTTGTTTGGTATAATTGAATATGAGTTAGATACTGACTTGTAGAGTTCTATATCTAATTTTACTCAATACTTACTAGATTTACAAGTTTCAATTAGTTTGTGTTGTTTAAAAGCATGTTTCTCCTTTATCATTTGAATTGACTAGTCGTAGGAGTATAATACCATGTGTTTCTTAGAAACTTTAGGACATTTCTCCCCAATTTGATTGTAGTTAAATGTATACCTTGTCTTAGTATTGTAAATAGATGCTTCAAAGCTAACCCTTAGCGGTACAATTCCTAGGAACTAGTTAGATATTTGTATAGTTCTTATAGGCCCCTCTTGCATGTTTGGTTTGCGATCTTTTCCTCTATCTGTAGGGATGTTTAGGAAAGCTTTAGAATGTGTAGTTGATGCCCCCTACTAGGAAGTTACCCTTCATGCCTCGATTTCTTTGTGAATAATGCATTCTTTGGCCATTCTTGTGTAGATTTTTGGTTTCTAACATCTCTAGATCTCTAGATATGTTTAGCATTTCATTTGAGGACTTTTGTGATGGACTTAGCTCGATTACATTATTTTTCATGGGTTATTTTGCATTGTGTGTGCGTGGCTGCCCGACTTTCCATTCTCATGTTTCTATACATATTTACATTCTATTTCTTCGCATTTGGATCATATTTTGACTTGTGATGTGAGTACGGAATTCTATTCCCGCCTCCTTGTTATTTTTGATGTGTTTGTTAACTTGTGCAAGGTACGTTGAGGATATTTTTGTTAGGTACCTAATCTTGGTACACTAACACACCACTTCTCCCGTGGTTCAGTTTGCACGCACTTTGCTCTGTGTTTTCTCATATTACGAGAAACACATGTTCTGCTATTTTGTCTGGATATGTTCCTTTGTGCAGGTGTTCCGATTGTTATGAGGGCGTGTCTGCTATACGCACATGTTGCACAATATCACCTTGTGGATTTTATTGATCGACCTATTTCTGATTATTGCTTTGTTGATGGCAGTTTACTCGAAGTTTTCTGGAGTATTTTTAGCTTGCAGTGCTCTTCAAATTTTATTATCCGTTTGGTATTAACTTTACTTTGTTTATGGCATTCTTTTACCGCTTTTTCTAGAGAGCATGAGAAGTAGGGTTTTACCGCATTCCTTGCCATGAGAAGTAGGAATAGAGATGCATGGTGGGGCTTCCGTAGTTGGAGCATGTTCAGGAACCCCTCTGGTTTACTTAAAGACCCGTTTAGGGAAATTCTGTGTGCTAATTGTGTTTGGTTTGTTTAAAATCCTCCATCGTGCATAGGGAGGTAATTCTCAGTAAGTGTTTACATTTGTTCTTGCATAGGTCAAGTGGTTAGGCAACCCGACGTGGCACCACTATGCAAAGACCCGCGTTGTTGTTTTTCCTGCTATCGAGTATGATATATGGGGAAATCGAAAGTGGTCCGCAATCGACTCTTGCAAAGTTCTAGTCTGTGTCATCCTGCACATGCGAATCGTGTTGCTTCCTATATCGAGTCAATAATAAAGTGGCAAGAGTTCCCTATTCTGACTCTCCACGCTTTCCTGGGGTTCGCATTTATTGCAGAGCTCGCATCATTTACTCTTCACACTTGAAAATTCATGTCATGCGGTGATACCATTCACGGGAATCAGAATGTGTTGGCTCCTGGTTGCTTTCGTCCCTCGGCTTACTGTTGTAGGCTATGGGACTTCCTCCTTTTCCTGCGCTTGTGTGGCATTTGTTTTTTTGCATTGCATTGATTTTGTGCTTCTGCCAAAGCACTTGTTTGCTTCATCCCTTTTGTCGTCTTCGACTCTATCTTAGGTAGCAATTTGAGATGGACATAGATTTAGGTTGTAAACCTTTTCCACTCCATTTTGTCGTCTTTGACTCTACCTTAGGTAGCGATTCGAGATGGACATAGATCTAAGTTGTAAACCTTTTCCATGTTCCCTCAGGGTTCTCTCGACTCTATCTTTGGTAGCGATTCGAGTTAGACCTTAGGTTGCAATCCATGCATGATAACATTAGGGATAAAACTAGATAGTTTCCCTTTCTTGTTTTCTAGTTTCTTTTTCATCCTTGCATGTAATAAAACAAAAACTTATTTTCTTTTCTTTTAAAAATCAAAACACTTAATAATGGTTCAAACTCCTTTTTCAAGGTAAAAGCAACCAACCAATGCAAATCTTTTTCTCCTACGGGCTTTCTTTTTGTGTTTAAAACATTTTTCCGAAAGGATGTGATTCACCCGCACTGTTTAAAAACCTTTTTTCCGAAAGGATATGCTTCACCCGCACTGTTTAAAAATGATTTTTCCAAAAGGATGTGCTTCACCCGCACTGTTTAAAAACCTTTTCAGAAAGGACGTGCTTCACCCGCACTATTCATTAAAAAACACAAAACCCACCAAAATATGTGAGTCGAACTACGACGCTCTGACTTTCCCATTGCACGAGGAAATATGTAGGCATCTTGTCACAGGGCTCGATCGAGCAAGATTTTTAAATACTTTCTTCTTTTCCCCATGTTTTCTTTATTTTCTTTTCTTTCACATGCATTCTCTTTTAGCATACAGATATAGCGATTAAGCAATAAATAGATATAAACACACCCATTACGTAAAAAATAGAAGTGGATATCGTAGACTACTACGGGAGTCTGGGGTGCTAATACCTTCCCTTCGTGTAATAGAATCCCTTCCCCTATCTCTCGGTCACAAGACCGTGTCTTATCCCTTTCAGGTTTTTGTGATGTGTTTACCTTTCTCCTTTTGCGAGATAAAAACATTCGATGGCGACTTCATTGATATAGTTATCGGATAATGTTCAGCCGGTTGTTTCAAAGAGTATATGAATAACTTACACCCTTATACTTTTCAAAGTCAGGTACTTTGAATTTTGGTGGAATAATAACATCAGGAACAAGACACATTTCTAACGCACTCATACCAACAATATTTTTTCCTTTCAAATCCTTTACTTGTTCAGCCAATTCTTTGCACATATTTTATGCAGCCACATCTTGAAAAGGGGCAGGGTTGCCCAAAGGTATAACGCTATGGTAATACTGCCTCATGTAATCATCTTGCATCTCTTCATTAGCTTGAGGAGACACAAACCAATTTTTCTCTTGTTCATCTTTATTTTGCTCTTGCTTGTTATTTCCCATAACCTGTGTAGCAACATACGCTGCAGCAGAAGTACCATGATCATCGGTTCCTCTAAAGAATTTAGGGGGCAGCCCATAAAGTAACGGATTGGGTACTTGCACACCAGCCAAATGAGACAGGGTGTTGTTGGCATTTCGGTGAACTCTCGCACTACTAACAACAAAGGAAAAAGTACCAGTAGTCACCGTATTGGTGGCAAGTGATGTCCTGATATTGTTGGCAGTGTGAGTTGTTATGGAAGCATTGAAAGTAGCAGCAACATTGTTTGCTGCAACAGCAGCGACAGCAGAAACAACAACTTCATTGGAAGCTCGTTCCTCTTCCCTCCTATGTTGAGCATTAATCATTTCTATAAGCTAGTCCATCTTGGACTTCAACCCGTCGATATCGCCTTGCATAGCAGCTTTCCTGGCTTCGTATTGATACATTGCTTTCTTCGTGTTATCCCTCGTGTCGTACGGATGCCGAGTAGTCAGCTTGAATCTGTGTGAGGCGAGATGAAAATGAGAAACCTTTCTTGAAAACAGGTGCATGATTATGCATATTTACGCATATGTATGCATGTGAAAAATATTTTGATGATTTTTCCTTTCAGTTTCAGGGAATTTCTTATAAACTTGTTAGTGGTTAGTAAGCATTCAAGTAAAGAATCATAACTGAGCCGAAAATCAACGAGCTTTCCACATAAACCAGAACGTCAAGTACATCTTCGTTACTGACCAAGTTCAAATAGTGAAACATAATTCAAACTAGGAATTCAAATTATTACAACATCCATCAAAGGTTCAATGACATAAAGTAAAATAAATGCTAGTCCATTAGAAATGTTGTCCATGACGAGGCTTCAAATCTCTGGTTTTTGCCTTGAATTGATTCACTACATCTTGACAAAGGAAGAGGAAATCACTCACAGCTGGAGGCACCTGATTGTCTTCAAGATCTTCTAGAGTCGACTTAAGTCTCCAAGGCACATCAACAATCAGGCGGTTACACATGTCCACCATATCACGATATCTCCCATAGAAATGTTTGTTTTGCTCTTCTTGAAAGGACACAATTTCATCCTTTTCATCTAACACTCAATTCAAATTATGGATCTCATCTATCCACCCCTGACATTGCTCTCTAAGGCCTTCATAGGCATCTCTATTGTTATCCCTTTCTTCTCTTGTGATATTTAGCTCTTGGGTCTTCTCAACCAATTCAGCCAAATCTAAATCTCGTGCAATATAAACTTCCCCCTTTACGGCTATCTCATTGTCTAGCATATCATTAGTTCGCGCCAGAGAAGCTTCTAACTCCAAAAGTTTGGCCTCAAGACGCGTTTTCAAAGCATCTTTTTCTTCAACAGCCCTTTCTTCATCTCGATAGGCTTTCCCCCACTGTTGTTGAGCAGTTCTCAACTGTCAGCGAAGATCCCTCGTTCCACTAGTGACAATCTTCAAGTCTTCAGAATACCTCATTATGCGCTCTTCATCTTCCTCATTTTGCCTTCTTCTTCCTTCCAGCTCCTCCTTTGCTTCTTTTAGGTCAGCTTCCAAATTTTTCGCTTTGAGAGAAATTCAAGAGTTAGAACTGTGTAGCTCCAACCTTTCCTCCTCCATATTCCTATTGATCTCTTGAAGCTTTATGTTCTCTTCTATCAGAACATGAGTGACTATAGGTCCTGGGGATCGTCTAAACCTTGTGTTGGTCCAATCAGGAGTTGATCCTAGCTTTTATTTTCATGTCTATTGGGTGTTTATTTATTTGCTTATTTATTTACTCGCTTAATCGCATCTTTCTTTGTATACTTTGCATTGCACTCTATGTGGAATTTTATCGCTTTCATATATCCTGTATATTGGCTGCTATTGTACTGGTTATCCTCTTGATTGGTTGGGAGTTACATGAGGTAAAAGGCCCCATACCCCGGCCAGAGACATATAGGATAGATGGATGTTCATGTCGAATCCTGCATCCCGTGGTGCGTGTGAGGAGGCATCAAGTACCAAACTCAGACAGGATTCAATTGAAGGTGCTTTCTCCCTACACCCTGTTGTGTAGATAGAAGAGTGCTCGATAAAGGATCATTTACTCTGTTTATCATTAGGGACCCCCGTTTTGTTTAGAATTACCCTGTGAGGTGGGAAGAGGAAAATCATTATTACAGGTACAGATGGTGACTATGTTTTGATAGTGACTATTTATTGTGCTGGTGATTATATTGGTCCTTCGGTGACATTTTGTTATTGATGACCGTGAGTCTTATGATACTTGGTTCTTGACACCTGGTTTTCTGGTATTTTCTGTGATATTCTGAAATGATGTCGGACCTTTGATCCTATGATACGCAGACTTGGTTCTTCTATGATATCATAAATTGGTGTCGAACCTTTGATCTTGTGATATTCAGATTGTTCAGAGATTATGCAACCGTTATTTAGCGGATTGTACAGATGCTACTCGTTGTTATGTTGAAATTTTGAACCCATGGTTAATGCACTTGCATCGTAGCATGTTTATTTTTTTCAAAAGAAATGTTAGAAAAATGCATGTGTATATATCTAACATGCATATTCATTCATTGCATGCATCCATAACAGGTACTCGAAACTTGGGGATTTATCTTATTCAGACGTGGTATCTTCTTTGCAGAATTACAAATCTTGACTTCTCAACCGCTCTATTATCAGAATTAAGTGATGGAACAACTTCGTGCGGAATTGAATGACTTGAAAGGCCAAATGGGGCTGTTTATGGTGGATATGCAAACTTTGAGCCGTAGCCAGGGGTTCTTGGAAGAGGAGAAATTATCCGCAAACTTCCCTCATAACGAGGATGTTGATGCCGATTGTGATTTCCACTATGGAATTACTGGTCATGATACTGAAAATTGTAAAGCTTTGAAGCATACGGTCCAGGTTTTGCTTGAATTAGGGACATTTGTGTTCACTCCAGACGGTTTGAACATTAAGGTCAATTATATTCCAAGCGCGGTAGAGAAAGTGGTAGTTTCTTCTCACCCTCGAGGTTCTACTCTATGTCTCAGGTTGCGTAAATCAAAATTCAGGACAGGTTGTAAGAAACAGACACTAGGCTGGGACAGGAACCACCCTTATGCTCATTCACGTAAGCAGAAGATAAGGAAGACACCAAGAGAGTTTGACTTGATTCCAATGCCTTATGACCAGTTGTTGACCCGCTTGCTTAAACTTTGAATGGTCAAGTTGCAAGAGCTTCCTCCTACTTTGACATGGATTCCTGAGGGGAGCAAAAAGAAAGCCTGTGAGTACCACTCTAGGGCATCCAACCACTCGATTGAGAATTATCGGGAGTTCAGGGATAAAGTGCAAGGCCTGCTCGATATGAAGGTTATTAGCTTCACACCTGATGGTCATGTCCGGATTCTCCGCTAATTCAGTGAATGTCAAGACTTCAAAATGCATTGTCTGAAGCAATAAGTCCATTCGGAGACTAGCCTCCTCAATGATGGAAATTTTCCAGTTTTATTTTACATTCTCATTTGTAAACTTTCTTGTATGTTCATTACTTACTTGTATACAAAACTTGTTCATTCTTGAATATTAATCATAACGCATTGAATATGTTTGTCTTAAATTGATCCATTTGTTATCTGGTATACTTCCAATTTTAAAAGACATTTTGAAAAATATATAAAATTTAATTCCATAGTGGATTAAGAAATTCTCTAAAAGAATTGTTTTGATTTTCTCAAAGTTTTACTTGCGAAATGATCTATCTAGTCTTCTTTTAGTCTTCTTCTATTTGATCAAATAAAAATGTCTCCTTTAATAAGATTATTATTGTAAAATTTCATCAAATTCTTAAATTGTTCGATTAATAAAATTTCATTATTGTAATAGATATAAAATAAATATAAAGTTTAGAGATCTAAAATGAATTATTAAGAAATGGAGGAAAGGAAAGTCATTATTTTTGAGAAATGGTGGAAAGGCAAATTATTATTTTTCTAGTAAATTTTATTTTTTAAAATTATTAAAAAATTAAAAATTATAAAACATAATAGTTCACCATAGATCAAATTCATACTAGTAGTAATCTCAAATTTAGAATAATATTTTAATAAATCCAAGATATGTCTAGTTTATCGAGCAAACTTTTCTTCTTTTTTTAGGGGAAAAACAAACTTCTCCTATTGTCATACCAATAATATATGAGTGGACACTAAATATTAAAATCAAAAGCCGTGCCACTTTTTTAAAATAAAATTAGTTGTGGCTAGCAAGTAGCAACCGTAAAATCGAGTTAAGGGACAAATATTGAGGGGTCCACGTAAAAATTAAACTTGTTAAGCAAGATTTCGATGCAGTCACTATTAAACAGTATGTCTAAGAATGTATTTTAAATAACTCAATTATTCTCATAATATACTACCTCGATTTTTATTATAAATCGTTTTATATTTTCACACATATTAAAAAATAATTATTATTATATAAAAAAATATATAATTTTTTTAATAAAATTATAAAAAGATATAATTAAATAACTAAAAAATAAAAAATAAAAAATATTTAAACATAAAATAAAAAAATAGTATTAATTATTCATTGACATTTTAAAATAATTTTTATTATAATGGAATTCTTTTAAAAATTAATTTATAATAAAAAATAGAGTCAATATATCTAATTAAAAGAGGCATGGAAGAACACACCAAGCAATAGCTGTTGATGTCAATGACCTAATAATGTCAAAATATAAAAATAAATGTGTGGGCCACTAACTTAACACAAGTGGGCCTCAACCATTATATTTTGACTTTCCTTGAGATGTGTGATTAAAACAAGAGTTTAATTCTTGCTCCTCTTTAGATTTTAAAATGAATGTTCTTTTAATAAATAATTTATTGTTATTTTCATTTTTAATATAATAATAATTACTCTTTTTATTCTATATTATTTACCACAATTAAATATTTTATACAGATTAAACAACAATAATAAATAAAAGAAAGAATAGTAATTTTATCAAACGATCCTGATTAATTATTAATGTATTCAAATTAACATATATATTAAGTGAAAAAACAATATATTAAAGTATTTATTAGAAAATACAATTGAAATATTAAATATAAAATTGCAATCGTAATATAAAGTGACAAATATTTTGAAATATTTTTTTTTAAAATGTGATACTTATTTTGGGATGGAGGGAGTAATATTTTTTAATTATGTCATTTATTTTTTAATATCTATATTATTTTTAGAGTTATTACCATTTTTTTCTCTGTCACATAGATCATTTTTTGTTTGCCTCCTTGTAATTTTTTTTTAAAAAGTAATCTTGCAAGGACTAAAAGTCAAAATTCGTATGTAAATGCGCAATTTTCTTACGGATTTTTTTTTTTTGAATTTACCTACGGATTACCTTGCCATTTAAATAACCTAACAATTTTGTCTTTAAAGTCAAAATCCGCAAGTAAATCCGAAAGAAAATCCGTAAGAAACCCTACAGATTTACCTGCGGATTTTGTCTTTAGAAACTAAATAGTTAAGTTTTTGAAAACGGCAAGGTAAATTCGAAAAAAATCCGTAAGAAACCTCCGAATTTTGAATTTAGAGACTAAAATATTAGTATTTTGAAATGACAAAGTTACTTTAAAAAAAAAATTAAAGATGATAAACTTAAAGTGACTTATATGACAGGAACAAAAGTGATAATAACTCTTATTTATAATATATTGATAGAGTTAATTTTATAAAATATAATATTTTATGATAATATAATTACATTTTTAATTTGCGTGTAAAAATTTTAAACAACAATAATTTTAAAATTGAGAGAGTATATTATTTATAAAAAATTTAAATCATCAGTAAATTTATAAATATAATTTGTAAAGTAATTATGAAAAATAAAATATTTAAGATTTGGATAACAACTTAGAAATTAATTTTCGAATTCTCTGTGACAAATAACAGTGTTAAACACTAATTTTTTTTAATGGAAATCTTGATATCTAGTCTTGCAAACGATTAATTCAAGAGGGATTTATCCCACCACTCACTAACAAAGAGTAGAATTTAAACACAGAACTTTAACAAGAGCACACTCTTAAGACGCAAGCCTCCACCGCTAGGCCAACCGTACTATTAATTAATCATGGAGTTATTATCGCTATACTTACTAACGATAGCTACAGTTTCATTCCCATAATTTTAAATAATTTTTTTATAAATGTGATAATATTTATTATTTTACTTAAAAATATATTTATATTATATTCTTATATATATATATATATATATATATATATATATATATATATATATATATATATATATATATATATATATTATCAAATAGTAATTGATTTTTTAGAATGGGATATTGTCAAAACTGATGTTTGTGAAGCATTTTGACAATTTTTCAAATTGGATTGAATTCTACCAAGTTTTAACTCGAATTCCATTATGCTCATCGCGAAAAGAAAAAATTTCAAATTCTCTGGATTAGTTTAGGCCGGTAGCTCTGGCAAATTTTAAATTCAAGATTATTTATAAAATCTTTGCGGATAGACTTGGGCCATTGATGCCTCATCTTATCTCGAAAAAGTAACATGGCTTCATCAAAGGGAGAAATATTAGAGACTCTGTTTGTCTCGCCTCAGGAGCTTTCAATCTTGGTATGGTAATGTGGCTTTAAAAATAGATATCGCGAAAGCTTTTGATACGCTCAGTTGGTCCTTTCTCTTGGAGGTTTTGAAGAAGTTTGGTTTTAATCTCACTTTATGTCATTGGATTCAGAATATTCTGAAGTCGACTTTTTTATCGGTTTAAATTAATAGGACGCTTCATGGTACTTCAATTTTTATAGGGGAGTTCGTCAAGGAGATCCATTATCCCCTCTTATTTTTTTGTTTAGTGGGGGACGCTTTGAGCAAGCTAATTTACAAGTTGGTTTTAAAGGGTGTCATACCCCAATTTTTGACCTAAGATACCACCTTACATTTGCATCACTGCATCACTAACAGTTTCAGAACATAATAGATCGTGCGTGGCTTCTAGAAGTCAAAGTTAGGGTTTCATCAAAATTTCATCTGTTCAAGATATGATCAAATAGGGTTTGAGTCTCCACTCACCTCAATTGATCTATCTTAATCAATCATCAACATTTGATCTTCAGATTCCCAACTTTTTCTCATGATCTACCATGAATCGACCAATTAGGGTTTTGATCGAAGATAGTGAATCATTGACTTTCTGCTCAATGGATGACCTATTTGCTTGAAGATTGATCTTAACATCTTCTATGCAACATTTTGACCTAATTTCTTGGTTCAAAACATTGCAAAGTCCATGTTTCTTCATCAGACAAATTCTGAACCATCTGATGAAAATTCATCTGCTCAAAAAAGTCAAACTTTGACTTTTGGTCAACTTTTTCAAGACTAAATTTTTTCAATCATAAAAACATTTCAAATAATCCATCATGATCATAAAAAATCAAGAAATGTGAAAAAGTCAACAAAAAGTCAAGATTTGAATTTTTTCTAACACTTGAAAAATTTTCAAGTGTTAAGAAACATGGTTTTTGCTCACTTTCTAGGTCATTTTTCACCTAGATCCATTTGGATTCAGAAAAAACTCAAAATATGAAAGTTGTAGACCTTGTTACAAGCTTTCCAAAATATCCAAGAACTTGCAAAAACACTTTGTCTAGCTAGGCTTTTGATTTTGAAACATAGAGCTCCAAAACCATGGAATTTCAAGATCATGCTTCAAAATTATAAGTCATTTTTCATAAATCTCTCTTATAGAAGCCTTGTCATCAGCCTTGGATAGATTATAACTGATAAATATCAGTTAGACATGATTGAATAAGAGGATTGAATCAAAGAAATTTTTAACCATGGTTAGAAAGTAACTTTTGCATTAAATGCAAAAGATTCCTTCTTACCTCTTAAGCAAGTTGCAAGTTTTTCTCAATGATAACCATGCCTTGTCATTCAGATTTCTTGGCCTATAAATAGAGGTCATTTCTTCAAATTCAAAACTACACCAAAGCTATCATAATCAAGTTTTCCACTCCAAGTTTCTAAGTTCAAAAAGGGAAAATTTTGCAATCTTCAAACCTTGCAAAATATGAGCAAACTTAAGTTTCTAACATGTTCTAAACATCATTTAGAAGTATTTTAAAACTTAAAACCATCAAGAAACAAGCTAAGCAACAGTTTTCTACACAAAACTCCATTTGTGCAAGCTTTGAGCCAAAACTGCCAAACTAGAAAACTACTCGTGCTAGCCTTGATTTCTCACTTCAAACACATCCTATACAACATATAGAGACTGTCCATACACTTAAACAAGTTCTGGAATAGCTCCATCACCATCTTCCATTTTCAAATTAAGCAACTTGCAACTTGACTTGGTCAGAAAGTTCCAGCCATTCTCAGGACAAACTAAGAGTAGGAACACACTCAGTGAGGTTCAGGGAAGCTAAAACAATCCTTACTTTGCATCTGGAAGTTGCCCAGCTCGAACTAGTATTTCATACCAAGAGGTGAGTTTTTCAAACTTTGATACCTCCATTCATGCGTTTTTAGCTTTAAAATTGAAGAGGAAAATATAGATATCCAATCACTAAAGCTACATGGATCCTTAATTTAAACTAAAATCAACTGAGTTCAAAGAATTAATCACTTTTTCAGTTAGGGTTTAAATTGGGATTATTCAAATTCATGCTCATCTTTGATTAATAATGTTAACAAAATACATGTTCAGAATCGTGATGAAAATCTAGACATAATTGTATTTTGAACTTTTAGAATTGATCAAGAAATGAAGAAATTCGAATCCCAACCATGGCCATGTTTGCGTGCTGCTCAGCGAAGAAGATGAAGTGTAATTTCCAATTTCTGAAGCTGGACTTAAAATATATATTTGTAGTTTAAGTTAAAACAACGGATGTATAGCCACCCCAGTGGTAAAGCCAGCACGCCTTAAAAACTTCCTTCGCCACAAGGTCCAGGGTTCGAATCCCCCTGGAACCTTTTTTTAAACAGAAGGAAATAACAAGCTTCTGAAGCTTGTTTCTCCAAAAGTCCTTCTGAGGCTCAGCCTCCAGAAGTGCTTCTGAAGCTTCTACCCTTAGAAGCTCTTCATTTACACTCTCTCCAAAAGTACTTCTAGTACTTCCATCTCTAGAAGCCTTAAGCTTCTAATGCTTCTACCCCTAGAAGCAAGCTTCCTCAACATGCTTCTAACTCCACAAGAAGCACCATGCGCTCCTTCTCATGCCCAAAAGCTGCAAGCCAGAAGCACCATGCTAGCCAACACGCTCCAGAAGCTCATTCTCACGCTCCAGAAGTAAACCATGCTTCTGATCCTCCAGAAGTAACCAACTTCTGGACTTTTTTCAAAACTTTCTTTCTTTTCAAAACTCCTTCTAAGCAAGGTAATTAAATGACAAGTCAAGCAAATGGCTCAATGGAAAATTTTCATTTCTAAGCCAAATGTCCAAGGTTCAAACCTCCTTAGGACCAAAAAAAACTCTTTTTTTCTCAAGTTTCTAACAAACTTAAAACATTTTTAAAAACCATTCAAAACTTCTCATTTTGAGATGATTTTTTGCACACTTGTCATTTAATATACCTATTTTATGATTATGTCAAAAAAATCCAAAAATATTTTCTTTTGATTATATTTTTATTAAGTCAAAAAATGGGTCACTTTAAGTATTTCTTAATACTTTTCAAAAATGTTTCTTTCCAACTTTCAAACTTAAATTTTTTCAAAACATTTTGTGAATATCCTTCACTTTTCAAAATCATTTTCAAAACCTTTTCAAAAACTTTTCAACAAACTTACACACCTTTTTCCATGATTAATTAGATTTAAGGATAAACCAAACCAGGTTTCTCCTTGAATTTTCTTAATTGATCATGGGCCTCCCTCACGGTGTAAGTCCCAACCCTCTTATGTACATATTCATTTCCTTGTACATAACCACCCTTTCGTGTACATATTCATTTCCTTGTACACATTCAAACATCCTTGTAAATATTCAAGCATAAACAAACTTCTTTCGTTTGTTTTCATCCGCTTGTTTATACACTGATTCCATTGGTATTAAGAGAAGAATTATTCTCGGTGAAACTGCTCTTAAAACCAATGGGCCTCCCTCACGGTGTAAGTCCCAACCCTCCTATGTACATATTCATTTCCTTGTACATAAACACCCCTTTGTGTACATATTCATTCCTTGTACACATTCAAAAACCTTGTATATATTCAAGTTACACTTGCTTTAATTGCTTGTTTTATACACTTGTTTATATTTCCTTCATAAACTCCTGTGAATACACATCACACACTTGTTCATATAACTGTTCAGTTATAACATAACAACTAGCCTAACAACTAAGTTCCCTTTTAGCCTCCTCTTGGGCTTTGTACAAGATAACTTATTTACTGAGTTAGCCTCCTCTTAGGCTTCATATAAGAAAACTCATTTACTGAGTTTAGCCTCCGCTTAGGCTTCATGTAAGACAACACTCCCCTGCTGAGTTAGCCTCCTCTTGGGCTTCGTTCAAAAGAACTCCCTCATTGAGTTTAGCCTTCTCTTAGGCATCAAACAAGAAAGAGACCTGGAAATCTCTTAACATCCTCCTATTGGGCTTCCAATACAAAGAATCACCCGCTGTCATACCCCAAAATTTGCCCTCCTACTTCTCAAGACATTTCATACACCCATGCTCAAGGATTCCTCAAGGGTTGATCAGACAAACCCTCTCCTAGACAATCAACCCAAACTAGGGTTTGGCTATTCTCAGATCTAGATGGACTTCCAACATCTCCAAT
Source organism: Vicia sativa (assembly GCA_021764765.1). Taxonomy (NCBI): domain Eukaryota; kingdom Viridiplantae; phylum Streptophyta; class Magnoliopsida; order Fabales; family Fabaceae; genus Vicia; species Vicia sativa. The sequence continues at coordinate 250,397,012 of CM038792.1, forward strand.
GGTCATCATGCCTCCTCATATGCTTCAAAGATTCTCCATGTCAAGTTTCAAGCCTCACAAGTCAAATTTCCTCAGACAATTGCTTAGATGGTTGAAAATAAGTTGTATTGGACAAAACGTCAACTGTGGTCAACATACAGTCAAACTTCCTGATTTTTGGTCAACATCCTCATTTTGAAGTTAAATTCATCATTTGATCAAGGGTTGATCATGATTCATCAAGAAAACTCAAGATTTGCTCAAAAGTCAAACTTTCCAAATTAGGGTTTTTTAGTGAAAAGTCAACTGAACTTTGACTGAGCATAACTTCTTCATACTTTCTCAGAAATTTTTCCACCGCCTCTTATTTTGAAGGAAATTCAATTCTCTACAACTTCATGTCTCACAAGAATGTTCAAAAAATGCTTCATGTGGAAGGTATAGATTAAAATATTACAGGTCCTTTTCAAAGTCAACAAAAAGTCAACTTGTTGTTTTGAAGATTTATTGAGCATGGAAACTCCAATTGAGATGAAACCAAAGAGGTTGGTTAGAGGACACTTAGAGCTTTCTAAAAAGTCCAAGAACACTCAAAAATGTGGAAAATTGAGCAAAATACACTTTGCACAAGTTGACCATTTTTGAAGAAGTGCACAAAGAGAAATACTTGTGAAAATCCAAAATTTTGCAAATGGGCCTAGTTTTTCTTCATTCAAACTTGTTCCTTAGACAATTTGAAACATCCAAGCCCAATGCCACAAATTTTAGCTTTATTTTTCTATTTAATTTGGATTTTATTCATTTAAATACAAATTAAATTAAAAAATAAGGTATAAAATCAAAATTAAATGCAAATTGGATTTTTCTCTCATTCTTGAGGTCCAAGCAACTCATAAAAGCTGTCAATTTTGAAATTGGCTTTGATTTGGCAAGGAATTGATGAAAATTGGATCAAAAAAGGAAGATTTGATTTCATACCAAATCAAATTTTTTTTACATTGATTAGCTCATGATTTTCTCTTGAATTCAGACCTAAATTCATCCACTATAAATATACAATGCCTACACAACAAGAAAGAACAGAAAAATTGCTTGGAAGAACCCTAATCAAACTCAAAAAAACCGTGTGTTGCAAGCAAGTGGCAGCCCTAGTTCCAGGCTTGATTCAATCGATTTTGAGCATCCAAACACATTCCTTGACATCTCCTGAAGCATTCCAGACCCTTACATCATTCAAAAACATCAAGAATCGAGCAATCCGGTTTTGGTTTGCTCTTATATTTTTCAAAATCGATTTCTATTATTCATGCTTTTTTAACACTTTTTGGTTGTTTGTTCATGATCAGCATCAAGTTTGCAAGCTATCTGGGTAGCCCAATCGTATTTTAATGACCTGGAACGAAAACCACCATTGTTAGGGTTTTCGGGCTTGAATTAGGGCTTCTCTAAATAGGAAAAATTGGACCGAACCAAGCATACCAGGATGATCAGTGGATGAAAACGAGTCGATTCGTGTACTCACAATTCATTTATATTACTTGTATGAGATTTTGATTTTTGCAGGGGCCTTAGCGTCGAACAAAGACCGACGCTAAATGTTTAAAAATTCAAAACGAAGAAGATGATGATTTGGCGCGTGTTCTGGGCAATCAGAGAGCGACACCGTTTAAAAGCCATTCGTTTCGTTTTCCTAACACGTGTACAAGCTAGCTCGGATGGTAAAGGCAGCGTGCATGTCACCCAGGGAACCTGAGTTCGAATCCCAGCCATGGCAATGTGTTTTTTTACAAGTTTGCATATTTTTTCTATTTTTAATTTTCTTCAATATTTTCCATGCATTTTAATTTATCTTCTAATATTTTTATCATGCATCTAAAAAACACCAAAAATATTTATTTTTTGCATAATCATCAGAAAAATACTTATTTAATTTTTAAAATTAAAATTATTATTTTTGCATACATATTTAATTTAATTGCTAATTAATCATTTAAATGGCTTTTAATTGTTTTTAAATTATCAAATCAACTCCAAAAATTCCCAAAAAAATTATTTTATCATATTTATGTCATCATTAACACAAAAAAAATTTCTCATTCAAAAATACTTATTTTTACTAACATTTTCCTCTTATGCAATTTTCTTAGTTTAGATTTTGCATCATTCACAGGTTACACCGTTTCTGACAATTTTTATTGCTTTTATTTTCCAATTATGTAATTGCCTATGGGATATAATAGTTTAATTAGGACTTTTATTTTCGGCACTTTCAATTATGTATCTGCCCCAAAGCCATGTAATAGCGTAGGACTTTATCTTTCCGCACTTTACATTTCCGCAATTTATTTTCCGCACCCAATAAACTGCTAGTAATTAGGCGTGTATGGCAAGATAAAATTGGACATAGATCACTCATAATTCCAAGATAAAATATCTGAATTGACACACTCTTTTCACACATGCACCCCTTAGGGTAATTCTCTCTCGTTGCCTTTACGATTACAAATGGTCAAGTCCCTCGAACGTAGAGGTATTCTAGCACTGTCGCCTTCAAAACAAATCATCATAGTCCCTTCGATACAAAGATCATAGACCCACGATGTCGCCTCCGAATACATGATCTTGACCCTCGATTGTTGCCTACGAAAATGATGATAGTCCGCCAATGTGCTAGGATACTTCCTACAAGTTGCTATGACCATACGATGTCCCTTCGAATGTCCCGCTTACATCCAACGAATGGAGTTACCTACCAACTAATGGTATGGATAGCGCTATTCTAAAGAAACGTAAAACAACACGAAAACGACCATTCTGAGTAGGTAATAAGACTTTTAGTTGCTTGCTCAAACAAAATACTTTTCACACCTCACACTTTTGTCAAAGTTAAAACACTTTTCAAAACGAAACATTTCCCAACACTTTGTATACATTCCTACATGAATCATTACAAAGTCAAAGCGAAATGCCTTTTCAAAACATTTTTGTCAAACACACAGAAAGCACAATTTTTAAAAGTGATCTAAAGAGCAACTAAGAGCCCGTAGATAACTACGGATGGAAAGGGGTGCTAATACCTTCCCTTTTCATAACCTTCTCCCTTACTCAGAATCTAACGAAGGTCTTTTTCTGTACTTTTTACCTTCCCTTAATTGGATAAAAGAAAAGTCGGTGGCGACTCTTGCTATCCGCACATTTGCGATACAAAAATCTCAAAGTCAGTTCACCGTATTACACCCGCGCTAGGATAGAACCCTAAGAGGATGACTTCCCGGTGAAATCACTCTTGAAATCCTAAGAGGATGGTTTCCCGGTGAAACCACTCTTAAAGAAAAAGCCAGCCATACCCTATAGCTTCCTCTTGAGCTTCATACAAGGACCCTCGATGACCCTCGAAATGCCTTCTCTTGGGCTTACAATACAAGGACCCTCGATGACCCTCGGAATGCCTTCTCTTGGGTTTACAATACAAGGACCCACGGGCTTCTTAAAAGAATCCACCTAATCAAATCAATTTCTCCTCGAGATTTAGACATTTATCATCTCTATGGAAGAAGTATCTCATCTATCACATCACATACAATCAAACTCTTTTTCACACTCTTTTTCAAACAAAAAAACATCTTTTAATCTGTAAGTGGTAACGCTTGTACACTCAAGAAAAACACATAATGCTTACAATTAAAGATTCTATCATCTTTCAAAAATCTTTCTTAAACTCGTAAGTGGTAACGCTTGTACACTCAAGCAAAACACCTATAACTTACGATGAAAGATTCAATCAATCAACCTTTAAAAATGTATGTGATGAAATAGATTAGATACATTTTTTCATTAAGATGACATTCGTCTTTGTCTCTTAATAACACCCGTTGCTTCCACTAGCATAAGTGGGAACTACGATTGCTCTGACTTTGTCAACATCCCTTTGAGAATACGTAGGCACAAGGTCTCATCCTTGGCGAGCATACTTCTTTCTCCCTTAAACCAAACAAAACCATAGCTCCCCTTAGATCCGAGCTACAAATGCTTTGATTCCCATTAAGGGATATGTATGCAGAAGATCCCAATGATCTTTGCAAGCACAATAATAACAAAACTAGGATCCCACATAATCTACCCTTCTTAAAATCCAAAGGAGAAACTTTCCCAAGAATAGAAATAGCAATTTAAAACACACAAATATATCAAACTATTCATATATATAAAGCTATAGATAACTATATATATTTAGGGTGCCACATCTATTCCCTTTATATAACAAACCCCCTTTCCCGGAATCTTCCCAATGCGTTGCGTCTAGTTCGCGCTAGTCGTAATGCATATCATATCAATTGAGGGTATTGCAGCTTTCCCCTTTTTCATCTCATTTTTCTTGTTTTGGAAATAATAAAGCTTGATGCTCGCGACATCTTTATAAAAAATCAAAAGAATAAATCGTTTTGAGCCAGAGAATTCGAATTCAGATTCGATTCCCTCGCGCGTCACTTTTTAACGCGAACAAAGGGCAAATTGGATTTGATTAAATATCCCAACGGAGTCATGATTCCTTCTCATTCACTTTATGTGGACGATAATTTGATCTTCTGTAGAGGTAGAATTTCTAATCTCAAAGTCCTCGTGAAGGTCTCACTGAATACTCGCTGGCTTTAGGGCAAGTAGTTAATTTAGCTTAATTCTTTATTTTAGAGGATCTATGTCTAGCTCCATGATGAATATTCTCAAAGATCAATCAGGTTTTTTTGGTGGTATCACTCCTTTGGTCTATCTCGGGGTGCCTATCTTTAAGGGTTGTCCCAAATCAAAATTTCTTCAACCTATTACTGACAAGGTTCTTTGTAAATTATCTTCGTTGAAAGGTTCCCTTTTAACTTTTGTAGGAAGAGTTGAGTTGGTCAAATCTTCCATCTAGGGCATGCTCATTCATTCTATGTTGGTGTATGCTTGGCAGATTGGTTTGATTCGTGAGCTTGAGCGCTCCATTAGGAAGTTCATTTGGACCGGGGATACGATTAAGAGTAGAATGGTCACAGTTGCTTGGAAGAACATTTGTAAACCTTATTCCAAGGGCTTTCTAGGCATTTGTTCGCTTGTTTCTCTTAACGAAGCTTTTAATCTCAAACTTTGTTGGGACATCTTCAACTCGGATAAATGTCGGGCTTCTCTTCTCAAGCACATGATTCTTAAGCATAAAATTATTTGTAAGCACCACATTTTCTCCTCTCTCTGGACAAGTGCTAAAAATGAGATGCATAATTTTTCCAATAATACATCATGGCTTCTTGGTAGTGGTCGGTCTATTAACTTCTGGTTTGACAACTAGAGTGGTGCTCTGCTTGCTGTTGATCTGGATCATGCCAACTTAGACAAGAATATTAAGGTGAGTAAATTCGTTGTGAATAATTGATGGAATCTTTCAAATATGTCAATTCTTAAAGCCCCCAACGTTAGAAATCTCAATATTCGTATTTTGTTTGACATTAAACCAGATAATCGTATTTGGCTGCCTTCCACTTTGGGTGATCTTTCTCTTAAATTTTCTTACGACGCAAAGCAGATTACGGGTTTTTCGAAGGATTGGAATCACTTTTTTTGGGCTAATTTCATTCCTCCGTCTAAATCTTTCATGGTTTGGAGACTCTTGTTGCATAAAATTCCAACTGATGAGCAATTTCAGAATCGTCAATTTTGTATTCCTTTAATGTGCTCCCTGTGTGGAAGGTTTGAAGAATTTGAATAGCACCTCTTTTTCACTTCTCATTATGTTTCAAAGCTTTAGGCTTGGGTGATTCATTCCATGAATATCCACTGTTTGTTTTAGATTGGGAGGATGTTTGGCACATCATAAACAAATCATGGTCTAAACAAAGTAAATTGGTGTTAGATGTTGCGATCATTTTCGTTTTTAATGTCGTCTAGATTGGTCTTAGCAGTGCTCAGTTCAAAGATAAAATCATCATGGTTTCCTCCTCCACCTCTTTCATCTCATCGACTTGCTCTTTAGCCTGTAATCATTCTCAGGTGGCTTCTCACATTAATATGCATTATTTTATCCTGTTAAAATTTTTTAAAGTTTTTATTCGTCCTCTGAATGCTCCAAGGAGCATTGAGGTGATCTGGAAACCTGCATCGCTTGGCTGGCTCAAAATGAACTATGATGGAGCCTCCATTTTTAATCTTGGACCCTCAACTTGTGGAGTTATCATCAGGAATAATTTGGGTAATTTTGTCGTGGAATTTGCTAATTTATTTTGGATATCTCTAACTCTCTCATTGTCAAACTCTCTGGTGTGATGCTAGCAATTGAGTTCTCCAATGAGAAGGCTTAGAATTCGATTTGGTTGGATTCTGATTCAGTTGCGGTGGTTCGTGCTTTCAATCCTCATTTTTTGGTGTCATGGAAAATTCGCACTAGGTGGATTAACTGTGTCAATATCATGACTAATATGAATTTTGTAGTTTCTCATATTTTTAGAGAAGAGAACAGTTGTGCTGACTCCCTTGCTAACTTAGGTCTCAGGATTGCTAATTCAGTTTATTTTTGCTCTCTTCCCCATTTTCTTAGGGCATATTTTGTAAAGAACAAGTTTGGAATGCCTTTCTTTAGGTTCAGTTCTTAATGCGAGGGTTTTAGCCTATATCCCCATCTCTTGTTGTTTCTCCTTTCTCTTTTCTTTATATAATCTTATTTTAAAAATAGTTAAACAATTGTAAATTTTTATGTTAGTGTTCACGCTCGTAAAAGACTGCAAAAAACGGGACAAGATAGAGTAGACATATTAGAAGGTACAAATATAAATTTTGTTTCGTCTCAAAAAAAATGCAGAAAAACAGACATATTCGACAAACCAAAATAATTTCACACCCTTAAGTACACATATGAGGAGGGGGCTAAATCTCAGCACAAAAGAAACATCATAAATAAATAAAAAATTCCATAAGTTCCAAAGAGTTGGTTGCCAATTCTCTATTGGCTTTGAACAAAATAAAATTCTGAAGTCATTTAAAGAAAGAAATAGTAAGAGTTGTCGCAAATTTATCAAGATACAACACTTAAAATTTATCATTTTAAAACTTTTAAATCGATCACACAATCGAATGTCAAGCTAGAAAAAGAATGTCGTTAATATAAATATCTCTTCCAAAAATTTAAACACGTGAAAAATTTAAAAAATTCTTAAAAGTAATTAAGCACCATAACCTAACCACCTAAAGACCAACAATACTAATTATCTAGATTAATTTTGACTGATAGCTTTAACAAACTTCAAGTTCAAGATAATTTCAAAAATTATTACTGATATATTAGTCTCTTTAATGTCTCACTTTATATCTCGTGAGCAACGTGGTTTTATTAAGGACAAAAATATGAAGGATTGCATTTGTCTTTTTTCAGAGGCAATTAATTTGCTAGATACTAAATCATGGTGTGGTAATGTGGATTTGAAAGCGTATATTACGAAAGTGTTGTATACGTCAAGATGATCATTCCTTCTGAAAGTGATTGAGCAGTTTGGGTTTAATAATATATTTTGTCATTGGATTCAAAAACATTTTTCATTCGGCGTATCGTTCTATCTCTATATATAAATGGATCACTTAAAGGTTATTTTAATTTATCTAGAGGAGTTCGTCAAGGAGATTCGTTGTCTCCTCTTCTTTTTTGCTTAGAGGAAGATGTTTTAAGTAGACATATATCACATTTGTTTAACGATGGAAAGCTGAATTTGATCAAAGCTCCTAGAACCGTCATTGCCCCCTCTTATTCTTTTTATGTCGGTGATATCTTTTTCTTCTACAAAGTTAAAATTTTAAATATTAAAGTTCTCACTACAATTTTCAGGGAGTATTCTTTAGCTTCCAGTCAAGTTGTCAATTGTGTGAAGTATTCTATTTTTGGAGGTGTCGTGTCTCCTTCCATGCTGAATTCTCAAAGAGATTTCAGGTTTTAGTATTGGTGCCATTCTATTTGTATATCTCGGTGTTCCAATCTTCGAAGGTTATCCTAAAGCATGGTACCTCCAACCTATTGTAGACAAGGTAATTAGTAAATTAGCCTCTTGGAAATGATCTATTTCATCTTTTGCGGGGAGACTCGAGTTGGTCAAGACTGCTATTCATTGTCTGCTTATTAACTCTATGTTATTTTACGCTTGTCCAATTATTTGATAAGAGATCTTGAGAGAGCCACTAAAAGTTTCAAATGGAGCAAGATATGACTAAGAGGAAAATGGTTATTTTCTCTTGGAAGGACATTTGTAAACCTCACTCGGAAGGCATTTTAGGCATTCAATCGCTTGTTTCTCTTAATGAGGCTTCAAATCTCAAACTCCGCTGGAACATTTTAAACTCTGATGAAATATGGGTGTCCCTTCTTAGATAGAAGATTCTTAAGAAGAACAAAATTTGCAAGCACTACATCTTCTCCTCCATTTGGACTAGTGCAAAGAATAAGATTCAATATATGATTGATAACACTGCCTGGATTCTTGGAAATGATAACTCTATCAGTTTCTGGTTTGATAATTAGTGAGGAGCTCCTATATTTCTTGACATGGATCATGCCAACTTAGAAGCAAAAATTTAGGTGAGTAAGTTCATAGATGATAAGTGTTGGAATTTTTCTGACTACTCAATTCCTAAATCCCTCAAAGTCAGAATTCTCAATGTTCGTATCCTATTCGATATCAGGCTGGATAAAAGAATATGACATTTATCGACTTCAGGTGATTTCTCTCTCAAGTTGGCTTACAACTTTAAGAGGAATCCTAAAATTTCAAAGGCTTGGAGAAGCTTTATTTGTTCCAATTTCATCCCTCCATCTAAGTATTTTATGGTGTGGAGACTTTTGCTGCATAAATTCCAGCAGATAAGCATCTCAAGCATCGTAATTTCTACTCCCATTCCATGTTCACCTTGTGCAATAGTGTAACACGGTGAACTGACTTTGTAGGTTTTTGTATCGCAAATGTGCGGATAGCAAGAGTCGCCACCGACTTTTCTTTTATCAATTAAGGAAGGTAAAAAGTAAAGACCTTCGTTAGATTACGAGTAAGGGAGAAGGTTATGAAAAGGAAGGTATTAGCACCCTTTCCATCCGTAGTTATCTCGGCTCTTAGTTGCTCTTAGATCACTTTAAAATTGTGCTTTTGTGTGTTTGACAAAGATGTTTTGAAAAGGCATTTCGCTTTGACTTTGTAATGATTCATGTAGGAATGTATACAAAGTGTTCGAAATGTTTCGTTTTGAAAAGAGTTTGAACTTTGACAAAAGTGTGAGGTGTGAAAAGTATTTTGATTTGAGCAAGCAACTAAAAGTCTTATTACCTACTCGAATTGGTCGTGTTATTTCGTTCCTTTAGAATAGCGCTATCCATACCATTAGTTGGTAGGTAACTCTATTTGTTGGATGTAAGCGGACATTCGAAGGACATCGGTGGTCATAGAAGGCAACTTGTAGGAAGTATCCTAGCACATTCGAAGGGACTATCATCATTTTCGTAGGCAACAATCGAGGTCAAGATCATGTATTCGGAGGCGACATCGTGGGTCTTATGATCTTTGTATCGAAGGGACTATGATGATATATTTTGAAGGCAGCGGTGCTAGAATACCTCTACGTTCGAGGACATGACCATAGGAATTCGTAAAAGGCAACGAGAGAATTACCCTAAGGGTGCATGTGTGATAAGAGTGTGTTGATTTGATTCATGTTATCTTGAAAATTAGAGTGAGCTATGTTCAATTTTATCTTGCCATACACGCCTAATTACTAACAGTTTATAAGATGCGGAAAGTAAATTGCGGAAATATAAAGTGCGGAAAGATAAATCCTACGCTATTACATGGCTTTGGGGCAGATACATAATCTAAAAATGCGGAAAATAAAAGCCCTAATTATACTATTACATCCCATGAGCAATTACATAATTGGAAAAAAGAAAACGATAAAAAGAAATCGTCCGAAACAAGATAACCTGTGAAAAGATGAGAAATCGGGAAATTCAAAGAAATCGAACAAAAGAAAAATGTTAGCAAAAATGATAATTTTTAAATGAGAAAAATATTTCATGCTGGAAATAACATTAATATGCTAAAATAATTTTTTGGGATTTTTTGGAGGTAATTTAATAATTAAAAACTAATTAAATGTGATTTAAATGATAAATTAACAATTAAATTAAATATGCATGCAAAAATAATATTTTTAATTTTATAAATTAAATAAACATTTTCTGGAAATAATGCAAAAAGGAAAATATTTTTTGGTATTTTTTAATGCATGATAAAAAAAATGTGACAAGAAATTAAAATGAATGCAAAATATTAAATAAAAAGAAAATATAGAAAATATGAAAAAAGGTTGAGTTTGTAAAAGAAAATGCAAAACCGGTCCCTGGCTGATTCGAACTCGTGACCCTGGAGGGTATCTACCAACAGTCTGCGCCTTAACCACTGGGACAAGTGTCACTTGGTGTTTGTGAAGTGAAAATCAACATTTTTGAATGATTACGTGTCCCTGATTTGAATTCAAACTGAGTCAGCGTGCGTGGACCCCATCTGTTTATGAATGGACGAATCAGAGAAGCCCGTTGTGCCACACAATCCTCTCGCCGGTCAACCAAGTCAGCGACGCCGGAGCCCTAGCTCCGGTCGTCTTCTCCGGCTGGCTCAACGTCCGATCCTGCAAAATAGGTAAAATCAAAGCAAAAGAACGACCTTTCCACCCTAATTCGACCCTTCTGAATCCAATGGTGGCATCGTTTCGACCTAAAAACGGCTGTATTGTGAGTTTCGAAGAAGAGAACAAAAACTGCCCTAACAATGGTAGTTTGGGTTCCGGTAAGCATGAGCTTCATGTAACCACCCAGAGCTGTTCTATGATACCCCTGGAACTCATAATGATGGTTAGATTCAGGCAAAACACGATGAAAATTTAAAAACGAATTCAAGAAATACATGCATATGTATGATCATGCAGGGCACGATTCAAGTTATTTTAATCATGAACAGTGATGCATACTCACTCTAAATTACCTCAGGAGCAAGTTTGGATGGCTGGATTGGGCTGAAAGTGGCTGCAAATAAAAATTCGATTTTCACCAATTCTTGAAAAAATTTGGCAAAGTTTGGGTTGTTGTAAGGGCTAGGGTTTCGTCTCCTTTGCTTGGCATATTGCTGGCTATTTATAGAGTGAATTAGGAGAGGAAAAAGAAGGAAAAAAGATTTGGTTTTGAATGTGCATTGAATAATTTTCAAATAAAATCAAATTTTGGAAAAAATTTGATTTTCTTCTTAAAGAGAGAGCAAGCACGAAATTGGCATGTATCATGGGCTTCCTTGGACCTCAAGTTTAATATAAAATCACTCCTTTTGGAAAAATATCTTATTTTCATATTTTATATAATTTAATTTTGAATTAAATGGTTTTAAATCCAAAAATAAATTAATAAAATAGAAAATTGCCATATTAACATTAATGGGTCACAAATAACATCATGAACAAGTTTGGATCATAAGATTATAGGCCCATTTGGAAATTTTTGCATTTTGACCAATATCTCCTTTTGTGCAATTGTCCAAAATTTCCCAACTTCTGAATAGTGTATCTTGCTCAATTTACCACATTTTTTAGTGTTCTTGGACTTTTTGGAAAGCTCTAAGAGTCCTCTAACCAACCTCTTTGGTTTCATCTCAATTGGAGTTTCCATGCTCAATATATCTTCAAAACAAAATATTGACTTTTTGTTGACTTTGAAAAAGACCTGTAATGTTTTGATCCATACCTTCCAAATGAAGCGATTTTGAACATTCTTGTGAGACATGAAGTTGTAGAGAATTGAATTTCCTTCAAAACAAGAGTTGGTGGAAAATTTTTTGAGAAAGTATGAAGAAGTTATGCCCAGTCAAAGTTTGGTTGACTTTTCACTAAGAAACCCTAATTTAGAAAGTTTGACTTTTGAGCAAATCTTGAGTTTTCTTGATGAATCATGATCAACCCTTGATCAAATGATAAATGTAACTTCAAAATGAGGATGTTGACCAAAAATCATGAAGTTTGACTATATGTTGACCACAGTTGACTTTTTGTTCAATACAACTGATTTTCAACCATTTGAGCAATTGTCTGAGGAAACTTGACTTGTGAGGCTTGAAACTTGACATGGAGAATCTTTGAAGCATATGAGGAGGCATGAAGGCCATTGGAGATGTTGGAAACCCATCTTGATCTGAGAATCACCAAACACTAGTTTGGGTTGATTGTCTAGGAGAGGGTTTGTCTGATCAACCTTTGAAGAATCCTTGAGTATGGATGTATGAAATATCTTGACAAGATGTAGGGAAAATTTTGGGGTATGACAGCTGCCCCTGTTCAATCTTCTTATACTGGAAGGGTTAGATTGGCATGCTTGCCTTTCGTGACCTGGAGGTAGAAGATGATTGAACACTCGAGTACACCTGAAAATCTGCGCTCGCTGTTGGCTGATGATGCGGGAATGGGCTTACAGATGCCATTTGGAGAAGTTGGAGACTTCGTTGGGGAATGAGTCCCATGCTAGACTTGAGATTGTTGATAGGAGAATTGACGGGGATGGGCTTAAGATGCCATCTGGAAAGGTCGGTGCTGAGGAGTGAGCCGTACGCTAGGCTCCGTAGATGTTTCTGGGAGCGGAAGGAGATGGGCTTAAGATGCCATCCGGGGGGAGTCGTACGTTAGACTTCGTGCTCATATTTGAATGAAGTTATTGGTTTGTATTGGTTTTTAACCAAATATGCAGCATTCTGAAGGTGGAGAAATATTGACAAGTAGTCGGAGATGGGCTTAAGATGCCATCCAAGGCAAGAGTCGCACGACTACTGTATTCTTGTTGATAACAAGAATGATTCAGAATAGTTCTTCGTCGACTACTACGGGGTTAGTAGTTGGCAAAATGTGGATAGCTTCTGTTGTGCATCGGTATTGGTCCATTGCACATTATCGGAGGATAACTTGTGATCGTTCGGATAGGGTTTCCGTAGCTTGGTATTAATCACGGATCCGTTGTCGGAGGACAACAAGGGTGGTCGTTCGGATAATTTTCCGTCTAGATTCGGGTCTTAATCACGACCGGTTGTCGGAGGACAACTAGGTCTTCGAGATAGTTCTCCGTCTGGATTGGTATTGATCTTGGACACATGCGTCGGGAGTGGCTTTCACTGTTTGGAGAAAACAAAAGAAACTTTGATAGAATATTGTTAGTCTTATGCAAGGAATGATGCATGACAATGTGTATGAATGGCATATGCATAAATTATGACTCTATGAAATGTATGAATGATAGATGTTGTGGTATTTCAAAACATATCCATCTTGAAGAAGAGGCGGATGTTACATTTGAGGATTTCGACTTACATTTGGGGACAAACCACGAGAAGAAAGAAAACTTTGATTCCTCCGCACTATCCGACCAAGTCTTGGGCCTAGATATTGTTGAGGATGGTAGAGATCGAAACACGTTGTTGAGGATCTCATACATAGATCTAGGGGAGAGTCGAGAGGTACTCACGGGATCTTTCGTGTAAATCCTGCTGGAGAGTATTTGATAGTTCTTAGAAGGATCTGGGGGCCCGTTGTAATCTCTAGCTGGGGAAAAAGGATGTAGGCTTCCTCCGGTGCACTTCCTGACCAAGTCTCAAGTCTGGATACTGCTGATGTTGGGGAAAAAGGGAATGTTGAGAGATATTTTGCTGGAGATAAATACCTCGGTCGAGGGTGAAAAGTTATTGCTCGAAGATGGGTGTAACCTGATTAAGTTGAGTGGAATCACTGCTTGGGGGTTCTCCTCTTCTTTGCTGGAGAAGGTTCGTGGTGAATGACACTTCTGTGGGGATCATGCTTCACGAGGAAATGCATTGGTGACTTTCGTCGTCATCTCAATTCCTGGAGCCTGTAGTAATTACTTTTGCATGTTCTCTTTTCGCATGTTTGTGAGTATATTTTTATTGTTAGATGCATATAATCATTCAAAGCAAACGTTGGACTTTATGCAAACAAAAATAGCAAAAATTGTAAAGAAAGAACTTGTATTAATTTGAAATGTGGCGTATGGCCCAGTAGTTTGTACATAAGAAAAGTAAAAAGCTATGCGGAAACAATCTCGTTAAGTTCCAACTATGCTAGTACTCATACATTTCAATTATCTCATCTCCTTGTTGTCAGTGGAAAGTGTGTAGATTGATCTTCGCCATTTGAATCTTGAATGCTGATAGTAGTCTAGAAGTAGGTGATCTGGAAGAGACATAGTCGTACGCTTAAATCCCTAACTTTTGCCAAGACCGCCCTTTCGGTTTTTCAGTCTACCGGGATACCCTTTTTTGCCCAAGCCGCCTTTTCAGGTTTTCGACTTGCCGGGTGTACATTTTTTTGTATATATCCTTAACTTTTGCCCGAACCCTTTTGGTTCGCCAGGATGCCCTTATTTTTGCCTAGGTCAGTCGACCTAGCGGGTCTCTTTCATGCGTAGTATTTTTTGACTATGTCTGCGTTCACAGGGTGTGGGAAATCTTCACCATCCATGGTGCTAAGTATCATAGCTCCGCCGGAAAATACTGTCTTGACTACAAACGGTCCCTCATAAGTGGGATTCCATTTGCCTCTGGGATCACCTTGTAGAAGAACGATGCGCTTGACTACTAGATCACCGACTTGGTAGACTCGGTGCTTGACTTTCTTGTTAAATGCTCTGATCATTCGTTTTTGATAGATCTGTCCATGGAAGATGGATGCGAGTCGTTTCTCATCAATCAAGTTAATCTGGTCGAGGCAAGTCTGAATCCAATCCTCTTCATCTAACTCTGCGTCCTGGAGGACTCTGGTTGAGGGTATCTAAACCTCGATGGGTAGGACTGCCTCCATTCCGTACACAAGAGAGAAAGGGGTTGCCCCTGCTGACGTCCGTACTGTAGTGCGATAACCATGAAGAGCGAATGGTAACATCGCATGCCAATCTTTGTAAGTCACTGTCATCTTCTGTATAATCTTCTTAATTTTCTTGTTGGCGGCTTCCACTGCGCCATTCATCTTAGGCCGATAAGGAGAAGAGTTGTGATGCTTGATCTTGAACTGCGTACAGAGTTTGGTGATCATCTTATTGTTGAGATTGGAGCCATTATCTGTGATAATCCTTTCGGGAGTGCCATACCGACAGATAAGATTGTGTTTGATGAAACCAAACACAACATTCTTGGTAACAGATGCGAACGAGGCTGCTTCTACCCATTTGGTGAAATAGTCAATTGCCACAAGGATGAAACGATGTCCGTTGGAAGCTGTGGGCTTGATTTCTCCAATCATGTCAATGCCCCACATTGCAAAAGGCCAAGGAGCTGTTAGAACATTCAGAGGTACTGGAGGTACGTGCACTTTGTCTGCATATATCTGGCATTTGTGACAAGATCGAGCGTAGCGGTGACAGTCAGCTTCCATGGTGGACCAATAGTAACCTGTTCTCAAAATCTTCTTAGCCATTGTATGACCACTAGAGTGGGTACCAAATGCGCCTTCGTGTAACTCTTCCATGATGCGTTCCGCTGTTTTCCGGTCTACACAGCGGAGTAAGCATAAGTCGTGATTGCGCTTGTATAAGATGCCATTGCTGAGGAAGAATTTAGATGCAAATCTTCTCAAGAACTTCTTATCATTGACAGATGCCCCTGCGGGATATTCCTGGGTCTCAAGATACCTCTTCACGTCGTAGTACCAAGGTTTCTCTTCTGTATCAAGCTCATAACAGTATGTCGGTTCGTCGAACTTCTCAATGATGATCTGGGGAGCCTCGTTGTCCCATCTGACCTTGAACATAGATGACATAGTAGCTAACGCGTCTGCCAACTGATTCTCTTCTCGTGGGATGTGATTGAAAGTGATCTCTTTGAAGTAGGGAATCAAACTCAAAACATGCTCTCAATATGGAATGAGATTCGGATGCTTCGTATCCCACTCGCCCTTAATCTAACTGATCACTAAAGCTGAGTCTCCATATACTTGCAAGAACTTGATTCTTAAGTCAATAGCAGCTTTGATACCCATAATGCACGCTTCGTATTTGGCCATGTTAGTAGTGCAACTGAAACAGAGTCTGGCGGTGAAAGGCGTATGTCCGCCTGCAGGGGATCTAATGATGGCGCCAATGCCATTGCCAAGTGCGTTTGAGGCTCCATCAAAGACCATGGTCCATCGGGATCCTTGTTCAGGTCCTTCGTCCGGGCCTGGTTTTTCGCAATCAGTAACTAGTAAGACATCTTCGTCTGGAAATTTGAACTGCATAGATTGATAGTCATCTACGGCTTGATGAGCCAAATGATCGGCTACTTCACTCCCTTTGATTGCTTTCTGAGAAGTGTACTGGATGTCATACTCGGTCAAGATCATTTGCCATCTTGCTATCCTTCCGGAGAGAGCTGGTTTCTCAAATATGTATTTTATCGGATCCATCTTGGGGAAATCAACAAGGTAGTGTGAGTCAACATATACTGTCTTAGCCGGCGAGCAGCCCAAGCCAAAGCGTTGCAAGTTTTCTCAAGCTGTGACTATCTTGTTTCACAGTCGGTAAACGTTTTGCTAAGGTAGTATATTGCGTGCTCTTTTCGACCAGACTCGTCATGTTTCCCCAACACACACCCCATTGAATTCTCTAACACTGTCAAGTACATGATAAGAGGTCTTCCTTCGGCGGGCGGCATCAGGATAGGAGGATTATGTAGGTATTCCTTGATTCTGTCAAAAGCGATCTGGCAATCGTCGTTCCATTCTACTACTTGATCTTTCTTAAGTAACTTGAAGATTGGCTCACAAGTAGCAGTTAGATGTGCAATGAATCTGGCAATGTAGTTTAATCGGCCCAAGAAACCTCTGACTTCCTTCTCGGTGCGGGGAGCTGGCATTTCTTGAATAGCTTTAACCTTGGTGGGGTCAACCTCAATTCCTTTACCACTGACAACAAACCCTAGGAGTTTTCCGGATCTGACTCCAAAGGTACACTTGTTAGGAATAAGTCTCAACCTGTACTTCTTCAATCTATCAAACAGCTTCTACAAATGATCAAGATGTTCTTCTTCAGTTTGTGACCGAGTTATCATGTCGTCGACGTAGACCTCTATCTCGTGATGAATCATGTCATGAAATAACGTCACCATAGCACGCTGATAAGTGGCGCCTGCGTTCTTCAGCCCGAACGGCATAACCTTGTAGCAGAAAGTGCCCCACTGTGTAACGAAAGTAGTATTCTCCATGTCTTCAGGAGCCATCTTAATCTGATTGTAATTGGAGAAACCATCCATGAAGGAAAAAAATTTATGCTGAGCGGTGTTGTCAACCAGAATGTCAATATGAGGAAGTGGAAAATCGTCTTTCGGACTCGCTTTGTTCAGATCTCTGTAATCCACACACATTCGCACCTTGCCATCCTTCTTGGGCACAAGCACCACATTAGCAACCCACTGTGGATAAAAGTAATAAGAAACCGCGTTGCTGTTTCATAACTTGGCTTTGATTTTCTCGACATCTCGGGATGCGGCAGACATACCTTCCTTTGGGAAAACCTTCTTTTGTCGGTAACCGGTGTACCACGATATCAATGTCTAAACCCGGCATGTCTTCGTATGACCAAGCAAAAACCTCAATGTAGTCTCGTAGCATCTGAAAAATTCTTTCCTTGACACTGTTCTCAAGACCCACTCCTATCTTGATCTCATTTTTGTCTTCATCAGTACCCAAATTCACAACCTCAACTTGCTCTTTGTGTGGTCAGATAACTCGTTCTTCTTTGTAGTAGTCGACAAGTTCTCTGGCACTTCACAATCTTCCTCACTTTCGTCTTGGCTTGGTATATCGGATTATCAAGTCATATTTAGCAATAGCATAGTTATCAATGAGATTGAGTGATTCTGCAGTGTGTCACGTGGGTGTGTGTAAGAAACACATAGCTTTTTGAAGGGGTGATAAAGTAAAAGAAAACAAACAACAATTGAATGCAAAATTCCAACGATTTTATTGAATGAAAATATGCAAATGACAGATAATAACCCTCACACACGAGCCACGATGCCCCGGGCAAGGCACTAGGCTTTAGAGTTTATTGTTCAAAACATAGAAAATACGAAAAGCAAAACAAAAAAAGAGCAATTACTCCTGTCTAAAGGAGATTGGTATGCCGTCTTCAGTCTTCCAATTGCTGAGTCCGTTGTCGGGAGTTGGGAAGATCCACTTGCTGATGTCGAAGTCACTGTCGTCGTCTTCTATAGCATGGATTCCACTCTGGCTGATGCGGAAAGGAAGTTGGCCGACACGTTCGCGGCGTATCATCTTCTGACCCTTGATGGTGAAGCCTAAACCAGTCTTGTCAGATTTGAAAGGAAGATCAGGGAGCTGACCCCACATAGAACTACCTCCTCCTTCAAGCAGGCGTCCTTGATGAGCCATCCTAGGCGGAACTTTAGCAACTTCAGGAGTGACAAGAGAGTCAACAGGCGTGACTCTGGGAATTGTTTCAAAAGCTTGACAGGGAGTCTCGTAGATTTCACCCTCCACCTCGAGGTATCGGAATGACTGTAGATGACTGACCATATATTCCTCTTCACCACATAATGTAACAACCTTCCCTTTCACGGGTACTTGACCGATGCAAGGTAGAATGTGCCCCATGTATCCAAGGGCGTCCAAGTAGGCAAGAGTGGACGGATGTCCATGACAAAGAAAGTGGAGTCAAAAGTCGGGAACCGACTTTGGAGGAGAATGAGCTCCAAGCACGCTTAGAACCATCAAAGGCTCTCACAATCATATCCGGGTCTCGAACCAACCCTTCGATATCAAGTCGATCAAAAGCGGTCTTGAAGGATATTCGAGCGAACCAGATCCACCAAGACATGAGATAAGGTAGTACCCTTGCATTAAATGTGCAAGGCTTTGTTGCGTTCCTTCCGAGGAAATCGCATCGAGAAGCCTAGGCCGTTGTTGGCAGCCGGCTAGCAATACAAACTTCAAAGCGGTCGTAGTAGCGTCTTGCGGTACGTGAGCATTCTTCAAAAACTTCACCAAGGCATTAGCATGAGCCTTAGAGTACAAGAGCAGAGCAAGCATGGAGATCTTGGACGGAGTCTGTCCTAACTGTTCCACAACATTGTAGTCACTCTTTTGATAATCTTGAATTTCCTCCATTTCTTGTTTGGAGGTGTCTTGACAACTTCCTTTAGTACTACGGTTGAGCGGGATGAGTCACGGTTCTTTCCCTCTAGCTTGGGAATGGATTGAGTAGTGGAATGCATGAGTCGATGTCTTTGGAGGAGATTTGGAGAGAATACTCTTCCGGCTCTGGTCACCTTACTTGATCCGGTGATGTTGTCAATGTCAGGAATGGTAGCTTCAACTGTGAGATCTTCAATGGTCAGAGGGTCTTGCTTGACGCCATGATAGTAAACATCAGCTCCATAATTCCAAGGGATAGCCTTGTCAGAGGAATATGGAACTGGTCTTGGAGAAGTGATAATGAGAGGTGCCACTCTAGGCACAGGATCAACAGAGGAAATCCTTATGGTGTTAACATCAGCATGGTCTTCTGGGAAATCGTCACCCCATCCGGTTACTTTAACATCTTCAATAGGAATCTTGTAGCTCTCAGGAACAGTGTACTTCACCATGTAATCATACTTTCCACTTGGCTGCCCCAAGGTATCCCACACAGATGGTGCAGTTTCATTCACATCCCCGATCTTTAGTTTTTTAGACATGTCTTCACACAGCTTCTGCACAGGTGGTTTTAGGAATAGTATCTCACGGTTATCCATCATGCACTGGACACGTCTTCTCAACCAAGCACAACCATCAGGTGCAGATGGGCACCAACGGCAATTCTCTGGGCATCCTGGGTTGACACCGGCTTGTAGCAAATTTTTCTTAACAGTCATCAGAGGAATGGCCAAGTCATCTATGTTGAAAACATAAGTATCCTCACCAACAGCATTGGAACTCTTGTCATGGTTAGGCATAGGTGCGTTGATCACATTCGGAGTCTCAATAGGAGGATCAAACTCAATCTGCTTAGCTTCAATCATATCTTGAATCTTGTTCTTGAGCCCAACATTGTCGATGTCGTGCCTCTTGTTGGGTAAGCACACTTAGCATTAGGATTGTATCTCGAGAGGAAGTGTTGATATTTTGAGGAGGATCCCTCAAGGTTATTAGCTCGCTTTCAACATGTGTTGCAAGGCTTGCGACAATGGCATGTTGATCTTGAACTGTCTTCGTGGCGCGTTACGCTCTGCGTTGTCCGAGGTTGTCCGATGTAGGATTGGAGATCACTGCCCCACAGTTGAGCACGGTCGGTCTTGGCTCGATTCGACCATACACGCATTAGTTTCTTACCACCAAAAGATCTCTTCGCAGATTTGAAGATGACTCTACATGAATCTTTCCGCTTTTGATACCCAATACGCTCTGTCAATATCAATTCGGTGAATGGTGAAGAGTTTCCAATCGGATGATTGAAGAAGACTGTCGGTGTTCCCATAAACATATCAACCAATTCCTATTGGACAAGGGTGGTGAACTGCGCTAAATCTCTCCATTCCTGAGCATACTGCTTAAACTTCTCATCACGACCCATAGACATGCTCTGTAGTTGCATGCGAGTGGGTGTCAATTCAGCATTGTACTCATACTGCTTGTAGAAAGCATCTGCTAAGTTACTCCAGGTACGGATACGGTCATTCTCTAGCTGATAATACCACTCCAACTGAGTTCCGGACAAACTCTCTTGAAAATAGTGCATCCACAACTTTCTGTCATCAGTGTGGGGATTGATCTTTTGAACATAGGACTTCAAATGCAGCTTTGGACAAGACATGCCATCATACTTGGCAAAAGTAGGAACTTTGAACTTGGGGGGAATCACCACACCAGGAACAAGGCTCAGATCATCAAAATTCAGCCCTGACATCTTTAGGTTTTCCACAGCATTCAGGCGGTCTTCAAGTTGCTTGTACTTGTCATCTTCATCAGAGTACTGGCTATAGTCAGAGCGATCTTCTCCCTCCTTCTTAGGCTCACGCTGGTTATCTTCATTACTCTCGACACTCCCCTCATTCTTGACACTTCCTTCAGAGAGCTCTATTCGACTGACCCTCTTAGGACCACCTTTGTAGCGTCTGCCCATGTTGAGAAGACCAACAACCTTCTTCTTCCTCTGTTGATGAGCTTCTTCAGATCTTCTTGGCCTTGGACCAAGCTGGTGAACATCTGTTGGAACTGAGCATTCTGAACCTGGAGATCTTTGACAGTCTGTTCAAGAGCCATTTCTGCTAAAATAAATAGCGAGCAAATGAGAAAACCAAACTTCAATGTACCTGTGATGCAATGTTATGCTATGATATGCAATGTTTATGCGAATGCAATGCAATGTTTTCAAGGACCTTAGAGATTTAAATTTGTTAAACAAGCAATGAACAAACATTTATTAATTCTCCTTTTATTATTTTTCTTTTTAAGTACAAGAGATAGTTCAAAACAACAAAAGGAAAACATATAAATTCTAGAGCTCTAAGTCTCCCAAGGACGCTTCCTCTTGGTGCCGAGGTAGGCGTTGATGCTTCGCTCCTCGTGAAGTAGCTTGGTCAACTCTAGCACTTTCTTCTCGCTTGCATAACACTGAGCTTCAAATGTATCCCTTTCTTCTTTTAGCTGAATCTGGGATCTCTTCAAGTCTTCAAAATCAGTAGGCATGTCAGGATGGAGAACAGTATAGGATTCGTCACCTATAGCAACAGGTTCCATAATTACTGGTAAAACAGGCGTGAACGACATCATGAGGTTTTGAGCTCGAGCTCGCACCCATTTGAGGTAAGGTTCCCAAGGAATGGAGTTCTGGTGCCCCAAAGTCTTGGTATCAGTCTTCTTTACCATGCCCCAAGCGTGTATGAACCTTCGTCGGTAATTTTGGAGATCGTGGTTGTAGTCGAACACAATATCTTGGAGAAGCATATCATGAGGACCATCTCTTCGAGCAAAACCAAACTGACGTAGAGCTAAAGAAGGGTTGTAAGTAATACCTCCCCTTATACCAAGTAGTGGTACATCAGGGAATTCTCCACAACGCTCAATGAATGTGAAATCCTTTTGAGAGAAAAGACTCCAACGGATATCTGAATGAGAGAGTGACATTAACCTTTGAGACCACTTCATCCTTTGTTCATTCTTCAAAACTGATGGAGGAAGGTGCGAAATAAACCACCGGGAAAGTAACGGTATACAACACATGAGAGTTCCTTGTCTTTTAGTAGTACGAGTGTGGAGAGAATGTAGGATGTCTCCAAGTAAAGTAGGCACAGGATTACGGGTGAGGAACAACTTGATGGCATTGACATCTATGAACTGATCCGAGTTAGGAAATAGAACCAAACCGTAGATTAGCAAGGCCACAATGTCTTCGAATGCATGGAAACTCATAACTTTGAGGAATTCTCGGGCTTTCTTAATTAGGAACTTAGCAAGTAAACCCTTAACTCCACTTCTAGTTTCCCAATTAGCTTCAATATCTGAGCACTTAAGATGTAAAGTTGATGCAATGTCTTCGTACCTAGGAACTTTTTCTAAACCGTTGAATGGCATTTGGTCAAGAATAGGTATCCCAAGTAGCTTAGAGAACTCTTCCAAGGTAGGAACCAACTTATAATCTGGGAATGTAAAGCAATGGTGTTTCGGATCAAAGAACTAGAATAGGACATGCATCATATCTTCTTCAAAACCGGAGATAACCAAGTCAAGTAGATAACCATGTCTTTTGATGAACTGAGCATGGTCGGGAATTTCAGAAACCAATTCTTTGAGCTGAGAAGGTATACCCATGAAGTTGATTCGGATAGTCTTTCTAGAAGCCATAACACCCTACAAAACAGAGCAAAGATAAATCCCTAGGTCCTTGAAATAGTTAGAAATGATATGCAATGCAATGATGTCATGATGTCATGTTTAGCACACACAAACAATTCACACAATGAGCCTAGGTTTAAGGCTTGCAAGAGGTATAGGTGATTACCCTACCAAAAGTTTGAGTTGGTTCATCCTGTCCTATAATAGTAACCGGGTTCTAGGAATCTCACATCATTGATCTTTCTCGTAGGCGTTTATTTCAATACGACTACCAAGTGGTCGACCAAAAATATCCCAAAAGTCTGATCTTAATGAGCGTAGCATCGAGTATCAACCAACCTTAGTCTGCACCAAAGCCGACCATCTCACTACCTTCTAATGGCCAAGATGGGTCAATTAAGGTTCTAAAAGTTTAGTTAGTGCTTGATGACACCACGCAGAAGCCAAATACTATCCTCAACTTGGAAATGAAGAGTATCAGGACATCCAAAGTGTCACACTAACGTAGCCATCATGTTGACCATTTCGATATACGTCTAACGGTCGCGACGATTTATTGCTACTTACCTAAAAGGAAACCCGGATCCGGGTGTAGGATCCCCCAACAATATAATACCCAAGCAACCCTTAAAGATAAAGCAAGCAAGTCAAACAGAAAGCGGTAAAAGATGATCTAGAAATCCTTAAGGCATTCTCTCTTTTTAGGGTGTTTCCCCAGCAGAGTTGCCAGTTCTGTAACACGGTGAACTGACTTTGTAGGTTTTTGTATCGCAAATATGCGGATAGCAAGAGTCGCCACCGACTTTTCTTTTATCCAATTAAGGGAAGGTAAAAAGTACAGAAAAAGACCTTCGTTAGATTCTGAGTAAGGGAGAAGGTTATGAAAAGGGAAGGTATTAGCACCCCTTTCCATCCGTAGTTATCTACGGGCTCTTAGTTGCTCTTAGATCACTTTAAAATTGTGCTTTCTGTGTGTTTGACAAAGATGTTTTGAAAAGGCATTTCGCTTTGACTTTGTAATGATTCATGTAGGGATGTATACAAAGTGTTCGGAAATGTTTCGTTTTGAAAAGAGTTTGAACTTTGACAAAAGTGTGAGGTGTGAAAAAGTATTTTGATTTGAGCAAGCAACTAAAAGTCTTATTACCTACTCAGAATTGGTCGTTTTCGTGTTATTTTACGTTCCTTTAGAATAGCGCTATCCATAACATTAGTTGGTAGGTAACTCTATTTGTTGGATGTAAACGGGACATTCGAAGGGACATCGGCTGGTCATAGAAGGCAACTTGTAGGAAGTATCCTAGCACATTCGAAGGGACTATCATCATTTTTCGTAGGCAACAATCGAGGGTCAAGATCATGTATTCGGAGGCGACATCGTGGGTCTTATGATCTTTGTATCGAAGGGACTATGATGATATATTTTGAAGGCAACGGTGCTAGAATACCTCTACGTTCGAGGGACATGACCATGGTGAATTCGTAAAGGCAACGAGAGAGAATTACCCTAAGGGGTGCATGTGTGATAAGAGTGTGTTGATTTCAGATTCATGTTATCTTGAAAATTAGAGTGAGCTATGTTCAATTTTATCTTGCCATACACGCCTAATTACTAACAGTTTATAAGATGCGGAAAGTAAATTGCGGAAATATAAAGTGCGGAAAGATAAATCCTACGCTATTACATGGCTTTGGGGCAGATACATAATCTAAAATTGCGGAAAATAAAAGTCCTAATTAAACTATTACATCCCATGAGCAATTACATAATTGGAAAAAAGAAAACGATAAAAAGAAATCGTCCGAAACAAGATAACCTGTGAAAAGATGAGAAATCGGGAAATTCAAAGAAATCGAACAAAAGAAAAATGTTAGCAAAAATGATAATTTTTAAATGAGAAAAATATTTCATGCTGGAAATAACATTAATATGCTAAAATAATTTTTTGGGATTTTTTGGAGGTAATTTAATAATTAAAAACTAATTAAATGTGATTTAAATGATAAATTAACAATTAAATTAAATATGCATGCAAAAATAATATTTTTAATTTTATAAATTAAATAAACATTTTCTGGAAATAATGCAAAAAGGAAAATATTTTTTGGTATTTTTTAATGCATGATAAAAAAATGTGACAAGAAATTAAAATGAATGCAAAATATTAAATAAAAAGAAAATATAGAAAATATGAAAAAACGTTGAGTTTGTAAAAGAAAATGCAAAACCGGTCTCTGGCTGATTCGAACTCGTGACCCTGGAGGGTATCTACCAACAGTCTGCGCCTTAACCACTGGGACAAGTGTCACTTGGTGTTTGTGAAGTGAAAATCAAACGTTTTTGAATGATTACGTGTCCCTGATTTGAATTCAAACTGAGTCAGCGTGCGTGGACCCCATCTGTTTATGAATGGACGAATCAGAGAAGCCCGTTGTGCCACACAATCCTCTCGCCGGTCAACCAAGTCAACGACGCCGAAACCCTAGCTCCGGTCGTCTTCTCCGGCTGGCTCAACGCCCGATCCTGCAAAATAGGTAAAATCAAAGCAAAAGAAAGACCTTTCCACCCTAATTCGACCCTTCTGAATCCAATGGTGGCATCGTTTCGACCTAAAACGGTATTGTGAGTTTCAAGAAGAGAACAAAAGCGCCTAACAATGGTAGTTTGATTCTAGCATGAGCTTCATGTAACCACCCAGACCTGTTCTATGATACCCCAGGAACTCACAATGATGGTTAGATTCAGGCAAAACACGATGAAAATTTAAAAACGAATTCAAGAAATACATGCATATGTATGATCATGCAGCACAAGTTATTTTAATCATGAACATGATGCATACTCACTCTAAATTACCTCGGAGCAAGTTTGGATGGCTGGATTGGGCTGAAAGTGGCTGCAAATAAAAATTCGATTTTCACCAATTCTTGAAAAATTTTGGCAAAGTTTGGGTTGTTGTAAGGGCTAGGGTTTCGTCTCCTTTGCTTGGCATATTGCTGGCTATTTATAGAGTGAATTAGGAGAGGAAAAAGAAGGAAAAAAGATTTGGTTTTGAATGTGCATTGAATAATTTTCAAATAAAATCAAATTTTGGAAAAAATTTGATTTTCTTCTTAAAGAGAGAGCAAGCACGAAATTGGCATGTATCATGGGCTTCCTTGGACCTCAAGTTTAATATAAAATCACTCCTTTTGGAAAAATATCTTATTTTCATATTTTATATAATTTAATTTTGAATTAAATGGTTTTAAATCCAAAAATAAATTAATAAAATAGAAAATTGTCATGGCCAAGCATTAATGGGTCACAAATAACATCATGAACAAGTTTGGATCATAAGATTATAGGCCCATTTGGAAATTTTTGCATTTTGACCAATATCTCCTTTTGTGCAATTATCCAAAATTGCCCAACTTCTGAATAGTGTATCTTGCTCAATTTTCCACATTTTTGAGTTTTCTTGGACTTTTTGGAAAGCTCTAAGAGTCCTCTAACCAACCTCTTTGGTTTCATCTCAATTGGAGTTTCCATGCTCAATATATCTTCAAAACAAAATATTGACTTTTTGTTGACTTTGAAAAGGACCTGTAATGTTTTGATCCATACCTTCCAAATGAAGCATTTTTTGAACATTCTTGTGAGACATAAAGTTGTAGAGAATTGAATTTCCTTCAAAACAAGAGTTGGTGGAAAAATTTCTGAGAAAGTATGAAGAAGTTATGCCCAGTCAAAGTTTGGTTGACTTTTCACTAAGAAACCCTAATTTAGAAAGTTTGACTTTTGAGCAAATCTTGAGTTTTCTTGATGAATCATGATCAACCCTTGATCAAATGATAAATTTAACTTCAAAATGAGGATGTTGACCAAAAATCATGAAGTTTGACTATATGTTGACCATAGTTGACTTTTTGTTCAATACAACTGATTTTTAACCATCTGAGCAATTGTCTGAGGAAACTTGACTTGTGAGGCTTGAAACTTGACATGGAGAATATTTGAAGCATATGAGGAGGCATGAAGGCCATTGGAGATGTTGGAAACCCATCTTGATCTGAGAATCACCAAACACTAGTTTGGGTTGATTGTCTAGGAGAGGGTTTGTCTGATCAACCTTTGAAGAATCCTTGAGTATGGATGTATGAAATATCTTGAGAAGATGGAGGGAAAATTTTGGGGTATGACAAATAGCTCTAAAGAAACAGTCAACATATTTTTTACTTGCCCGTATGGTTCCAAACTTTGGTCTTGGGTGATCTCAGCTTTGACCATTTATTCACATATATTTTGTTGGGATTATGTATGGACAATCGTCAACAAGTCTTGGTAAAAGTACTATAAGTTGGTTTTGAACATTATGATTATTTTTCTTTTCAATGTTATTTGGATTGCGCATAATAACTCTAGATTTAAAGATAAAACCTTCTGATTTCTTCCTCCATCTATTACATATTATCAGCTTATTCTTTGGCTGGCAACATCTCTAAGATGGCTTCTCACATTAATATGCAAGATTTTGTCTTGCTGAATTTTTTTAAAGTTAATATGAGGCCTCTGAATGCTCCGAGGATTATTGGGGTTATTTGGAAGCCGTCTCAACAAATTTGGATAAAAATTAATTGTGATGGTGCCTCCCTTTTTAATCCAGACCCTTCTACTTGCGATGCTATCATTAGAAATCATGAAGGAAATTTTATTGGTGCTTCTGCCTATTTTTTTAGGAATTTCTAGCTCTCTCATTACCGAACACTCAAGTGCAATGTTGGCAATAGAGTTCACCAATGAGAAGGGTTGGCAAATGCTTTGGTTGGAAACGAACTCTGTGGTGGTGGTCCATGCCTTCAAACTATTGTTCTCGGTTCCTTGGAAAATGTTTTGGTTGGAAATGAGCTCGGTGGTGGTGGTCTATGATTGGTGGTGGTGGTCTAAACTATTGCGCAAAATATCATAAATACTCCATTATTCGATGCAGTTCAAGAGGATAAGCTTATTTGGAAGCACGAGAAGGATGGTATATTCTCGGTTCGGAGTGCATATAGATACTGCATAAACGAAGCTATTGATACTACTAATCTCAGGGTTAGTGTAAATTAGAATGTTATTTGGAAAGCCAAATGTTCACATAGAGTAAAGAATTTAGTGTGGCGGCCTTGTCGGAATTGTATTCCTACCAGAAGATGTAACACCCCAATATTACCCAAGGTTTTATAAGTAAAATCAGAGTAATTTAAAATTTCATAAATTCAATACTGAGGCGTCACACCTTCAAAACCAAATCACAATTAACAGTTTGCTTTAAAGTATAAATCTCTGATACATAGCATCCTCGGAAATTATAAATTGAATTTTAGAAATCAAAACACCTTCTTTATTAAACCTCCTCATCAAATCATATTTTCATAAAGTATGATTCTTATTCACAAAAGGAATAACAAAAAAAGGAATAACAACAAAAGAACAACAACAAGACAACATAAATATTCCCCCCGAGTGCTACTTATCAGAGCGACACCGACTCGACTAATAGCAGCTATAATCTCCGTCTTCATAACCTGCATGTTACCAGTATAAAGGTAACGGCGAAACAAGTAAAGGGTGAGATACTCCAAAACATATAATTAAAGGCATGATAACATATATATATATATATATATATATATAGTTTTGGAATCATAAAAGATATAGGTTAATAAGTGCATTCCAACACATATCCAAATCTCACTCACTTTAATCGTCATAACCTCATCGACATAAATCATCACAACAACACATAAACTTTCATCACCGCGAAATCATCGCAAGTCAATACATCAATAATCAACACGGAAATCATAAATAACAACATCAAACACAACATCAAACAACAACATCAAACAATGCTAATAACATAAGCAACAAAACTTTGGAGTATAACTCCCATCATGGTTGCCATCAAGGCCGTCCTGGTTGCCATAGTTTTCAGGCCAATCAAATATAACAACACAACATAAATAAAATCATCACAAATTGGCTAAAGCCCATCGTCACTTTTGGCATAAAAGCCCATCGTCACAAACATCATCACATCATATTTGCATTAAGCATTTCATCAAAGTCAAATCATCGCAAAACTCATCATTTATATTCATCGCATAGTTATCATGAAATTGTCACATCATATTCATTTCATGTTCATCATAAAGATCATCACCAAATAAAGCATCATATATCATCGCAATTCCACATAATCCATCAATTAAAACCCAACGCCAAACAACTCAATCATAAACATAACCGACTCCATGAGACACGACTAAGTTATGCATATGGTACCCGTCGCTTTGTCCATAATTAGGAACATTTGGCATAAAGCCCATCGTCGCTTGGCATAAAAGCCCTCGTTGCTAAGCATAAAAGCTCTCGTCGCCAATGCAATGTATGTGACTCGACAATAAAAGCAACACAACAAAAACATCATCATCGCTCAACAAAATTGACATAAAGTCCACGTCGCTATATTCATACACATCAAGATAAACATATCATTGCATCACATGTCATCAAGTATTCGTTAATAAATACACCGTCGCAAACATCATGTTTAATCACACCACATCATTATCAATTTATTCACCAAATTCCAAATACGGAAAAATAGTCAAACATCAATAATCGTCGCGAAATCCATTCCTAATAACCGGTATTAATCATAATCGTCAACATCGCAATCGGATTGTCCATACGTGCCTTAAATCGACTAAAACGTAATCCGATTCAATTTAATCGTAATTTGGCCTATCTCGGGTCGTTTCATAAAAACTCGTAGTTTCGAAAAACTAACCTCACCACTACGTTCTACACGTCGAACTTAACTAGCACGTCAATTTTCGTTGAATTCGGAGCAACTTGCTCCGTCACCAAAATTACCGAAATCGGAAAATCGGAACATAATCGGGTTCCAAATTTAATCGGCTAACTTATGTCCTAATTATATTTTATTAATGTTAACTAGTAGTATGTGGAATTAGAGGATTTAAAAGAAACAAAAGTTAGAAAGTAAAATTATGCAGAAACACAAATTCTGCAGAAAATAGAAAAACACTGCAAAATCCGTTTCTTCTTCTATGCATAAGGGACGCACGTCCCAGGGGTGAAGGGCTAGGGGGCGGGCGCCTTGCATGCTGGGACGGTCTCCGGGTGGGCACCTCCCATGCTACAAGTGCTCCAATCCATCTTCTTCTCCACGGTTCAATATACAGTGTATTGTTTCACAGTTTTACAGTTTTTTTCTTATTTTCTTCTTCTAGCAACTCATTCCTACTAGCCATGGTAATAGAACACCTAGATCAATACTCCTAACTCAACTTTCCTAATTTATTCCAACAATCACACACACAACTCATAATCGACAACATCAATTTTCATCTCAAATTTGCAACATATATATCAAACCCTAACTATAGAAAGTGGAAAATCAAACCCCTTACCTCAAGTGCTTGGATGATTGCAAGATGCTCCAACAAAATCCAAACCTCTAGCTTGCTCTTGTTCTTCTTCTTCTTCGTCTTCCAAAACCCCTTACTCTCTCTATGTTTCTATGTTAGGTTTTGTGTTGGAATGGAAGGAAAGTGAGGAAAAAGTGTTTTATGTTGAATTCTTACCAGCAAGCTAAGGGTGTAAATCCAATTCTACACAATTAGTCCTCACACCCCTAACTTATCTTATTAATTAATACCTTAATAATATCTAATAATATTATTAACTCAATTAATTAAAATAACTCCGGGGAATTAAATATCGGTCCGAATAATATTTTACCGAACCGAACTGAATAAAAACCGGACCGAACAAAACGTCACCAAATATATTAATAGATATATCGATTAATATAAATATTCTCGTCGCAAAATAAATATCGATCGGTAACTCGAAAATATTAATATAATATAATATTAATTAAAACGGGGCGTTACAGAAGACGCCTTCTAGATAAAGGTATCGATTTCCCCTCTTTTTGCATTAGTTGTTTGGAAGAAGAAGAGGATAATTACCATTTATTTTTCCAATGCCCAAAGAGTATTGAGTGATGGGAAAGAGTAGGTTTATGGGGTTAAAATACATGGCTTGATTCTCAATGATGGAGATTTTACGAGTACCATCTTCTCTTGTTTAAATGAATTTATTCATGAAGGGCAAGATTTGTTTGCTACTATGTTGTGGAGTATTTGGAAACAACCATATTTGGAATAAGGTGGTCGAGTTGCCGGCTGATATATATAATCGAGTTGTTCATCTGTTGTTAGGTTGAAAAGAAGCAAAGACTGTGCGAGTTAATCCTGCTGATGTTATTAGCAGCCCAAGTAACACAACATGGGTTAAACCTTTGGAGGTTCGTTTCAAATGTAACATTGATGCTTGTTTTTCTCTCGAGAAAGTTGGGGTTAGTGCTTGTATTAGAGATTCCGAGGGTCATTTTGTTGCTGCTAGAACGGAATAGTTCTCACCCATTACTGAGATTGACATAGGATAAGATTTGGGCCTTTTGGCAGCTATTGTTTGGGTGCACGATATGGGACTTGATAATATGGATTTCGAATTGGATGCTAAAACAATGGTTGATAGAGTAAACAACTTGAGACCAAATGATTCAGAATTTGGTGCGGTTACTCGAGAATGTAATCAGCTATTGCATTCTTTTTTTACAAACTCTGATGTCAAGTTTGCTAGAAGACAAGCTAATGAAGCAACTCATGTGTTAGCACGGATGACTATATCTTTTATTAGTTTTCATATTTTTACTGATTATCCATGATATATTCATGATATTATTATAAATGAAATGAGTTGATCTTTTCCTTTAAAAAAAAACTAACCTTAATTATTTTTCAAGAAACTGATCTAACTTAAATATGTAGATTGAGCCATAGACTTTAGAGATATTTTCACACCAAACCCACCACATGGAATTCTTTAATTGAAAATAAAGATTATTCTATTAAAGTACAGAGATTTACTTAAAAGTCCGATCTATCGTAACAAGTGTACTTTCATACACACGTCAATAGCATAATCACATACTTAATAGATCTGATTATCTATTAACTATGCCACGACATATTGATATTTAGTTGCATAAATATTCAGTTATATTTTATACTAATATATATAAGTAAAAAAATCTCAAGAAAAGTTTAAAATTAACAATCAAACTACTCCATAAACAAAATTGATTTTTTTTATATATTTGACAATTAATGTATTTAGTTCATATATGAATTAATTGTTGGAGAATTTCCAAAATATATTTGAAAAGTTGCAATGGTTAAAATAGACCTTTTAGAGAAAAGGTGTAATGCTTTACAATTGAAGCAATGTAACCATTCATGAACAAAATCTTTCAAAGAGTTGTTTCCCTTCACCAAAGGACATAAGTTTTTCTATAAATAGATACATTTGTTAGGCATTGAAGAGACACAAAAAAATATTATATTTTAAATGCCAAAAAATCATATCTACATCATTCTTTATTTTTCTAGTGCAAGAGAATAAATGAAGGAACTTTATTCGGTAAAATATCGTTGATCGATATGATTAATATGAATGTGCGATTCATGTTAAGGTTTTCAAAGTATCCTGAAGGAGATTCGCCGAGTAACCCATTTGTATCCAATATACATAAATTGGTGGGTGCGAATCGAACCTAAAGCTTAGTGTAAACACACGCTTTGGAATTTATTTTGTGCAACTTTCATCGTAACGTTTTCATTTTCTTCTTGTCTATATTTTGCAGCAGACCCCCAACACAAGATCTAACAATCTTTAGGTTTGATTTAAGTATCAAAGAATAAACTATTGCATCGTTAACATATTCACTACAAGAAGAATCACTATCATAAATCTGCGTACGTTCTTACTATTTCTCATAAAAATTAGAACACCACTAAAAATCTTAATATCAAGTTCACGTATAAAAGTTTAAACTGTTGATATCAAAGTTTTAATTATTCATATTGCAATTTTTCCAAGTAATAATTAATTAATATGAATTGCAATATAATTTTAATTAATATTAAATTAATTTATATGTTATGCCTGGAATTGTTTCAAAATTTTAAAATAGTTGTGTCAACTATGAATTATATCATATCTTGTTATAAAAGAAATCGAAACAGTAGATGAATTTCTTTTTTCAAATGTGTGCCTTAAATAATTAATGAAGTTGCACTAATATGTTTGTATGATCTGTGTGAGCAAGTGTATGACATTAACTATCATGTATAGAGTTTCTTTTATTTTGGAAGCGCATAAATATGCGATAATTATGGTAGAGTTTGGGACATCTGACATAAATTGGTCACATGGAGTATGAATGGTTAGATATTTATTTTATTATTGAGACATGATTATGGAGTAACTTTGTATCATGGAGAGAAGACATGAACAGATGCCTTGCTTAATAATTTTTATGAAGCATTGCTTTTAAATATTTTAATATAATGAACGGATGTATACATTCTGTAGTAAATCCAAGTATATAAAATTATTTTACATATGCTTCAGTATTGATACACTAATAATCGAAAGCAAGTATGAGCTTCGTGGGAATGTGTTAAAAGAAATATTAGTTTCTATAATAAATCTTGAAGTTAAATCAAATTAAAAGTTTTAAATTATTTATTCAAACTATTAATAAAATGTACTTTATGAAATAAAAGTTTGTCGTGACAAATTTGTATGATTATGGTTGTCAATGGTTATGCATTAAATATATTTTAGATATATTTAAGTGGAAGTAAAAATTCAAATTAAAAAGGTTAAGAAATGAAGAATGACATACAACTTGTGTATATGATAAATGAATGACAAAAGTGTCATGGTGATAGTTTGTCGAAACTATCAAGAATATGTAATATATTTTGCATATGACAAATGTACTAATATGACAAAGGTGTCATGATTTGATGATAGTTGGTCAATGCTATTATGAGTACATAAAATAATTATAGACATGACTATTTGAAAGATTGAATATTCAAAATTTGTTAAAGTTTGAAAAATATTGTGATTCTTTGACGAAAGGATTGACAATGATATGATGTCTTTAGATATAACTGAACACAAGAAAGACATTATTAAGGGATGTGGAACAAGCCAATATATAATTAATCACCAATGGTGGAAACTCAACTCATACTTGATTAATGTTAAGTCTTGAGTTCAATGATGAAAGTACATTATTAGAGTGATTGAAGTACTTGACAATAGATACATCCCATGGATAAAAAGTATTTGGACCATAAGAATAAATGTGGTATGATGAAGGTTTTTTCTTAATAGACATATAGCATATGTTTGCTGGAATGCATAATTATGGGTGCATTTCTGATATAGTCTACCTATATGAGAATGAAGTGGTGCTGCTTCTTAGAGTTCAAGGGCTTGACTCTTAAATTCTCATGAAAGGGATATGAGACACAAGGCATTATTAAATGCGTCATATTGATAATTCGATCAATGATACCGAGATTTCATGTGGGAGTTATGCACACTTGTTCTAATTAATAATTGGTTCAAAGCTTGTCTACCAATCTATTTGGGGATGAGTGAAAACTTAACTTACTAAGTAATAGTTCAAATCGTAAGATACCTTTATCTGAAATCATGAAATTTCCTGAATAATGGATTTAGATATATTTTAAAAATGGTGGGGGATTGTTGGAGAATTTCCAAAATATATTTGGAAAGTTGCAATGGTTAAAATAGACCTTTTAGAGAAAAGGTGTAATGCTTTACAATTGAAGCAATGTAACCATTCATGAACAAAATCTTTCAAAGAATTGTTTCCCTTCACCAAAGGACATAAGTTTTTCTATAAATAGATACATTTGTTAGGCATTGAAGAGACAAAAAAAAATATTATATTCCAAATGCCAAAAAATCATATCTACACCATTCTTTATTTTTCTAGTGCAAGAGGATAAATGAAGGAACTTTATTCGGTAAAATATCGTTGATCGATATGCTTAATGTGAATGTGCGATTCATGTTAAGGTTTCCAAAGTATCCTGAAGGGGATTCGCCGGGTAACCCATTTGTATGCAATATACATAAATTGGTGGGGGCGAATCGAACCTAAAGCTTAGTGTAAACACACGCTTTAGAATTTATTTTGTGCAACTTTCATCGTAACGTTTTCATCTTCTTCTTGTCTATATTTTGCAGCATACCTCCTGTTCGCGTTAAAAAGTGACGTGCGAGGGAATTGAATCTGAATTCGGATTCTCTGGCTCGAAACGATTTACTCTTTTGATTTGTTTATAAAGATGCCGCGAGCATCAAGCTTTATTATTTTCAACACAAGAAAAATGATTATGAAAAAGGGGAAAGCTGCTAATACCCTCAATTGATATGATATGCATTACGACTAGCGCAAACTAGACGTAACACATTGGGGAGATTCCGGGTAAGGGGGTTTGTTATATAAAGGGAATAGATGGAGCACCCTAAATATATATAGTTATGTATAACTTTATATATGAATATGTTTGATATGTTGGTGTGTTTTAAATTGTTATTTCTATGATTGGGAAAGTTTCTCCTTTGGGATTTTAAGAAGGATAGATTATGTGGGATCCTAGGTTTTGTTATTATTGTGCTCGCAAAGATCTTTGGATCTTCTGCATACATATCCCTTAATGGGAATCAGAGCATTTGTAGCTCGGATCTAAAGGGATCTATGGTTTGTTTGGTTTGAGGGAGAAAGAAATTTGCTCGCCAAGGATGAGACCTTGTGCCTACGTATTCTCAAAAGGATGTTGAGAAATTCAGAGCAATCGTAGTTCCCACTTATGCTAGTGGAAGCAAAAGAAGTTATTAAGAGACAAAGACAAATGTCATCTTAATGAAAAATGTATCTAAACTATTTCATCACATACATTTTTGAAGTTGATTGATTGAAATCTTTCATCGTAAGTTATAGGTGTTTTGCTTGAGTGTACAAGCGTTACCACTTACGAGTTTTTAGAAAGATGATTGAAAAATGATTGAATCTTTTAATTGTAAGCATTAGGTGTTTTGCTTGAGTGTACAAGCGTTACCACTTACGATTAAGAGATGTTTTTGTTTGAAAAGAGTTTGAAAAGTTTTTGATTGTATGTGATGTGATAGATGAGATACTTCTTCCATAGAGATGATAAACGTATAAATCTCGAGGAGAAATTGATTGGATTAAGGGATGCTTTTAAGAAGCCCATGGGTCCTTGTATTGTAAGCCCAAGAGGAGGCATTCCGAGGGTCATCGAGGGTCCTTGTACGAAGCTCAAGAGGAAGCTATAGGGTATGACTGGCTTTGTCTTTAAGAAGGGATTTCACCGGGAAACCATCCTCTTAGGATTTCAAGAGCAACTTCACCGGGAAATTATACTCTCAGGGTTCTATCCTAGCGCGGGTGATTCTTTGTATTGGAAGCCCAATAGGAGGCTGTTAAGAGATTTCCTGGTCTCTTTCTTTGTTTGATGCCCAAGAGAAGGCTAAACTCAATGAGGAGTTCTTTTGAACGAAGCCCAAGAGGAGGCTGACTCAACAGGGGAGTGTTGTCTTATATGAAGCCTAAGCGGAGGCTAAACTCAGATGAATGAGTTTTCTTATACGAAGCCTAAGAGGAGGCTGAAATCAGATGAAATGAGTTACCTTGTACAAAGCCCAAGAGGAGGCTAACTTTGTGGGGAACCTACTGGTTAGACTAGTTGTTATGTTATAACTAGACAATTGTATAAACAAGCGTATGAAGTTTATTCACAGGAGTTTATGAAGGAAATATAAACAATGCATGTAAAGTTTATTTTACAAGAGTTTATGAAGGAAATATAAACAAGTGTGTGTAAAACGAACGTTTGAAACGAGCGTAACTTGATTATTTACAAGTTTGAATGTGTACGAGGGAATGAATATGTACACGAACGAGTATTTATGTACAAGGAGTTGTGGATGTACATAGGAGGGTTGGGACTTACACCGTAAGGGAGGCCCATTGGTTTAAAAGCAGTTTCACCAGGAATAATGCTCCTTTTAATACCAATGATATTCAGTGTATATACAAGCGAAACGGAAACAAACGGACGAAGTTTGTCTGTACTTGAGTATTTACAAAAGACGTCTGTGTTATATACAAGTAAAAATTGTTATGTACATAAAAATGGGGTATGTACATAGAAAGAATTTTGGGACTTACACCGTAAGGGAGGCCCATGATCGGTTAAGAAAGTCGAGGAAAAACGAATTCAGTTTTATCGTCAAATCGGATCGATCATGGAAAAAGATGTAAGTTTAATGAAAAGTTTTTAAAAAAGATCTTGAAAGTGTTTTTGAAAAGTGAAATATACTTGTGAGAAGTTTGGAAAAGAATCGAACTTCGAAAGTTTGAAAAAAATCACCTTTGAAAGTGCTTTAAAAAGTACTCAAAAGTATCGTTTTCGGCTCGATAAAAATATAATCAGATGAAAGTTTTTCTGAATTTTTTTGACACTATCATAAAATAGATATGTTAATTGACATGTGTACAAAAAATCACCTCAAAATGAGGAGTTTTGATTGGGTTTTGAGAGAGTCAAAGTTTGAAAAAAATATGAAGTAAAAATGAAAAAGTTTGGGAAAAATGGTCCCAAGGCTACTCGAACCCGGGACCACTGGGCAAGGCGTGGCAAGGGAATGACTTAAGAGTGAGCTGGTGTTTACAGTGATTTCTGGTAAAACAACCGTTAGTCCTCCAAACTATCGAATAATCTTTATGACTGTTATTCAATCTCTCTGGTAACTTGCAGGATCGACTAGATTGATCCTATGGGGTATTGGTCGTTTGGATAAAATTAATAACAAAACTAGTATTCATGGTTAAGACTTGTATTTAGAGTGTTTTATATATATCCAATGTATTCCGATTACAATGTTAAAGAACTTAATGACGTGATCAAGTAAAGAAATATAAAACTGACTTGAATGAGTAAAGGTTCGATTTGCAAAGAAGTATATAAATGCAGAAATACGTAAATGACTTTAAATGTAAAAGCATGAAATGTAAAAGACATGAATGTAAAACGTTAATGTAAAAGGTTTCTGAAATGTAAAGGATTTCGAATAGAAGAAAACGTTTAAATGCAAGAAATGATTAAATGACTTTGAATGTAAAGAATTTAAATGACATTGATGCGAAAATAAGAGATAAACTGGAAAGATAAAGAGTTTTACTGAATTATAAAGGTTTGGTGCTATCATACGTACATTGTTCGAGCATTCGTTTCCCTCGCCATGTGGTATTTTGAATGTTTACTGAATTTTGTACAATAGATATGACACATGAAATCCTAACACTTAGACTTCTATTTATACTACTTCGACCATAACGGTCTGACTTATGAGATCTTGCCACGTTCAGAACATGCAGAACACTGCGCTTCTCTAGCTTCCACGCGTCTTCGAACCGTTTCCAGCGCATATATTTTAACTTCCAATTATCCCGCTCGCGTTTGAATTTCAAATGCTTTAGTCACTTCGCTTCGAACTCACTTCACAGACACAACCTTGTCACCACTTCGAAGCTTCTTTTACATATATCATCATAACTGTCATTCGAAGCTCCGAGCTTTAGTATGTCCATTCGAAGAGCCATTTCTCCCATTCCGAACTGTGACATTCACTTTGTTCCAACGAACACTAACATCATTTCATTTCGAACTTAAGATTTCTACTTCGAGTCATACGTATCAAAATCTTCAACCAACAGCTGGCAACCGCTGGGGCGGCAATACATCCGTGTATTGAGTTCAAACCAATTAATTATATTACAAACTGGTCATTTGAATTTGAAAAAACGCGCGCACTCATCTTCTTCTTCCCCGATCCTTCAATCAGCCATGGTTTCTTTGTTTCTCAATGAAATTGCTCGATGTAAACATCAAACTTGATCGAAATTGAACCAGGAACATGATGATGTGGTTTAATTTCATTTATTTTTAGCTTAACATGATTAAATTTCCAGAAAACACGAAGAACCCTAATTCCTTAAAATCAAATTGAAATCGTGTATGGTTATGGAATTAAGCAATTGATTGAGGGTTAATGATCAGTGATGGTGCAGAAACAAAACGGCCAAGAGCTTTTTGAACTGGAAGCAAGAAATCAAGGAGTTCGAAGTTGAGTTACATACCTCTTGAAGCTGAGATCGAAATCTTCAATGGAGTGTTTCCAGAATTGTTTTGATGATTCCTATAGCACCAGTGGACTTCAAGGATCGTGTGAGGATGGTCTGCTCACTATGAATTTTCCTGGATCATTCCAACCAAGTCCACCTGCATATGCTTCAAAGTGAAACTCGAATTCAATGTTAGAGGTGTTACAGGTCAAAGTTAATGGTCTGCATCATCCATATGGAGTATGTTGATGATGTTTGAGTCAAAAAACCACAACTTGCTCGAGCCAAATATCAGTTTTGAAAGTTAAGGCAGTTTTGGCAAGTTTGAAAATTTGAAATGCAATTCTGGTTTTTAATGATTCTTGTGTTGATTTTAAGTTTCAACCCAGTTCTAAATGATGTTTATGACATGTTAGAAACCAAATCTTTCATCGTTTTTCACAAGTTTTGAAAAATACAAGAATTCTCAAATTGAACTATGTTACTTGAATTTTAAGAAAGAAATGAGAAAGCTTGTTTTGGCATAGATTTGGTGTAGTTTCAAATGGCAAACATGACCTCTATTTATAGGTCAAGATTTCTGAATGGCAAGCAAAGAGGATTGGCTTGGATTTGGACAACTTGCCTTAGAGGGCAAGAAAGTCATTTTTGCCATAAATGCAAAGGAAGCTTCCTTTTAACCATGGTTAAATAATTCAACTTGATCTTATCCCATCATAATTACTCTCCATCTGATTCTTATCAGCTCTATCTATCTTTGCTACGTGGCAAGGCTTCTAGAAAGAAAGAAAATAAAAAATGACTTGTAATTTTGAAAGTTTGTACTTGAAAATCCATGATTTTGGAGCTCTATGTTTCAAAATCAAAAGTATAGCTAGACACCGTAGATTTTCAAGTTCTTGGACATTTTGGAAAGCTTGTTTCAAGAGCTATAACTTTCATGTTTTGAGTTTTTTCTAATTCCAAATGGAACTATATGAAAAAATGCCATGAAGTTTGGAAAAAATGTGAAATTTTAACACTTGAAAAATTTTCTAAGTGTTGAAAATTTTGACTTTTTGTTGACTTTTCCAAATTTCTTGATTTTTTATGATCATGATGGATCATTTGAAGTATTTTGATGATGGAAAAAGTTTTGTCTTGAAAAAGTTGACCAAAAGTCAAAGTTTGACTTTTCAGTGCAGATGAAATTTCATCAGATGATCCAGAAATTGACTGATGAATTCTGTGAACTTCTGTGATGTTTTGAATCCAGAAATTAGGTCAAGATGTTGTTTTGAAGATATGAAGACCAATCTCCAATCAAAAAAAGTCATTCATTGATCAGAAAATCAGTGATTGCTTATCCTCGATGAAAACCCTAATTGGTCGATCCTCGATAGATCATGAGAAAAAGTTGGGTATCTGAAGATCAGAGGTTGATGATTGATCAAGATAGATCAATTGTGGTGAATGAAACTCAAACCCTAATTGATTACCTCTTGAATCAGATGAAAAATTGATGAAACCCTAATTTTGACCTGTGGAAGCCACACCCGATTAATTCTGTTCTGAACTGTTAGTGATGTAGTGATGCATATGTAAGGTGGTATATTAGGTCAAAAATTAGGATATGACACCTCCAACACAAGATCTAACATTAATTGTTAAATATATTTAAAAAAATTAAATTTATTTATAAATTCTTATAGAAGAAATAAATTCATATGATTAAATAAATTGATTTAGCATATTTAAATGTCTGTTTGATAAAAAATAATGATTGACTGATAAAATAACTCATAATTTGTAGTTTACAATTAATGACTGATAACTGATAGTTTATAGTTGATAGTTGAGATCGATAACTAATAAACTAATTGAAGTGTTTAGTAAAATTAGCAATTCAACTAACTTAAACATATTTATTTTATTTTAAATTATAATAAATAATAGAAGATGAATGTGAGTTTTTGATAAAATAATAACGATAAAAAATAGAAAAATTAATTTATAAATTAAAACACTATTGAAATAGCATGTTAAAATAAATTATAAAATAATAAAATAAATTATAAATTCGTAATTCAAAAATCATTATCAAACAGATTTAAAATATTAATATAATATAAATTATTGACATAAATTTTTGAATCAATTTTATCAGACCGACTCTAAAATTAAAAAATTAATACAATAATATAATGGATATTTTATTTAAAAACTTGACATTGTCTATTAGAAAACCATAATCTAGGTCTGACATAGGTTGAACTTAACGCCGGCAAAGCCGGTATGACATATTCTCAAACCTAACACCCCTCATGGTATTCTTTAACTGAAAATAAGGACTAATTGAAAGTACAAAAATACAAAAACTTATATAAAAGTCATATCAATAGCCTAATCACATGCTTAATAGATCTGATTAATTATGAACTATGCCACGCTATATTGTTACTTAGTTGCATTAAAAAAATGTTTGGGCAGTTGTGGACAGAAACATGCATAAAATGAAATCGAAATGCCATATTACTATTATTAGGGGGTGGCAACCTTTTTTAGAAGAGGTTTGCTATTTT
Organism: Vicia sativa; assembly: GCA_021764765.1. NCBI lineage: Eukaryota > Viridiplantae > Streptophyta > Magnoliopsida > Fabales > Fabaceae > Vicia > Vicia sativa. Next base: position 250,438,614 of record CM038792.1, read on the forward strand.
GACACTGTTTTCTACACTACACCATTATTCATCGATACCAAATTAATTTATTAAATATTGATATCACTTTTATTTATTAGTTTTTTTATATATAGGGACTACATCATTTTTCTCTCTCTTAACATTTATCACATAATCTGCTTTCACTTTTAACCACACATTTTTCTTCTTCACATGACATCTTCTCATATCTTCTCATATCATATATTTACCATTATCATTAACCATGTTCTCAAATATATTGACCAAACTTTTTTCACAATATTAGTTAGATTTATTTACTGTTGATCAATTTCTTATATTTATTTGAGTCTGTTCATTAACCACTTTCTAAATTGTATTGACCAATTTGTTTCACACAATTAACCAACTTTATAATAAAAAATATTATTTATTTTTATTCATGTCTGGATGTTTATTAATCAACTTATTAATAAAAAAATTATAAATTTTTTCAAATCTGCTCATTTATTAACAAAATTATATACAACATTAACCATCTTTTTACATGTTATTAACCAACTATTTACTAAAAAATGTTATAAACTTTATCAAGTCTGCTCGTTTATTAACCAACTTATGCATAATATTAACCATTATTTTACACTCTATTAATCAATTTTATTATAAATTTAATAGAAAAAAGTTAAAATTGTAAATGTTACTATTCATCATATTCATGAACATTAACATACGGTATAGGTGTAAGATTTAGTGTCAAGATAGCATTTTTCTTTTTAAAATTAGGCAGAGTAGGAAGGATTTTGTTGAGGTGTGGGTTTAAAATATTATTTTTGCACATCAAAAGATAAGTGTGGAATAGGATAAGTCCTCGGTATTTCATTTTTTAATCTGAAAAACTATAATTTTTTTGAATTTTTAATCCATTTCGTACTTTTTTAGCGCACTACATGAATTTTCACTATTGTCCCTAAAAATCAAAAATATACTTTTGGTTTGCACCTTATATCATGCAAATCTCTTTGAAAATGGTTTGGTATAAACTGGAAGTATACCTCCGGTTCCAAACCGTAAGTAAATTTCTAGTTCCTTGATTCACTTAAAGGGTGTCAGAACCTTTCCCCTCCCCATAACAGAAAATATTTTCAAAAACCAAACCAAAACTCTCTCAATCACACTTTTCTACCCTTTCTTTCAAACCCAATTTTTTCTCAAACAATCAATATAAACTATCAAGCATTGGATAAATACAACAACTAACAGAATCAAGCAAGCAACAACCATCTACAATCAATCAAGTAAGTGATTTAAGAAATTTTTAGAATTTATGTAATTTCTATTGAAATTAGTGAAATATGGTTTTAAATGTGTAGTTTTATGTACTTTATATCATTAGGAGTCATTAGAACACAATTGGTAAACTCCTTTTCACGATCAATCCATGTTTTTGGACGCATTGGGATTTTGGGGTTGGCTATCATGCTACTCTGATCGCAGAAGAAACTTAAGGTTTATTTTCGGTTTCTGGGCAAGAACAAAATCAGAGGTTTATTTCCGATTTCTTGCTGCATTGTTTTTTCTTCATTTTTTCCTCTGTAAGGCATATGCTAACGTTTCATTCTTACTTGTACATGAGATATGTCGGAGAGACTGTCACGTTTGAGGCATGGTCGGGTTGCACAACATGCTTCTGTCTAGAGAGATGAGTGAGGCCATACAAGCTCCATCGACATCCTGACAGGCTATGTCGGATGCACGTTCTGCTGGTTTCGATTCTACCCTATCTACTTCATCCTCCCGTAGCAGATGAGAGTCTCCAATCCTTCCATCCCCGCCACTGTCCTTCCATAGACGCACATCCTCACCACCGCAAATTTTTAAGACGGGATCCTCATTTGCCTCACATGCGGGGCCATCTGAGATGAGACTTAATGCTACACCCCCAATACATAAGGTACCAGTGTCACCCGAGGTACTAGTGGCACCAGAGGAAACGATGGCAGAGGCGGCACTGGAGGCACCACAGGTTCCTCAGGTCTTTGGAGGGGGACCTTCTGACTTATCTGTGCTCGCGCTTTATCTCACCCATATGGATAGACATATATTGGATGGAAAGGTATTAAATTTACATTTATATTACAGTTATTAATTATGTTATGAATATTATTACGAATTCTTACAGTAAATTATTTCTTACAGGATCGCGATACTGTTAGCTGGAAATTCGTAAAGTGAGCTAATGGTATGGTTCAGAGGAAAAGGTTCCCACAGTTTAAGGACCTATCTTAAATAAAGATAGCTTCTAAAGATATTTTAACAAAGCTAAGTCAGAAGTTCCATAATGAATGTTTGTCAGTTGAGAATCTGGTTCAGAGGGCCTGTAATACGGTGGGAGAACTGAATTTGGAATTTGATTTGCTTTTGGTCGCAAATATTGTGGATAGCAAGAGTCTCCATTGACTTTTCTTTTATCCAATTAAGGGAAGGTGAAAAGAACAGAAAAAGACCTTCGTTAGATTCTGAGTAAGGGAGAAGGTTATGAAAAGGGAAGGTACTAGCACCATTTCCATCCGTAATTATCTACGGGCTCTTACTTGCTTTAGCTCACTTTAAAATTTGCTTTCTGTGTGTGTATTTGAAGAAATGTTTTGAAAAGGCATTTCGCTTTGACTTCGTAATGATTCACGCTGGAATGTATACGAAGTGTTTGGAAATGTTTCGTTTTTGAAAAGTGTTTTAACTTTAACAAAAGTGTGACGTGTGAAAAGTATTTTGATAGAGCAAGAAACTAAAAGTCTTATTACCTACTCAGAACGGTCGTTTTCGTGTTATTTTACTTTCCTTTAGAATAGTGTTATGCATACCATTTAGTTGGTAGGTAACCCTATTCGTTGGATGTAAAGGGACATTCGAAAGGACATCGGATGGTCACAGAAGGCAACTTGTAGGAGTATCCTAGCACATTCGAAAGGACAATCATCTTTTTTCGTAGGCAACAATCGAGGGACGAGATCATGTATTCGTAGGCCACGTTGAGGGACTATGATCTTTGTATCGAAGGGACTATGATGATGTGTTTGTAGGCAACGGTGCTAGGATACCTCTACGTTCGAGGGACTTAACCATTTATTCGAAAGGAAACGAGAGAGAATAGCCTAGGGGGTGCATGTGTGAAGAGAGTATGTTAAATTCAGATATGTTATCTTGAAATTAGAAGTGATCTATGTTCATTTTTTATCTTGCCATACACGCCTAGTTACTAGCAGTTTATATGGGTGCGGAAAGTAAATTGCGGAAAGTAAAGTGCGGAAAGTAAATCCTACACTATTACATGGCTTTGGGGCAGTTACATAATATAGGAGTGCGGAAAGTAAATCCTAATTAAGCTATTACATCCCATGAGCAGTTACATAATATTGGAAAAAAGAAATGCGAGGAAATTAATCCTAACTATTACAACCTGGAAGCAGATACATAATAATCAGAAGAAAAAAAAAGAATTCGCATAAGAGAAATTGTGTTAGTAAAACAAAGATTTTTGAGTTAGGAAAAAGTTTTTAGGTTAGTAATCCTAATTTGATGATAGGACAATTTTTTGGGAATTTTCTGGATTTGTTTTAGTAAGGAAAAACAATTAAAAGTCAATTTTATGGTTAATTAACAATTAATTAAAATATGCATGCAAAAATATTAATTTTTATGTCAAAAATTAAATAAGTATTTTTCTAACCTAAATGCAAAAAGAAAATATTTTTGTGATTTTTTGATGTGTTAGAAAATTATTTGAAAAGAAATTAAATTAAGTGGAAAAATATGAAAAGAAATAGAAAAAGTGTTAGTTTTGCAAAGTGGTAAAAAGAAAGTGAGGAGCCAAGGTTCGAACCAAGGACCTCAGAGTCACATCGCATACGCTTTGCTTCGGACCAACTCGCATTTGGTGTTAGTGACATGGAATAAAAGCATTATAAGGGAAATTCATTTATGAAGATATTTAAATTCAAAAACACGCGTCAGGGCCTTCATCTTCTTCCTTGAGACACGAACCTTTACCTACGGTTTTCTGTTCGTAGAAATAGCCTATAGTGACGACTTTGTCCGTCACTACATCACCTGCAGATTTCAAAAATCACATACAAGCAATATAAATTCATGCTGAATACATGGATCGATTCGGTTTGGCCTCCTGAGTGTGATAGTACCACTGGTTTTGGCTAATTTTGCCTAAAACACAAAGCCCTAATTCGGACCTTCAAAACCTAGCAATGGTGGATTCTGATTCCTGTACTCAAAACACAATTAACCTATGCAGAAAGTTTTGAAACTCCATTCTAAACACAAACAAACAATCAAAACATGTTAAATATGCATGGAAATCAAAAATCGAATTTGAGTTAGAGTGTTCAAACCGAAATCGTGTTTTCATGATTCTGGACTTGTTGATGGCTAGTAATGATTGGAAAAGCTTCAAAGAGTATCAAGGAATGTGTTGGAACACTTTGTTTGGCTTGAATTGATCCAAAAACCTGGCTGCCACTTCCTTGTATCACACGATTTTTTAAAGCTTTTTTAGGGTTCTTGGAGGCAAGAATTTAGTCTCTTGTGCTTGTGGATGCAACATGTACTTATAGTAGAGTGAATTAGGTCAAGAATTATGAAGAAATTATATGCCAATCAATGAGAAAATATTTGATTTGGAATGAAACCAAATATTGCCTTTTTTGATTAAATCTCATTCAATTCCTTTTCCAATCAATGAAATTTCGAAATTGACAGCTTGTATGGCTTGCTTGGATCTCAAGAATGAGAGAAAATCCACCTTGCAATTAATTTTTGATTTTCTATCTTTTATTTTAATTAAATTGGCTTTTAAATGATTAAAAATTCAAAATAAATAAAAAATAAAAGATAAATTCGTGGCCCTGGGCTTGGAGGTTCCAATTCAGCTGAGGAACATGTTTGAATCAAGAAAAGTTAGGCCCATTTGCAAAAAATTTGGTTTTGTCAAGTATTTCTCTTTGTGCACCTCCTAAAAAATGCTCAACTTGTGCAAGATGTATCTTGCTCAATTTTTAACATTTTTGGGTGTTCTTAGACTTTTTAGAAAGCTCAAGATGTCCTCTAAACAGCCTCTTTGGTTTCATTTTCATTGGAGTTTCCATGCTCATGAACACTTCTTTACAAAAAGTTGACATTTTGTTGACTTTTAAAAGGACCTATAATATTTTGATCTATAACTTCCAAATGAAGCATTTTCTGCCCAAGCTTGTGAGACATGAAGTTGTAGAGAATTGAATTCTCTTCAAAATGAGCTGTGGTAGAAATTTTTTTGATAAAGTATGTGAAAGTTATGCCTGGTCAATATTCTGTTGACTTTTGTCTGAGAAAGCCCAATTTAGAAACTTTGACTTTTGATCAATTCTTGACTTTTCTTGATGAATCATGATCAACCCTTGATAAAATGATGAATATCACTTCAAAATATTGATGTTGACCAAAAATTATGAAGTTTGACTGTATGTTGACCATAGTTGACTTTTTGTCCATTACAACTGATTTTCAACCATCTGAGCAATTGTCTGAGGAAACTTGACTTGTAAGGCTTGAAACTTGAGATGGAGATTCTTTGAAGCATATGATGAGGCATGATGACCACTGGAAGTGTTAGAAGCCCACCTTGATTTGAGAATGGCCAAAACCCTAGCTTGGGTTGATTGCTTAGGAGAGGGTTTGTTTGATCAACCCTTGTGAAATCCTTGAGTATGGATATGTGAAATGTCTTGAGAAGTAAAAGGGCAAATTTTGGGGTATGACAGTTTCCCCTGTTCAATCTTCTTGTACTAGAAGGGTTAGATTGGCATGATTTCCTTTCGTGACCTGAAGGTAGAAGATGATTGGACACTCGAGTACACCTAAAAATTTGCACTCGCTATTGGTTGATGATGCGCTGGAATGGGCTTACAAATGCCATTTGGAGAAGCTGTTGCTAGAGAGTGAGTCATATGCTAGACTCGCGAACATCGTTTGAATAGAATAAACATCGGAGATGGGCTTAAGATGCCATCAGGAGAGATTGATGTTGGGGAATGAATCGTACATTAGATTCCGTAGGGGTTGTTTGAGCAAAAGAGGCGACAGAGATGAGCTTAAGATGCCATCCAGGGAGAATGATGTTGAGTCGTACGTTAGACTTCATGTCCGTCTTTGAATGAAGCTAATGGTAGGTATTGATTTTTAACCAAATATGCAGCATTCTGAAGGTAGAGAGATGTTGACAAATAGTCGGAGATGGGCTTAAAGATGCCATCCGGGGAAACTAAGTCGTACGCTAGACTCTGTAGTTGCTGTTGATAATAAGAGAGAGTCAGAATAAACCTTCGTCCTGGCTATTCTGAGGTAGATATTTGGCAGAATGTGGATAGCTTTCCCGTCTCGCTTCGGGTGTTGATCCAATGCCTGTTGTCGGAAGACAACTTGTATGGTCTTTCAGATTGGGTTCCCCGTCTTGTTTCGGGTATTAATCTTGGACCTTCCATTTGGAAAAGGTTGGTATGGTCTTTCAGATTGGGTTCCCCGTCTTGTTTCACGTATTAATCCTTGACCTTCCGTTTGGAACATATCTTTTACCTGCTGGAAAAAATAAAAACTTTGGCAGGATATAGTTAGTCTTATGCAGATTATGATGCATGCGAGCATATGACAAATTACGTGAATGATATATGCATATGTCATGATTTTTGTGAATAATGTATGAATGTAGATGTTGTGGTATTTCAAAACATATCCATCTTGAAGAAGATGAGTACGTCATACCGAGGATTTCTGACTTCTGCTTGGGGATGAAGTTGTTGAAAACCCTGACTTGGAGGAGAAAGAGATGTAGGTTTCCTTCGATGCACTATCTGGCCAAGTTTCGAGCCTAGATATTAATGCTGTTGGAAAGAATAAAAGCTGGGAGATACTCCGCTGGGGATCTTGTGCGTAGATCTTGTTGGGGAATATCTGATTATTGTTTGGAGTCGAGGTTCGAAGATTCCTTTGAGGTGATGAATCTGAAGTTTGTTGAAACCTCTGGCTGGGGAATAAAAGAGACGTAGGGTTCCTCCGATGCACTATCTGACCAAGTTTCAAGTCTGGATACTGCTGCCATCGGGGAATGATAATCATTCGGAGATATTCTGCTGGGGATAAATACCTCTGTGGAACTATCTGGGGAGGATTGCATTGGTGACTTTAGTCGTCATCTCAATTCCTAGAACCTGCAGTAATTATTTTTGTTCGTTCGCTTTTCGTATGTTTGTGAACAGATGTTTATTGTCAAATGCATATAATCATTCAAAGCAATCATTGGACTTTATGCAAAAAACAATAATAGTGAACACTGTAAAATAAAGAATTTGCATTAATTTTGAAAGGTGGCGTATGGCCAAGAAGTTTGTATACAATGAAAGTAAAAAGCTATGCAGAAATAATCTCATCGAGTTTCAACTATGCTAGTGCTCATATATTTCAACTATCTCATCTCCTTGCCGTCAGTAGAAAGTGAGTGAATTGATTTTCGCCATTTTAATCTTGAGTGCTGATAGTAGTCCGTAGTCTGTAAGTAGGTGATCTGGACGAGACATAGTCGTACGCTTAAATCCCTAACTTTTGCCTAGACCTCCTTTCGGTTTTCACCACCGATACCTTTTTGCCCAAGCTTTTGTGCTTTCGACTTGCTGGGTGTACATTTTTGTATATATCCTTAACTTTTGCCCGAACCTCTTTGGTTCGCCAGGATGCCCTTATTTTTGCCTAGGCTAGTCGACCTAGCGGGTCTCGTTCATGCGTAGTATTTTTTGACTATGTCTGCGTTCACAGGGTGTGGGAAGTCTTCGCCATCCATGGTGCTAAATATCATAGCTCCGCCTGAAAATACTGTTTTGACTACAAACGGCCCCTCGTAAGTGGGAGTCCATTTGCCCCTGGAATCATCTTGAAGAAGGATGATACGCTTGACTACTAAATCACCGACCTTGTAGACTCGGTGCTTGACTTTCTTGTTGAATGCTCTGATCATCCGTTTCTGATAGATCTGTCCATGGCAGATGGATGCGAGTCGTTTTTCGTCGATCAAGTTGATCTGGTCGAGGTGGGTCTGGATCCATTCGTCTTCGCCTAGCTCTGTGTCCTGGAGGACTCTGGTTGAGGGTACCGAACCTCGATTGCGTGATCGCCCATACCGTATACGAGAGAAAGGGTTGCCCTGTAGATGTTCGATCAGAAAAGCGATAACTATGGAGAGCAAATGGCAACATCTCGTGTCAATCCTTGTAAGTCACTTTCATCTTCTGTATGATCTTCTTGATATTCTTGTTGGCGGCTTCCACTGCGCCATTTAGTTTAGGCCGATATGGAGAAGAGTTGTGATGTTTGATCTTGAACTGCGTGCAGAGTTCGGTGATCATTTTGTTGTTGAGATTGGTACCGTTATCTGTGATAATCCTTTCGGGAGTGCCATACCGATAGATAAGATTATGCTTGATGAATCGAGCCACAACATTCTTGGTAACAGATGCGAACGAGGCTGCTTCTACCCACTTGGTGAAATAGTCAATTGCCACAAGGATGAAACGATGTCCGTTCGAGGCAGTAGGTTTGATTTCTCCGATCATGTAAATGCCCCACATTGCGAAAGGCCAAGGAGTAGTCAGAACATTCAATGGTACTGGAGGTACGTGTACTTTGTCTACGTATATCTGGCATTTGTGGCAAGACCGAGCATAGCAATGACAATCAGCTTCCATGGTGGACCAATAGTAACCTGTTCTCAAAATATTTTTATCCATCGTATGTCCACTGGAGTGGGTACCGAATGTGCCTTCGTGTAATTCTTCCATGATACGTTCTGCAGTTTTCTGATCTACACAACGGAGTAAGCACAAGTCGTGGTTGCGCTTGTATAAGATGTCGTTGCTAAGAAAGAATTTGGATGCGAATCTTCTCAAGAATTTCTTGTCATTGATAGATGCCCCTGTGGGATATTCCTGAGTCTCAAGATACCTCTTCAATTAGTAGAACCAAGGCTTCTCTTCTGTATCAAGTTCATAACAGTATGCTGGTTCGTCAAACTTTTCGATGATGATTTTGGGAGCCTCGTTGTCCCATCTGACCTTGAACATAGATGACATCGTAGCTAACGCGTCTGCCCGTTGATTCTCTTCTCGTGGAATATGATCGAAAGTGATCTCTTTGAAGTAGGGGACCAGACTCAGAAAATGTTCTCGATATGGAATAAGATTCGGATGTTTCGTATCCCACTCGCCTTTAATCTGACTGATCACCAAAGCTGAGTCTTCGTACACTTGCAAGAATTTGATTCTTAAGTCAATAGCAACTTTAATACCCATGATGCATGCTTCGTATTCGGCCATGTTGTTAGTGCAATTGAAACATAATCTAGCGGTGAAAGGCGTGTGTCCGCCTGTAGAAGATGTAATGACGGCGCCAATGCCATTGCCAAGTGCGTTTGAGGCTCCATCAAAGACCATAGTCCATCGGGATCCTTGTTCAGGTCCTTCGTCTGGGCCTGGTTCTTCACAATCAGTAACTAACAAAACATCTTCGTTGAAACTCGAATCGCATAGATCGGTAGTCATCTACTTGATGAGCCAAATGATCGGCTACTACACTTCCTTTGATCACTTTCTCGAGAAGTATATTGATGTCGATTCGGTCAAGATCATTTTCCATCTTGCTATTCTTCCGAGAGAGCAGTGTTTCTAATATGTATTTTATCGGATCCATCTTAGAGATCAACAAAGTGTGAGTCAACATATACTGCCTTAGTCGTAGTAGCCCTAAAGCCTCGCAAGTTTTCTCGAGTGTGAGTATCTTGTTTCACAGTCGGTAAACTTTTTGCTAAGGTAGTATATTGCATACTCTTTTCGACCAGACTCGTTATATTGCCCAAACACACACCCCATTTAGTTCTCTAATACTATTAAGTACATGATGAGAGGTCTTCCTTTGGCAGGCGGCATCAGGATATGAGGATTTTGCAGATACTCCTTGATTTTGTCAAAAGCGATCTGGCAATCGTCGTTCCATTCCACGACTTGATCTTTCTTCAGTAATTTGAAGATTGGCTCACAAGTAGCAGTTAGATGTGCAATGAATCTGGCAATATAGTCCAGTCGTCCCAAGAAACCTGTGACTTCTCTCTCGGTGCGGGGCACTGGCATTTCTTGGATAGCTTTAACCTTGGCGGGGTCAACTTCAATACCTTTACCACTGACAACAAACCCTAGGAGTTTACCGGATCTGACTCCAAAGATGCACTTGTTGGGATTAAGTCTTAGTCTGTACTTCTTCAGTCTATCAAACAGTTTCCGCAAATGATCGAGATGTTCCTCTTCAGTCTGTGATCGAGCTATCATGTCATCGACGTAGACCTCTATCTCGTGATGAATCATGTCATGAAATAATGCCACCATGGCACGTTGATAAGTGGCGCCAGCGTTATTCAGTCCGAACGACATGACTTTGTAGCAGAATGTGCCCCATTATGTAACGAAAGTAGTCTTCTCCATGTCTTCAGGAGCCATTTTGATCTGATTGTAACTGAAGAAACCATCCATGAAGGAGAAAACCTTATGTTGAGCGGTGTTGTCGACTAGAACATAAATATGAGGCAGTGGGAAATCGTCTTTCGGACTTGCTTTGTTCAAATCTCTGTAATCCACACACATTCGTACTTTGCCATCCTTCGGCTTTGATTTTCTCAGATATCTCAGGACGCATACGACGGACCTTCTGTTTCACAAGGAGAAAACCTTCTTTCATCGGTAACCGGTGTACCACAATGTCAATGTCTAGACCTGGCATGTCTTCGTATGACCAAGCAAAAACCTCGATATAGTCTCGTAGCATCTGAATCAATCTCTCTTTGATACTGTTCTCAAGACCTGCTCCTATCTTGATCTCTTTTCTGTCTTCGTTAGTACCTAGATTCACAACCTCGACTGGCTCTTCGTGTGGCTGTATAACCCTGTTCCTCTTGCTGTAGCAGTCTAACAAGTTCTCCTGGCACTTCACAATCTTCCTCACCTTCGTCTTCGACTTGGTAGATCGGATTATTGAAGTCATATTTAGCAATAGCAAAGCTGTTATCAACGAGATTCAAAGTGAATCTGCAGTGTATCACGTGGGTGTGTGTAAGAACACATAGCTTTTTAAAGGGGTAGTAAAGTAAAAGAAAAGAACAACACTTAAATGCAAAAGTCCAATGATTTTATTGAATGAAAATATGCAAATGACCGATAATAACCCTCACAAACGAGCCATGATGCCCCGGGCAAGGCACTAAGCTTTAAAGTTTATTGTCTGAACATAAATAAAGAACGAAAAGCATAACAGAAAACAAAAGCAATTACTCCTGTCTAAAGGAGATTGGTATGACGCCTTCGGTCTTCCAATTGGAGTCCGTTGTCGGAGTGGGAAGATCCAATCGATGTCAAGTCACCGTCGCCGTCTTCTATAGCATGGACTCCATCCTTGCTGATGTGGAAGGGAAGTTTGCCGGCACGTTCGCGGCGTATCATCTTCTGACCTTTGGTGGTGAAGCATAAACCAGTCTTGTCAGATTTGAAAAGAAGATCGGGGAGCTGACCCCAAACAGTACTACCTCCTTCTTCAACTGCAGCTTGAGCATCCTTCAAAGAGGCCATATTAGGCGGAACTTGTGTAACTTCAGGAGTGACAGGAGAGTCTATAGGCATGACCCTTGGAATTGTTTCGAACGCTTGACAGGGAGTTTCGAATAATTCTTCTTCCATTTCGAGGTATCGGAACGACTGTAGATGGCTCACCATATATTCCTCCTCACCGCACACTGTAACAACCTTCCCTTTCACTAGGTACTTCAGCTTTTTGATGCAAGGTAGAGGTAACATCTCTTGCCCCATGTATCCAAGGGCGTCCAAGTAGGCAAGAGTAAGTTGGACGGATGTCCATGACAAAGAAAGTGGAGTCGAAAGTCCGGGAACCGAATTTAACTGGTAGGATGAGCTCTCCAAGTACTATTCGTTTAGAACCATCAAAAGCTCTCACAATTATGTCACTGGGCTTCAAGACCAATCCTTCAACATCAAGTCGGTCAAAAGCACTCTTCGGTAGGATATTTAGAGCAGAACTGGTATCTACCAAAACATGAGACAATGTAATGCCTTTGCATTCAACGGAGATGTGCAACGCTTTGTTGTGTTTCCTTCCGACAGAAGTCAAATCAACATCAGAGAAACCTAGACCGTTGCTGGCAACCAGGCTAGCAATACAAACTTCAAATTGATCAGTAGTAGTGTCTTGCGGTATGTGAGCATTCTTCAGAAACTTCACCAAGGCCTTAGCATGAGCCTTAGAGCATAATAGCAGAGCAAGCATGGAGATTTTGGACGGAGTTTGTCCCAACTGTTCCACAACCTTGTAGTCACTCTTCTTGATGATCTTCAGAATTTCCTCCATTTCTTGTTTGGAGGTATCTTCAGCAACTTCCTTTGGTACTTCTATCTGAACAGGATGAGTCACTGGTTCTTTCCCTCTAGCTGCGGAACTGGTTCGATAGCTGAAATGCGAGCTGGAGTCGCAGTGTCTTTTGGAGGAGAGATATCTGGAGAAAACACTCTTCCGGTTCTGGTTACCTTGCTTGATTCAGTGACGTTGTCAATGTCAGGATCATAAGTTTCAGCTGTAATGTCTTCAATGGTAAGCGGGTCTTGCTTGACGCCATGATAGTAAACTTCAGCTCCATAGTTCCACGGTATAGCTTTGTCAGAGGAGTATGGAACTGGTCTGGGAGAAGTAATGATGAGAGGTGCCACTCTAGGCGTAGGATCGACAGAGGAGATCCTTATTGTATTAACATCAACATAGTCTTCTGGGAAATCGTCTCCCCATCCGGTTGCCTTAACATCTTCAATAGGAATTTTGTAGCTTTCAGGAACGGTATACTTCACCCTGAAATCAAACTTTCCACTTGGCTGCCCTAAGGTATCCCAGACTTCTGGTACGACTTCGCTCATATCTTCGATCTTCAGATTCTTAGACATGTCTTCGCACAGATTCTCCACAGGTGAAGGTTTCAGAAATAACACTTCTCGGTTATCCATCACACATTGAATACGCCTTCTCAACCAAGCACATCCGTCAGGTGCAGATGGGACCAACGACAATTCTCTAGGCATCCTGGATTAACACCGGCTTGCAGCAGATTCTTCTTAATAGTCATCCGAGGAATAGTCAAATCATTCACATCAAAAACATAAGAGTTCTTGTCAATAGCATTGGAACTTTTTCCGTGGTTAGGCATTGGTGCGTTGATCACATTCGGAGTTTTGATAGGAGGATCAAACTCAATTTCTTTAGCTTCAATCATGTCTTGGATCTTGTTCTTCAGAGCCCAACAGTTGTCGGTGTCATGCCCTGGGCTGTTGGAGTGGTATGCACACTTTGCATTAGGATTGTACTTTGGAGAGGAAGTGTTGATGTGTTGAGGAGGATCCCTCAAGGTAATCAGCTCTGCTTTCAACATGTGTTGTAATGCTTGCGACAATGGCATGTTGATCTTCGTAAACTATCTCCGTGGCGCGTTCTGGTTACGCACGTTATTTCACTGAGGTTGCGCGGGTGCAGGATTGGAGATTACGACTGCCCCCACAAATTGAGTACAATCTCTTCGCAGCATTTGAGGTTGACTCTACCTGAATCTTTCCGCTCTTGATTCCAACCTCAATGTGTTCTCCTTTCAATATCAGCTCGGTGAATCCGGCTGAAGAGTTTCCAATCATATGATTGAAGAATGGGCATGTCATTGTTCCCATAAACATATCAACCAACTCCCTATTGGACAAGGGCGGTTGAACTCTACCTGCTAGATCTCTCGATTTCTAAGCGTACTCTTTGAATTTCTCATCATGACCCATGGACATGCTCTGTAGTTGCATACGGGTGGGTGCCAATTCAGCATTGTACTGGTACTACTTGTAGAAAGCATCTGCTAAGTCATTCCAGGTATGGATGTGGGTACTCTCTAGCTGATAATACCACTCCAACTGAGCTCCGGATAAACTCTCTTAGAAGTAATGGATCCACAGCTTCCTGTCATCAGTGTGAGGATGGATCTTCTGAACATAGGACTTCATATGCAACTTCGGACAAGAGATGCCATCATACTTGGCAAAAGTAGGAACCTTGAACTTGCGGGGAATCACCACACCAGGAACTAGGCTCAGATCATCGAAATTCAGCCCGGACATCTTCAGATTTTCCACAGCATTCAGACGGTCTTCAAGTTGTTTGTATTTGTCATCCTCAAGAGAATACTTCTTGTTCTCATAGTCTTCTTCTCTGTTTTCAAACTCACGCTGGGCTTCTTCGTTGTTCTTGATACTCTCATCAGTTTCAACACTCTTGTCTGAGAGTTCTAAACGGCTGACCACCCTAGGTCCACCCTTATGACGTCTTCCCATATTGAGGACACCGATGACCTTCTTTTTTTTGGCGATGAGTTTCTTCAAATCTTCCTGGCCTTGGACCACTTCCTGGAACTGAGCATTCTGAGCCTGGAGATCTTTGACAGTCTGTTCAAGAGCCATTTCTGCTAAAATAAATAGCGAGAAAATGTGAAAACCGATCTTCAATGTACCTGTACCTGTTATGAAATGTCATGCCATGATATGCGATGTTTATGCAATGCAATGCAATGCAATGTTTTTGAGGACCTTAGGAATTTAAATTTGTTAAACAAGTACGAACAAATTTTATTAGTTTTTCTTTTCCTTTTTTCTTTTTCTTTGTAAGTACAAAAGATAGTTTAGAAAATAAAAGAAGAAAAATCCTAAAGCTCTAAGTCTCCCATGGGCGCTTCCTCTTGGCGTTGAAGTAGGCTCTGATGTTTCGCTCCTCGTGAAGTAGCTTGGTCAACTCTAGTACCTTCTTCTCGCTTGCATAGCATTGAGCTTCGATTGTATCCCTTTCTTCTTTAAGCTGAATCCAGGATCTCTTCAAGTCTTCGAAATCAGTAGGCATGTCGGGATGGAGAATGGTATAGGGTACGTCACCTATAACAATAGGTTCCATAATTATTGGTAACACGGGTGTAAATGGAATCATGAGGTTTTGAGCTCGAGCTCGCACCCATTTGAGGTAAGGTTCCCAAGGAATGGAATTTCTGTGTTCCAAAGTCTTGGTATCAGTCTTCTTTACCATGCCCCAAGAGTGTATGAACCTTCGATAGTAATTTAGGAGATCGTGGTTGTAGTCGAACACAATATCTTGGAGAAGCATATCATGAGGACCACCTCTTCGAGCATAACCAAACTGACGTAGAGCTAGAGAAGGGTTGTAGGTGATACCTCCCCTTATGCCAAGGAGTGGTACATTAGGGAATTCTCCGCAACGCTCAATGAAAGTGAAGTCCTTTTGAGAAAAGAGACACCAACAGATATCTGAATGAGAGAGTGACATCAGCCTTTGAGACCACTTCAATCTTTGCTCGTTCTTCATCACTAATTGAGGAAGGTGCGAAATAAACCACTTGGAAAGTAACGGTATGCAACACATGAGAGTTCCTTGTCGTTTGGTGGTACGAGTGTGGAGAGAATGTAGGATGTCTCAAAGTAAGGTAGGCACAGGATTACGAGTGAGGAATATCTTGATGGCGTTCACGTCTATGAACTGATCTGGATTAGGAAATAGCACCAAACCATAGATTAGCAAGGCCACAATGTCTTCGAAGGCATGTAAACTCATATCTTTGAGGAATTCTCGAGCCTTCTTTATCATAAATTTGGCAAGTAAACCCTTAACTCCACTTCTTGTTTCCCAATTGGCTTCAATGTCTGACCGCTTCAGATGTAACGCTAATGCGATGTCTTCATACTTAGGAGCCTTTTCTGAACCTGTGAATGGTATCTGATCAAGGATAGGTATCCCAAGTAGCTTAGAGAACTCTTCCAAGGTAGGAACCAACTGATAATCTGGGAATGTAAAGAAATGGTGTTTCGAATCGAATAACTGGAATAAGACGTGCATCATATCTTCTTCAAAACCGGAGATAACCAAATCGAGCAGATAACCATGTCTTTTGATGAACTGAGCATGATCAGGAATTTTTGAAACCAATTCTCTGAGTTGAGAAGGTATACCCATGAAGTTGATTCAGATAGTCTTTCTGGAAGCCATAATCCCTACAAAACAGTGCAAAGATAAATCCCTAGGTCCTTGAAATAGTTAGAAATGATATGCATTGTTATGATGTCATGTTTAACAAGCACAAGCAAATCACATAATAGCCCTAGGTTTAAGGTTTGCATGAGGTATAGGTGTCTACCCTACCAAAGTTTGAGTGGGTTCATCCTGTCCTATAATAGTAATCGGGTTCTAGGAATCTCATATCATTGATCTTTCTCGTAGGCTTTATATCAATACGACTACCAAGTGGTCGACCGAAACATCCCGAAAGTCGGATCTTAATGAGCGTAGCATCGAGTATCAACCAACCTTAGTCTGCACCAAATCCGGCCATCTCACTACCTTCTAATGGCCAAGATGGGTCAATTAGGGTTCTAAAAGTTGAGTTAGTGCTAATGACACCACGCAGACGCCAAATATTTTCATCAAATTGAGCATGAGGAGCATCAGGACATCCAAAGTGTCGCACTAACGTAGCCATCATGTTGTCCGTTTCGGTATACGCCTAACGGTCGCGACGATTTATTGCTACTTACCTAAGGAAACCTGGATCCGGGTGTAGGATCCCCCACAAGTATAATACCCAAGAAACCCTTAAAGTAAAGCATACAAGTCAAACAGAAAGCAGTAAAGTGGTCTAAAAATCCCTAAGGTATTCTCTCTTTAGGGTGTCTCCCCAACAGAGTCGCCAGTTCTGTAATACGGTGGGAGAATTGACTTTGGAATTTGTTTTTCTTTTGGTCACAAATGATGCGGATAGCAAGAGTCGCCACCGACTTTTCTTTTATCCAATTAAGGGAAGGTGAAAAGAACAGAAAAAGACCTTCGTTAGATTCTGAGTAAGGGAGAAGGTTATGAAAAGGGAAGGTACTAGCACCCTTTCCATCCGTAGTTATCTACGGGCTCTTAGTTGCTTTAGCTCACTTTAAAATTTGCTTTCTGTGTGTGTATTTGAAAAAATGTTTTGAAAAGGCATTTCTCTTTGACTTCGGATTGATTCACGCTGGAATGTATACGAAGTGTTTAGAAATGTTTCGTTTTTGAAAAGTGTTTTAACTTTGACAAAAGTGTGAGGTGTGAAAAGTATTTTGATAGAGCAAGCAACTAAAAGTCTTATTACCTACTCAGAACGGTCGTTTTCGTGTTATTTTACTTTCCTTTAGAATAGTGCTATCCATACCATTTAGTTGGTAGGTAACCCTATTCAATGGATGTAAACAGACATTCGAAGGGACATCGGATGGTCATAGAAGGCAACTTGTAGGAGTATCCTAGCACATTCGAAGGGACGATAATCACTTTTCGTAGAAAACAATCGAGGGACGAGATCATGTATTCGTAGGCTATGTCGAGGGACTATGATCTTTGTATCGAAGGGACTATGATGATATGTTTGTAGGCAACGGTGCTAGGATACCTCTAAGTTAGAGGGACTTGACCATTTATTCAAAAGGCAACGAGAGAGAATAACCTAGGGGGTGCATGTGTGAAGATAGTGTGTTAAATTCAGATATGTTATCTTGAAATTAGAAGTGATCTATGTTCATTTTTTATCTTGCCATACATGCCTAGTTACTAGCAGTTTATATGGGTGCGGAAAGTAAATTGCAGAAAGTAAAGTGCGGAAAGTAAATCCTACGCTATTACATGACTTTGGGGCAGTTACATAATATAGGAGTGCGGAAAGTAAATCCTAATTAAGCTATTACATACCATGAGCAGATACATAATATTGGAAAAAATAAATGCGAGGAAATTAATCCTAACTATTACAACCTGGAAGTAGATACATAATAATTGGAAAAAGAAAAGAATTCGCATAAGAGAAAATGTGTTAGTAAAAAAAAGATTTTTGAGTTAGGAAAAAGTTTTTAGGTTAGTAATCCTAATTAGATGATAGAAAATTTTTTTGGGAATTTTCTGGATTTGTTTTAGTAAGGAAAAACAATTAAAAGTCAATTTTATGGTTAATTAACAATTAATTAAAATATGCATGCAAAAATATTAATTTTTATGTCAAAAATTAAATAAGTATTTTTCTAACCTAAATGCAAAAAGAAAATATTTTTTTGTGACTTTTTGATGTGTTAGAAAATTATTTGAAAAGAAATTAAATTAAGTGGAAAAATATGAAAAGAAATAGAAAAAGTGTTAGTTTTGCAAAGTGGTAAAAAGAAAGTAAAGAGCCAAGGTTCGAACCAAGGACCTCAGAGTCACAAGCGCGCTGCCTTTGCCACTGGACCAACCTGCATTTCGTGTTAGTGACATGGAATAAAAGCATTATAAGGGAAATTCATTTCTGAAGATATTTAAATTCAAAAATACGCGCCAAGTCCTTCATCTTCTTCCTTGAGACACAAACCTTTACCTACGGTTTTCTATTCGTAGCAATAGCTTATAGTGACGACTTTGTCCGTCACTACATCACCTGCAGATTTCCAAAATCACATACAAGCAATATAAATTCATTTTGAATACATGGATCGATTTGGTTTGGCCTCCTGAGTGTGACAGTACCACTGGTTTTGGCTAATTTTGCCTAAAACACAAAGCCCTAATTCGGACCTTCAAAACCTAGCAATGATGGATTCTAATTCCTGTACTCAAAACACAATTAACCTATGCAGAAATTTTCGAAACTCCATTCTAAACGCAAACAAACAATCAAAACATGTTAAATATGCATGGAAATCAAAAATCGAATTTGAGTTAGAGTGTTCAAATCGAAATCGTGTTTTCGTGATTCTGGGCTTGTTGATGGCTGGTAATGATTGGAAAAGCTTCAGAGAATATCAAGGAATGTGTTGAAACACTTTGTTTGGCTTGAATTGATCCAAAAACCTTGCTGTCACTTCCTTGTATCACACGGTTTTTTGAAGCTTTTTTAGGGTTCTTGGAGGCAAGAATTTCGTCTCTTGTGCTTGTGGATGCAACATGTACTTTTAGTAGAGTGAATTAGGTCACGAATTATGAAGAAATTATATGACAATCAATGAAAAAATATTTGATATGGAATGAAACCAAATATTGCCTTTTTTGATCAAATCTCATTCAATTCCTTTTCCAATCAATGAAATTTCGAAATTGACAGCTTGTATGGCTTGCTTGGATCTCAAGAATGAGAGAAAATCCACCTTGCAATTAATTTTTGATTTTCTATCTTTTATTTTTATTAAATTGTCTTTTAAATGATTAAAAATCCAAAATAAATAAAAAATAAAAGATAAATTCGTGGCCTTGGGCTTGGAGGTTCCAATTCAGCTGAGGAATATGTTTGAATCAAGAAAAGTTAGGCCCATTTGCAAAAAATTTGGTTTTGTCAAGTATTTCTCTTTGTGCACCTCCTCAAAAATGCTCAACTTGTGCAAGGTGTATCTTGCTCAATTTTTAATATTTTTGGGTGTTCTTTGACTTTTTAGAAATCTCAAGATGTCCAATAAACAACCTCTTTGGTTTCATCTTCATTGGAATTTCCATGCTCATGAACACTTCTTTACAAAAAGTTGACTTTTTATTGACTTTTAAAAGGACCTGTAATGTTTTGATCCATAACTTCCAAATGAAGCATTTTCTGCCCAAGCTGGTCAAAGTTCTGTTGACTTTTGTCTAAGAAAGCCCAATTTAGAAACTTTGACTTTTGATCAATTCTTGACTTTTCTTGATGAATCATGATCAACCCTTGATCAAATGATGAATATCACTTCAAAATATTGATGTTGACAAAAAATTATGAAGTTTGACTGTATGTTGACCACAATTGACTTTTTGTCCAAGACAACTGATTTTTAACCATTTGAGCAATTGTCTGAGGAAACTTGACTTGTAAGGCTTGAAACTTGACATGGAGATTCTTTGAAGCATATGATGAGGCATGATGACCACTGGAAGTGTTAGAAGCTCACCTTGATTTGAGAATGGCCAAAACCCTAGCTTGGGTTGATTTCTTAGGAGAGAGTTTGTCTAATCAACCCTTGTGAAATCCCTGAGTATGGATATGTGAAATGTCTTGAGAAGTAAGAGGGAAAATTTTGGGGTATGACAGGCCAGACTAAGTCGACTAGAGCGAAACAGCGTTGAAAACAAAACCATGTCAATATACTATATGATGGTCGAATTGACAGAAGTTTGAGTCGAATAAAGGCATTAGTTGAAACGCTAGTGCTTTCGAAGAATGCTTACTTGTGGACTTAGGAAATTTTGTTGTGCCTCAAGGAAAGGGAAAGAATCTGAGGGCAGTTTCTTTCTGAAGACACGGAGCGGGAAAAGTAAAAAATGAGGAGATCATGGGTGGTTGCCTCAAAAGATCGTGGGTTAGAAGTCTTTGAATGGATGGCGAAACGTGTGCAGAAGTTGCTTCTGAAGATTGGATCTCATCCGTTGATTAGCTTTAGCAGTTACCTTGTAATTAGTATAAATAAGTTAGAATGTTAAGAATTCGGGGTGTTCATTTGTACTTTCAAACTATTTGCTAACACTCTGCTCAATTTCGCGCTAAAGGAAGAAAGAGTAACGCAAGCTTTGATGTACGAGAATTACCACACTTTTATTTCAATGCAATCAATTTCATTTAACTTTGTCTTTATTGCTGTTTTTTTTACTTCTACTTGTTTGCTTGTTGGTCACGAGTCACCAATAGCCTTATTTATCAAAAACATTTCAACGTAAACTATTGGTCACGAGTCACCAATAGTCAGAATCCTTCATGTGTACAAAGCCATTGTGCTATTTCCCTTAGGCTCTGGAAACCGTTTCTGGGCCAAGGTCATTTCGTTCACAGAAATAGTGCAATTTACCAAAAACCTTAGCACGTGTCTTGAGATCAACTGGTCGATCTCGCGAGTAACCCTTAGTTTTAGGACTTAGGGAGGACCAGCGGTTGTGTAACACGGTGGGAGAACTGACTTTGGTTTGTTTTGCGTTTGATCGCAAATGTTGCGAATAGCAAGAGTCGCCACCGACTTTTCTTTTATCCAATTAAAGGAAGGTGAAAAGAACAGGAAAAGACCTTCGTTAGATTTTGAGTACGGGAGAAGGTTATGAAAAGGGAAGGTATTAGCACCCTTTCCATCCGTAGTTATCTACGGGCTCTTAATTGCTTTAGCTCACTTTTAAATATGCTTTATGTGTGTGTGTGTTTAAAAATGTTTTTGAAAAGGCATTTCGCTTTGACTTCGTAATAATTCATGTTGTAATGTATACGAAGTGTTCGAAAATGTTTCGTTTTGGAAAAGTGTTTTAACTTTGTAAAAGTGTGAGGTGTGAAAAGATGTTTTGATAGAGCAAGCAATTAGGAGTCTATTACTTACTCAGAGCGGTCGTTTCCGTGTTATTTTACTTTCCTTTAGAATAGTGCTATCCATACCATTAGTTGGTAGGTAACCCTATTCGTTGGATGTAGAGGGACATTCGAATGGACATTTATTATGGTCATAGAAGGCAACTTGTAGGAGTATCCTAGCACATTCGTAGGGACGATCGTCACTTTTCGTAGGCAACAACCGAGGGACTAGATCATGTATTCGTAGGCAACATCGAGGGACTATGATCTTTGTATTGAAGGGACTATGATGATATGTTTCGTAGGCAACAGTGCTAAGATACCCCTACGTTCGAGGGACTTGGCCATTTATTCGAAAGGCAACGAGAGAGAATAACCTAGGGGGTGCATGTGTGAAGAGAGTGTGTTAAATTCAGATAATTTATCTTGCAATTAGAATTAGCTACGTTGATTTTATCTTGTCATACACACCTAATTACTAGCAATTTATAGAGTGTGGAAAGTAAATTGCGGAAAGTAAATCCTACACTATTACATGGCTTTGGGGCACTTATATAATATAAGAGTGCGGAAAGTAAAACCTAATTAAAACTATTACATCCCATGAGCAGTTACATAATATTGAAAAATAATGCGAGAAAATAAATAACGGAATAGAAAACTAATCCTAATATTTTTGGATTTTTGAAATGTGAGAAATAATCCTAAGTCTGATTGATTTTAATTAATTTTAGAGAAAAATACTAATCCTAAATTAATTAATTAAAAAAAAGAGAAAAAATTAGTGAAAGTTACCTAATTAATCTTAATTATTTAACCTAATTACTAATTAAATTGATTAATTATTAAATAGGCAAAATAGTAAAATATAGAAAATAATTAAAAAAAGATGCAGAAGCGCTTCTGGAAGAAGCCATCCAAGAAGCTGGAGCTTCTGGGAAATTTCTTGCTGGAGGCACCCAGAAGTTGAAACTTCTGGGGTTTCTACGTTGGAGGTGCCCAGAGGGCTTTTCTAGCCTGGAGGTGAATTTCTGGGGCTTTCTGCTGGAGATAGATCTAGAAATAGGCACTTCTGGGCGTGGTGTCTTGTGATGGGGTCCAATTCTGGACCTATCTGCCTCTGAGGGGACCAGAAGTAGGCACTTCTGGTGACTGTAGCTTATGGAACCTGAAATATAAAAAATGTTAAGAATTGAAAGACAGGTTCAACCCGTGTCTTCGATGAACGCCACCGCTCGCCATCCGAGCCACTGCTCGTGTTTAACATATGAAATAGAAAGAATACAAAGGAAATTGGTTTCTGGGAATCAATCAATCAGAAAACGCGCGCAAGAGGTCTTCTTCCTCATTTGAATATTTGACCTATAGCCATGGTTTTTTACCCACAAAACGCTTCTGTAGCTAAATCCCTGCAAGTTTCCAAAATTCAACACAAGCAATATAAATTTAAAGTAAGATCATGGTTCGATCCGGTTTGACCTCCTGAACATGAATATGTCCCTAGTTTTGGCCAATTTATCCTAAATCAGAAAACCCTAATCCAAGGTTTTAAACCCTAGCCATGGTGAATCCTTCGTTTTGTACCTAAGCTTCAATTAAACTATGCAGACATGATCGAAACTTCATCACAAACACAAAAACATGGTTAAATTCAATTGATTATGCACAAAAGTATGAAAACAATTTTGAGTTCAAAGCCAACAAACTGTGATCGTGTTCTGGTGATTCTGGGTGTTTTGCTTGCTTATGAATATCTGGATTGACTCAGGGGACTTCCAGCAATCGATTGCAAGGCTTGGAACGGATTGAATTGAAGCAAAGCTATGGCTGCTAGTAGCTTGCAAGGCACGGTTTTTTGAAGCTTTTTTTGGGTTCTTTTAGGTCAGAATTTTGTCCTCTTGTCATGTAGGATCATTGTATATTTATGTTGTAATGAATTAGGTCAAGAATTGTAAGAAAATACCATGCCAATCAATGAAAAAATATTTGATTTGGAATCAAACCAAATATTTCCTTTTTGAGCCAATTTCAATCAAATCAAATTGCCAATCTTAATTATTTCGAAATAATCAGATTAAATGGCTTGCTTGGACCTCAAGGATGAGAAAAAATCCATCTTGCACTTAATTTTTGATTTTATATCTTTTATTTTAATTAAATTGGTTTTAAATGATTAAAAATCCAAAATAAATAAAAAATAAAATATAAAAATGTGGCCTTGGGCTTGGAGGTTCCAAATCAGATAAGGAACATGTTTGCATCAAGAAAAGTTAGGCCCATTTGGAAATTTTTTGATTTTCTCAAGTATTTCTCTTTGTGCACCTCCTCAAAAATTCTTAACTTGCACAATGTGTATCTTGCTCAATTTTTAAAATTTTTGGATGTTCTTGGACTTTTTGGAAAGCTCAAGATGCCTTCTAAACAGCCCTTTTGGTTTCATCTTCATTGAAGTTTCCATGCTCATGAACACTTCTTTGCAAAAAGATGACTTTTTGTTGACTTTTAAAAAGACCAATAATGTTTTGATCCATAACTTCCAAATGAAGCATTTCTGCCCAAGCTTGTGAGACATGAAGTTGTAGAGAATTGAATTCTCTTCAAAATGAGTTGTGGTGGAAAAATTTCTGATAAAGTATGTGAAAGTTATGCTTGGTCAAAGTTCTGTTGACTTTTGTCTGAAAAACCCTAATTTAGAAACTTTGACTTTTGATCGAATCTTGACTTTTCTTGAGGAATCATGATTAACCCTTGATCAAATGATGAATTCTACTTCAAAATATTGATGTTGACCAAAAATTATGAAGTTTGACTGTATGTTGACCACAATTGACTTTTTGTCCAATACAACTGATTTTCATCCATCTGAGCAATTGTCTGAGCAAACTTGACTTGTAAGGCTTGAGTTTTGACATGGACATTATTTAAAGCATATGATGAGGCATGAAGACCACTTGAAATGTTAGGGGCCCACCTTGATTTGAAAATGGCCAAACCCTAGTTTGGGTTGATTGCTTAGGAGAGGGTTTATCTAGTCAGCCTTTGTGAAATTCTTGTGAAATGTCTTGAGAAGTGGGAAGGAAAATTTTGGGGTATAACAGTTGCCCCTGTTCAATCTTCTTGTACTGGAAGAGTTAGATTGGCATGCTTGCCTTTCGTGACCTGAAGGTAGAAGATGATTGAACACTCGAGTACACCTGAAAATTTGCACTCGCTGTTGTATGGAATAGGATCGTCAGCTGATGACGCGCTAGAATGGGCTTATAGATGCCATTTGGAGAAGCTGTTGCTGGAGAGTGAGTCGTACGTTAGACTCTGTATTTGTCTTTTGAGCCGCAGAGATGAAGGAGATGGGCTTAAGATGCCATCAGGAGAAGCTGAGTCGTATGCTAGACTCTATAGGTGTCTTTGAATAGAAGAAACACGGAGATGGGCTTAAGATGCCATCGGGAGAAGTTGAGTCATACGCTAGACTTTGTAGGTGTCTTTGAATGAGGTTATTGGTATGTATTGATTTTTAACCAAATATGCAGCATTCTGAAGGTGGAGAGAGGTCAACAAGTAGTCAGAGATGGGTTTAAAGATGTCATCTGGGACAACTGAGTCGTACGCTAGACTCTGTAGTTGCTGTTGATGATAAGGGAGAGTCAGAATAAGCCTTTGTCTTGGCTATTCTTTTAGCAGGATATGGATAGCTTTCCCGTCTTGCTTCGGGTGTTAATCCAATATCTGTTGCCAGGAGACAATTTGTATGGTCTTTCAGATAGTTTTCCCGTCTTGTTTCGGGCATTAATCTTTGACCTGTTGTCTGGAAATAATTTTCATGGTTATTCAGATAGTTCTCTCGTCTTGCTTCGGGTATTAATCTTTGACTTGTCATTTGGAAAATAACTTTCCTGGTCGTTCCGATAGTTCTCCCGTCTTGTTTCGGGTATTAATCTTTGACCCGTTGTTTGGAAAATGGCCTTTATCTGTTGAGGAGATAAACTTTTGACAAGATATGGTTAGTCTTATGCAGATTATGATGCATGCGAGTGTATGACAATATTACTATGATGCAGCTATAGGAATATAGATGTATGAATGCAGATGTATTTCAAAATATATCCATCTTGAAGAAGATGGGAATGCCCTGCTGGGGGTTTCTGATGCTCGCTCGGGGATAGGGTCGTTGTAAACCCTGACTCAGGGGGGAAAAGAGATGTTTTTGATTCCTCCGATGCATTATCTGACCAAGTTTCGAGTCTGGATATTAATGTTGTTGGAAGAATAATCATTGGGAGATGCTCCGCTAGGGATCTTGTGCGTAGATTTTGCTGGGGAATATCTGATTACTGCTTGGAGACTGACGTAACGTGGAAAAGCTGATAAGGACGTTAGAGCTGACGATGCTCGAAGAATCCTTTGAGTTGATGAATTTGAAGTTTGTTGACACCTCTGACTGGGGAATAAGAGAGATGCAAATTCCTCTGATGCACTATCTGACCAAGTTCTGAGTCTGGATATTGCTGCTGCCGAGGAATGATAATCATCGAGATACTCCTCTGGGGATGAATATCTTTGTGTATAAGCCATATTGGGAGACGATGTGATATGGAATGACCTGCTACTGCTTGGAGACTGATGTAACGTGGTACCTTGAGAAGGTATATAAGTTTGATAGGATCACCGCTCGGGGACTAACGTGATGACGCTGAAGTATTGGAATACTTGCTGGGAGAAGATTAGTATTTCTTCGGAGAAGGTTTGTCTTTGATAGGGAGACCAATGGCTCTGTGGGGGATTGTACTCTTGTGAAAGTAACCCTGTGAAATTGACTCCGCGGGGGATGTATTGGTGACTTTAGTTATCATCTCGACTCCTAGAGTTTGTAGTAATTATTTTTGTTCGTTCACTTTTCGTATGTTTGTGAACAGATGGTTATTGTCAGATGCATATAATCATTCAAAGAAATCATTGGACTTTATGCAAAAAACAAATAAAATTAACACTGTAAAAAGGAACTTGTATTGATTTCGAAAAGTGGCGTATGGCCAAGCAGTTTGTATACAAGATATGAATAAAAGCTATGCGGAAATAATCTCGTCGAGTTCCAACTACGCTATTGCTCATATATTTTGACTATCTCATCTCCTTGTTGTCAATAGAAAGTGAGTGAATTGATTTTTGCCATTTGAATCTTGAAGCTGATAGTGGTGTAGTTTGTAAGTAGGTGATCTGGACGAGACATAATCGTACGCTTAAATCCCTAAATTTTTCCTAGACTGCCCTTTCGGGTTTTCTGTCTACTAGGATACCCTTTTTTGCCCAAGCCGCCTTTGCAGGTTTTTGAGTTGCTGGGTGTACATTTTTGTATATATCCTTAACTTTTGCTCGAACCTCTTTGGTTTGCCAAGATGCCCTTATTTTTTCCTAGGTCAGTCGACCTAGCAGGTCTTGTTCATGCGTAGTATTTTTTGACTATGTCTGCGTTCACAGGGTGTGAGAAGTCTTCTCCATCCATAGTGCTAAGTATCATGGCTCTGTCAGAAAATACTATTTTGAGTACAACTAGTCCCTCATAGATGGGAGTCCATTTGCCCCTAGGATCACCTTGTGGAAGGATGATGCGCTTGAGTACTAGATCACCGACTTGGTAGACTCGGTGTTTGACTTTCTTCTTGAATGCTCTGATCATTCGCTTTTGATAGATCTATCCATGGCAGATGGATGCGAGACGTTTTTTGTCGATCAAGTTGGTCTGGTCGAGGCGAGTCTGGATCCATTCGTCTTCACCTAGTTCTGCGTCCTGGAGTACTCTGGTTGAGGGTACCTGAACCTCGATTGGTAAGAACGCCCATACCGACACGAGAGAAGGGGTTTCGAGATGTTTGTACCAGAAGCGATAACCATGGAGAGAAAATGGCAACATCTCGTGCCAATCCTTGTAAGTCACTATCATCTTCTATATGATCTTCTTGATATTCTTGTTAGCGGCTTCCACTGCGCCGTTCATTTTTGGCCGATATAGAGAAGAGTTGTGATGCTTGATCTTGAACTACGTGTAGAGTTCGGTGATCATTTTGTTAATGAGGTTGGTACCGTTGTCTGTGATAATCCTTTCGGGGATTTCGTACCGACAGATAATATTATGCTTGATGAATCGAGCCACAACATTCTTGGTAACAGATGCGAACGAGACTGCTTCTACCCACTTGATGAAATAGTCAATTGCCACAAGGATGAAATGGTGTCCATTGGAGGCAGTAGGTTTGATTTCTCAGATCATGTCGATGTCCCACATTGCGAAAGGCCAAAGAGCGGTTAGAAAATTCAATGGAACTGGAGGTACATGCACTTTATCTGCATATATCTAGCATTTGTGACAAGACCGAGCATAGCGGTGACAATCAGCTTCCATGGTGGACCAATAGTAACCTGTTCTCATAATCTTCTTAGCCATTTTATGTCCACTGGAGTGGGTACCAAATGCGCCTTCATGTAATTCTTCCATAATCCGTTCAACTGCTCGGTCACACGGAGTAAGCAGTGTCGATGATGCTTTGTATAGGATGCCTGTCGAGGAAGAATTTGATGCGAATCTTCTTAAGAACTTTGTCATTGATGCCCTCGCGATATTCCTGAGCCTCGAGATACCTCTTCACTTCGTAGAACCAAGGTTTCTCTTCTATATCAAGTTCACAACAGTATGCTGGTTTGTCAAACTTTTCGATGATGATTTGAGATGCTTCGCTGTCCCATCTGACCTTGAACATAGATGACATAGTAGCTAATGCGTCTGCCAACTGATTCTCTTCTCGTGGAATATGATCAAAAGTGATCTCTTCGAAGTAGGGGATCAAACTCAAAACATGCTCTCGATATGGGATGAGATTCAAATGTTTCGTATCCCACTCGCCTTTAATCTGGCTGATCACTAAAGCTGGGTCTCCATACACTTGCAAGAATTTAATTCTTAAGTCAATAGAAGCTTTGATACCCATGATGCACGCTTCGTATTCGGCCATGTTGTTAATGCAACTGAAACATAATCTGGCAGTGAAAGGAGTGTGTCCGCCTGTAGGAGATGTAATGATGGCGCCAATGCTATTGCCAAGTGCATTTGAGGCACCATCAAAGACCATGATCCATCGGGATCCCGGTTCAGGTCCTTCGTATGGTCCTGGTTCTTCACAATCAGTGACTAGCAAAACATATTCGTCGGGAAACTCGAATTGCATAGACTGATAGTCATCTACGGCTTGATGAGCCAAATGATCGGCTACTACACTTTCTTTGATCGCTTTCTGAGTAGTATACTGGATGTCATATTCGGTCAGGATCATTTTCCACCTTGCTATTCTTCCAGAGAGAGTAGGTTTCTCGAATATCTATTTTATCGGATCCATCTTAAAGGTCAACAAAGTAGTGTGAGTCAACATATACTGTCTTAGTCGGCGAGCAGCCCAAGCCAAAGCACTGCAAGTTTTCTCGAGCTGTGAGTATCTTGTTTCACAGTCGGTAAACTTTTTGCTAAGGTAGTATATTGCATACTATTTTCGACCAGACTCGTCATGTTGCCCCAACACACACCCCATTGAGTTATTTAATACTGTTAAGTACATGATAAGAGGCCTTCCTTTGGCAGGTGGCATCAGGATATGAGGATTCTGCAGATATTCCTTGATTTTTTCAAAGGTTGTTTTGCAATCGTCGTTCCATTCCACTACTTGATCTTTCTTCAGTAACTTGAAGATTGGCTCACAAGTAGCGGTTAGATGTGCAATGAATCTTGAAATGTAGTTCAATCGTCCCAAGAAACCTCTGACGTCTTTCTCGGTGCAGGGCGCTGGCATTTCTTGAATAGCTTTAACCTTGGCGGGGTCAACCTCGATACCTTTACCACTGACTACGAACCCTAAGAGCTTACCGGATCTGACTCCGAAGGTGCACTTGTTGGGATTAAGTCTTAGTCTGTACTTCTTCAGTCTATCAAATAGTTTCCGCAAATGATCAAGATGTTCTTCTTCAGTTTTTGATCGAGCTATTATGTTGTTGATGTAGACCTCTATCTCGTGATGAATCATGTCATGAAACAGCGCCACCATGGCACGTTGATATGTGGCGCTAGCGTTCTTCAGACCGAATGGCATGACCTTGTAGCAGAATGTGCCCCACTGTGTAACGAAAGTAGGTTTTTCTATGTCTTCAGGAGCCATTTTGATATGGTTATAACCGGAGAAACCATCCATGAAGGAGAAGACCTTATGTCGAGCGGTGTTGTCGACTAGAACATCAATATGAGGAAGTAGAAAATCGTCTTTCGGACTCGCTCTATTCAGATCTCTGTAATCCACACACATGCGCACTTTACCATCCTTCTTATGTACGGGTACTACATTTGCAACCCACTGTGGATAAGAGGTAACGGCTAGAAAACCGGTATTAAACTGCTTCATAACTTCGGCTTTGATTTTCTCTGACATCTCAGGATGCATACGACGAACCTTCTGCTTCACTGGGAGAAAACCTTCTTTCGTCGGTAATCGGTGCACCACAATGACAATATCTAGACCTGGCATGTCTTCGTAGGACCAAGCAAAAACCTCGATATAGTCTCGTAGCATCTGGACCAAACTCTCTTTGACACTGCCCTCGAGACCTGATCCTATCTTGACTTCTTTTCTGTCTTCGTCAGTACCTAGATTCATAATATCGATTGGCTCTTGTGGCTGTATAACCTGTTCTTCTAGCTGTAGTAGTCTGAAAAATTTCTCCTGGCACTTCACAATCTTCCTCACCTTCGTCTTCGGCTTGGTAGATCGGACTATCGAAGTCTTATTTAGCAATAGCAAAGCTGTTATCAATGAGATTCGGAGCGAATCTACAGTGTATCATGTGGGTGTGTGTAAGAACACATAGCTTTTGAAGGGGTAAAAGAGTAAAATAAAGGAACGAAAATAATATTTAAATGCAAAAGTCCAATAATTTTATTGAATGAAAATATGCAAATGACAAATAATAACCCTCACAAACGAGCTGTGATGCCCCGGGCAAGGCACTGGGCTATTAAGTTTTATTGTTCAAAGCGTAGAAAACGAAAAGCATAACAAAAATCAGAAATCAATTACTCCTTTCTAAAGGAGATTGGTATGACGTCTTCATTCTTCCAATTGCTGAGTCCATTGTCGGGAGTTGGGAAGATCCAGTTGCTGATGTCGAAGTCGCTGTCATTATCTTCTATAACATGGACTTCATTCTGGCTTATGCGGATGGGAAGTTTGCCGACATGTTCACGACGTTTCATCTTCTGACCTTTGATAGTGAAGCCTAAACCAGTCTTGTTAGATTTGAAAGGAAGATCAGGGAGCTGGCCCCAAACAGTATGACCTTCTTCTTCAACTGCAACTTTGGCATCCTTCAGTGAGGCCATTCTTGGTGGAACTTTAGCAACTTCCGGAGTGACAGGAGAGTCAACAGGC
The DNA here is from genome assembly GCA_021764765.1 of Vicia sativa. Classification (NCBI taxonomy): domain Eukaryota; kingdom Viridiplantae; phylum Streptophyta; class Magnoliopsida; order Fabales; family Fabaceae; genus Vicia; species Vicia sativa. The sequence continues at coordinate 250,469,535 of CM038792.1, forward strand.
ATGACACGTGGAACTGTTTCGAAAGCTTGACAGGGAGTTTCGATGAATTCTTCTTCCATTTTGATGTATCGGAATGACTGCAGATGGCTTACCATGTATTCTTCCTCACCGCATACTGTAACAATCTTCCCCTTCATTGGGTACTTCATCTTTTGATGCAAGGTAAGGTAACAGCGCCTGCCCCATGTATCCAAGGGCGTCCAAGTAGGCAAGAGTACGCTGGACGGATATCCATGACGAAGAAAGTGGAGTCAAAAGTCTGGGAACCGACTTTAACTGGCAGAATGAGCTCTCCAAGTACTGTTCGTTTAGAACCACCAAAAGCTCTTACAATTATATCGCTGGGCTTCAATACCAATCCTTCAACATCAAGTCGGTGGAAAGCACTCTTTGGTAGGATATTTAAAGCAGAACCAATATCCACCAACACGTGAGACAGTGTAGTGCCCTTGCATTCAATGGAGATGTGCAAGGCTTTATTGTGTTTCCTTCCAACAGAAGTTAAATCAGCATCAGAGAAGCCTAGACCGTTGTTGACAGTCAGGCTAGCAATACAATCTTCGAATTGATCAGCAGTAGTGTCTTGCAGTATGTGAGCATTCTTCAGAAACTTCACTAAGGCTTTAGCATGAGCCTCAGAGCATAATAACAGAGCTAACATGGATATCTTGGACGGAGTTTGTTCCAACTATTCCACAACATTGTAGTCACTCTTCTTGTTGATCTTCAGATTTTCCTCCATTTCTTGATTGGAGGTGTCCTTAGCAACTTCCTTTGGTACTTTTGTATGAGCAGGATGAGTTACTGGTTCTTTCCCTCGCGCCTCAGGAATTGGTTCAATAGCTGGAATGCGAGCTGGAGTCGCAGTATGTTTTGGTGGAGATATCTCTAGAGAGAACACTCTTTCGGTTCTGGTTACTTTGCTTGATCCAGTGATGTTTTTGATGTCGGGATCGGAAGCTTCAACCACAATATCTTCAATGGTCAACGGGTCTTGCTTGATGCCATGATAGTAAACTTCGGCTCCACAATTCCACGGTATATCTTTGTCAGAGGAATATGGAATTGGTCTGGGAGAAGTAATGATGAGAGGTGCCACTCTAGGCGCAGGATCGGCAGAGGAGATCCTTATTGTGTTTACATCAGCATAGTCTTCTGGAAAATCGTCCCCCCATCTGGTTTCCTTGAGATCTTCAATAGGAATCTTGTAGCTTTCAGGAGCGGTATACTTCACCATGAAATCAAACTTTCCACTTGGCTGCCCCAAGGTATCCCAGACTTCTGGTAAGGCTTCGTCTACATCCTCGATCTTCAGATTCTTAGAAATGTCTTCGCACAGATTCTCCACAGAGGGCTTCAGAAATAGTACTTCTCGGTTGTCCATCATGCGCTGAATACGCCTTCTCAACCAAGCACATCCGTCAGATTCAGATGCACACCAACGACAATCATACGGACATCCTGGAAATACACCGGCTTGTAGCAAATATTTCTTGACAGTCATCAGAGGAATAGTCAGATTGTTCACATCATACACATAGGATTCTTCGTCAATAGCATTGGAACTTTTACCGTGGTTAGGCATTGGTGCATTGATCACATTCGGAGTTTCGACAGGAGGGTCAAACTCAATTTCTTTGGCTTAAATCATGTCTTGAATCTTATTCTTCAGAGCCCAACAGTTGTCGGTGTCGTGCCCTGGGTTGTTGGAGTGATATGCACACTTTGCATTAGGATTATATTTTAGAGAGGAAGTTTTGATGCGTTGAGGAGGATCCCTCAGTAATCAGCTCTGCTTTCAACATGTGTTGCAAAGCTTGCGACAATGGCATGTTGATCTTCGTAAACTATCTTTGTGGCACGTTATGCATACGCGTGTTGTCTCGTTGAGGTTGCGCTGGTGTAGGATTGGAGATCACAATTTCCCCCACAGATTGAGTGCGATCAGCTTTGGCACGACTCTTCTGATCATATACAACATTGGCTTCTTTCTTACCACCAAAAGATCTCTTCGCAGCATTTGAGGATGACTCTACCTGAATATTTCCGCTCTTGATTCCAAACGATGCGCCTCCGTCAATATCACCGGTGAATCCGGTTGAAGAGTTTCCAATCAGATGATTGAAAAATGGGTCTGTCAGTGTTCCCATAAACATATCAACCAACTCCCTATTGGACAAGGGTGGTTGAACTCTACCTACTAAATCTCTCCATTTTTGAGCATATTCTTTGAACTTCTCGTCACGACCCATAGACATGCTTTATAGTTGCATGCGGGTGGGTGCTAATTCAGCATTATACTGATATTGCTTGTAGAAAGCATCTGCTAAGTCATTCCAGGTATGGATGTGGGTATTCTCTAGCTGATAATACCACTCCAACTGAGTTCGGGATAAATTTTCTTGGAAGAAATGGATCCTTAGCTTCCTGTCTTCAGTGTGAGGATGGATTTTCTGAACATAGGACTTCAAGTGCAACTTCGGGCAAGAGATGCCATCATACTTGGCAAAGGTAGGAACTTTGAACTTGCGGGGAATCACCACGCCACGAACAAGATTCAGATCATCAAAATTCAGCCCGGACATTTTCGTATTTTCCACAGCATTCAGACGATCTTCAAGTTGTTTGTATCTGTCATCATCAGGGGGATACTGCTCACTCAGGTAGTCTTCTTCTCTGTTTTTAGACCTCTGACGGTTTCCTTCGCTGTTCTTGATGCTTTCTTTGGTTTCACCACTTTTGTCTGAGATTTCTAACCGGCTGACCACCCTAGCTAGGCCCTGGTGATTTCTTCCCATGTTGAGAATACCGATGGTCTTCTTCTTTTTGGTGATGAGCTTCTTCAGGTCCTTCTGGCCTTGGACCAGGTTGGTGAACATCTCCTAAAATTGAGCATTTTGAGCCTGGAGATCTTTGATAGTCTGTCCAAGAGCCATTTGTGCTCAAATAAACAGCAAGAGAATAAGAAAACTGATCTTCAATGTACCTGTTATGAAGTGTTATGCCATGATATGCGATGTTATGCAATGCAATGTTTTCAAGGACCTTAGGAATTTAAATTTGTTAAACAAGCCTGGACAAACTTCTATTAGTTTCTTTTTTTTCTTTTTCTTTTTAAGTACAAAAAGATAGTTTTGGAAAAATAAGAAAACAGAATCCTAAAGCTCTAAGTCTCCCATGGGCGTTTCCTCTTGGTGTTGATGTTTCGCTCCTCGTGAAGTAGCTTTGTCAAATCTAGAACTTTCTTCTCGCTTGCATAACACTGAGCTTCGAACGTATCCCTTTCTTCTTTAAGTTGAATCCAAGATCTCTTCAAGTCTTCAAAATCAGTAGGCATGTCGGGATGGAGAACGGTATAGGGTTCGTCACCTATAGCAACAGGTTCCATGATCACTGGTAGAACAGGCGTGAATGGCATCATGAGGTTTTGAGCTCGAGCTCGCACCCATTTGAGGTAAGGTTCCCAAGGAATGGAATTCTTGTGTCCCAAAGTCTTGGTATCAGTCTTCTTTACCATGCCCCAAGCGTGCACAAATCTTCGACGGTAGTTCTGGAGATCGCTGTTGTAGTCAAACACAATGTCTTAAAGAAGCATATCATGAGGACCATCTCTTCGAGCATAACCAAACTGACGTAGATCTAGAGAATGGTTGTAAGTGATACCTCCCCTTATGCCAAGGAGTGGTACGTTAGGGAATTCCCCACAACGGTCAATGAAGGTGAAGTCCTTTTGAGAAAAGAGACACCAACGAATATCTGAGTGAGAGAGCGACATCAGCCTTTGAGACCACTTCAATCTTTGCTCGTTCTTCATCATTGATTGAGGAAGGTGAGAAATAAACCACCTGGAAAGTAACGGTATGCAACACATGAGAGTTCCTTGTCGTTTGACGGTACAAGTGCGGAGAGAATGCAGGATGTCTCCAAGTAAAGTAGGCACTGGATTATGAATAAGGAATATCTTGATGGTGTTCACGTCTATGAACTGATCTGGATTAGGAAATAGCACCAAACCATAGATTAACAAAGCCAAGATGTCTTCGAATGCATGGAAACTCATAGCTTTAAGGAATTCTCGAGCTTTCTTTATCAAAAACTTAGCAAGCAAACCCTTAACTCTGCTTTTGGTTTCCCAATTGGCTTCAATGTCTGAGCGTTTCAGATGTAACGCTGATGCGATGTCTTCGTACTTAGGAGCTTTTTCTGTACTGGTGAATGGAATCTGATCAAGGATAGGTATCCCAAGTAGTTTAGAGAATTCTTCCAAAGTAGGAACTAACTGATAATTTGGGAATGTAAAGCAATGGTGTTTCGGATCGAAGAACTGGAATAAGACGTGCATCATATCTTCTTCAAAACCGGAGATAACCAAATCAAGCAGATAACCATGTTTTTTGATGAACTGAGCATGATCGAGAATTTCTGAACCAATTCTTTGAGTTGAGAAGGTATGCCCATAAAGTTGATTCGGATGGTCTTTCTGGAAGCCATGAACCCTACAAAATAGAGCAAAGATAAATCCCTAGGTCTTTGAAGTAGTTAGATATGATATGCAATGTGTAACACGGTGAACTGACGTTGAGATTTTTGTTTCGCAAATGTGCGGATAGCAAGAGTCGCCACCGACTTTTCTTTTATCCAATTAAGGGAAGGTAAAAAGTACAGAAAAAGACCTTCGTTAGATTCTGAGTAAGGGAGAAGGTTATGAAAAGGGAAGGTATTAGCACCCCTTTCCATCCGTAGTTATCTACGGGCTCTTAGTTGCTCTTAGATCACTTTAAAATTGTGCTTTCTCTGTGTTTGACAAAAATGTTTTGAAAATGCATTTCGCTTTGACTTTGTAATGATTCATGTGGGAATGTATACAAAGTGTTCGGAAATGTTTCGTTTTGAAAGAGTTTGAACTTTGGCAAAAGTGTGTGGTGTGAAAAAGTATTTTGTTTGAGCAAGCAACTAAAAGTCTTATTACCTACTCAGAATGGTCGTTTTCGTGTTGTTTTACGTTCCTTTAGAATAGTGCTATCTGTACCATTAGTTGGTAGGTAACCCTATTCGTTGGATGTAAAGCGGGACATTCGAAGGGACATCGGATGGTCATAGAAAGCAACTTGTAGGAAGTATCCTAGCACATTCGAAGGGACTATCATCATTTTTCGTAGGCGACAATCGAGGGTCAAGATCATGTATTCGTAGGCGACATCGTGGGTCTATGATCTTTGTATCGAAGGGACTATGATGATTTGTTTTGAAGGCAACGGTGCTAGAATACCTCTACGTTCGAGGGACATGACCATTTATATTCGTAAAGGCAACGAGAGAGAATTACCCTAAGGGGTGCATGTGTGAAAAGAGTGTGTCAATTTAGATATTTTATCTTGAAAATTAGAGTGAGCTATGTTCAATTTTAGTCTTTCCATACACGCCTAATTACTAACAGTTTATAGGTGCGGAAAGTAAATTGCGGAAATATAAAGTGCGGAAAGATAAATCCTACGCTATTACATGGCTTTGGGGCAGATAAATAATTTAAAGATGCGGAAAATAAAAGGTCCTAATTAAACTATTACATCCCATAGGCAATTACATAATTTGAAAAGAAAGCGATAAAAATTGTCCGAAACGGGATAACCTGTGAACAGATGAAAAATCGGGAAACGGAAGAAAATTGCATAAGAGGAAAATGTTAGTAAAAATAATAATTTTTGAATGAGAAAAAGTTTTCATGCTAGAAATAACATTAATATGCTAAAATAATTTTTTGGGATTTTTTGGAGTTAATTTAATAATTAAAAATCAATTAAAAGTCATTTAAATGATAAATTAGAAATTAAATTAAATATGCATGCAAAAATAATATTTTTAATTTTAAAAATTAAATAAACATTTTCCTGATGTGTATTCAAAAAATAAATATTTTTGGTATTTTTTAAATGCATGATAAAAATTATTAAAGATAAATTAAAATGGATGAAAATATTAAAAGAAAATAAAAAATAGAAAATATAAGAAAATAGTTAAAGTTTGCAAAAGGAAAAAGAGAATGGTCCTGGTCAGGCTCGAACTCATGACCTCCTGGAGAATCTTCCACATGCCACGCCTTAACCACTAGGCCATCTTGCACTTGGTGTTTGGAAAACTGGGATTAATTGAAAATAAGGGATAACGTGTCATGGATGTGTTTCAAACACAGTCAGCGTGCGTGGACCCCAGTTTGAACGAGAGAACAAATCAGAAAATGCCATCGCGCCACGCCAGCTTCCCACCGGTCTTCACCAGTCAACGACGCCGGAGCCCTAGCTCCGGTCGTCTTCTCCGGCGACCACGATCCCTGAACCTGCTAAATAAAGCGAATAAAAACCAAAGGGATACCCTACCCCCCCTAATTCGATGGCTGCGAGTTCAATGGTACCATTAGTTTCGATTGAAAATGCTTGTACAAGCCAGTTTGAAGCTTCACAGTTCCTAAACCCTAACCATGGCAATACGCGATTCTGACGTTCAAGCTTGCTAACGATTGCCCAGATCAATCACATGGAGTCTCATGAACACAATAAAATCATTAGAATCGATTAAAACAAGCAGATAATAAAAATGCAATTTCAAGAAAGTTTTGAATATGTATGAACATGTATGCATCGATTCAGGCTGTTTTGATCATTGGCAATGATGTATACTCACTCTAAATTACCCCAGGAACACGTTTGGATAGTTGAGAGAGGCTGAAAGTGGCTGCAAAGTAAAAATTTTGGCAAAATAAGGGTTGTGTATGGGGCCAGGGTTTCGTGTCCTTGTTCTTGGCAGCTTGCTTGGTATTTATAGAGTGAATTGAGGGAGCAAAGAGAGTGAAAAAAAGATTGGATCTTGAATGTGCAATAAATTTCTTTCAAATAAAATCAAATTATGGAAAAAATTTGATTTTCTCTTCAGTGTGAGAGCTAGCACGAATTTGGTATGTTTCATGGGCTATCTTGGACCTCAAGTTTGATAGATTTTCACTCCTTTTGAAAAAATATCTTATTTTCATATTTTATATAATTTAATTTTGAATTAAATGGTTTTAAATTCAAAAGTAAATCAATAAAATAGAAAATTGTCATGGCAAGGCATCAATAGGTCACAAATAATATCATGAACAAGTTTGGATCATAAAATTACAGGCCCATTTGGAAAAAATTGGATTTTGACAAATATCTCCTTTTGTGCAATTGTTCAAAAATGCCCAACTTGTGAATGGTGTATTTTGCTCAACTTTCCACATTTTTGAATGTTCTTGGACTTTTTGGAAAGCTCTAAGAGTCCTCTAACCAACCTCTTTTGTTTCATCTCAATTGGAGTTTCCATGCTCAATAAATCTTCAAAACAAAATGTTAACTTTTTGTTGACTTTGAAAAGGACCTGTAATGTTTTGATCCATACCTTCCAAATGAAGCATTTTTTGAACATTCTTGTGAGACATGAAGTTGTAGAGAATTGAATTTCCTTTAAAACAAGAGGTGATGGAAAAATTTCTGAGAAAGTATGAAGAATTTATGCTCAGCCAAAGTTTGGTTGACTTTTCACTTAGAAACCCTAATTTGGAAAGTTTGACTTTTGAGCAAATCTTGAGTTTTCTTGATGAATCATGATCAACCCTTGATCAAATGATGAATGTGACTTCAAAATGAGGATGTTGACCAAAAATCAGGAAGTTTGGCTGGATGTTGACCACAGTTGACTTTATCTCCAATACAACTGATTTTCGACCATCTGAGCAATTGTCTGAGGAAACTTGACTTGTGAGGCTTGAAACTTGATATGGAGAATCTTTGAAGCATATGAGGAGGCATGATGAACATTGGAGATGTTGGAAGTCCATCTTGATATGAGAAATACCAAACCCTAGGTTGGGTTGATTGTCTAGGAGGGGGTTTGTCTGATCAACCCTTGAAGAATCCTTGAGTATGGATGTATGGAATGTCTTGAGAAGTAGGAGGGCAAATTTTGGGGTATGACACAATGTCATGATGTCATGTTTAAACAGATAACAAGCACAAGCAAGTCACACAATAGCCCTAGGTTTAAGGCTTGCATGAGGTATAGGTGTCTACCCTACCAAACTTTGAGTGGGTTCATCCTGTCCTATAATAGTAACCGGGTTCTAGGAATCGTCGGCTTTCTTTTTGTAAGCATTTTGAATATTCGACCAAGAGCTATACCACTAATCTGGGATAGGCGATCGAAAAGCCAGGGCCAACGGGCTAGTCGACAAAGGAGGAAATTTGAGTTTTCCAAAGTGAAGTGCGTAAAGATATTTGTCATTCTCGTAACTAGGGATCTTAAGTTGAGGAATCCTCTCAATTAACTTTTCCTTTAGCTCTTGGGCCGCGTCATGGATGGTTTGACGAAGATTGTTTGGCAAATACACCACTCTGAAAAATTTCTGAAAAGCTTGAATTTCTATGATGTTGGTTGCCTTACATTTTATTATCTTTCCCTGAAAAGTATTGAAAGCAACAGTCAGCTCATTCATCTTGCCAGCAGTGTCATTCACAAAAGTAATAACATACGACTGCCACCAAGTTTCAAATTCTTGAGTGCAGTAGAACGCTAGTTTAAACGGGGTGAATGTGAGTTTGGCTCGTTGAGCCCAAAGAGTGTTAATGTTTTCTCTAACAACCTCCCAGCTTCGGTCATCTAAGACATCAGTGAGTAATTCATAAGATGGATAGAATGACTTAAGCACAATCTGACAAAGTCCAAACTGTCAAGCCACCAAGTTGGGTTGGTAGGCTGTTAAGCAAGGACTCATGTGATTAATGGCGTAAGTAAGAAACTGGGGACTTAAAAACGCCTCCAAAAGGTCAAAGACCTCTGTCGATTGTTTGCTTCGACGGGTGGAAAAGATTCAGTAAGCCACGATGGCCCACTCCTACCATCAGCAAAAGGAGCCATTGAGGGTTTGAAGTCTTTCCGCGTCAGCATAATATCGAAGAGCATTTTGAAGACTTCGTTGTTTGGAGAAGTTTTATCTATTGGAGTAAAAGGCAAATAACATGGCCACATGGCCCCGCTCTTGTCTTGAGAAGTTGAAATCATCTTCTGTCGAAAAGGTTTCACATCTTTAGAGAAAGTGGTATTCAGCCACAGTTGTAGAAGCCAAAAAGGACCATGGACTAATACACTCTTTTTCTTTGGATTATTAGGGTCGAAGCTCTTGATTTGGTTGACCACGTCGGTCATAGAAGCATATAAAGAGGCCAAAATTATTTGGCCTAAAGCAATGTTTTCACCCCTATGCAATAGAGTGGCCAAATAAACGAATTGTTTGGCTATCTGCATCGATCTTGAACAAAACACGAAATGTGACAGCCAAAGAGTTAAAAAGGCGACATGCTCTTCATCAGAAAGGTCCTCTGAGTCACGGTGATGGTGGTTGATAAAATTGACGTATGTCGGGTGTTTGGAGTCACCAATGTCGAATTTTATTTGAATGGGTTCGTGGTCGGTGTGGTTGAAGATTGTTCCAGTAGGCTTTATTCCTATTAAAGCAGCCACGTCCAGTAGTGTGGGGTCATCATACCACACTTTGTATGGAAAGTATTGGTGGATCCTTCCCAAAAATGCAAGGCAGCCAACAGCATGCCGCCATAATAAGATTGCCCGACACGAGAGAGTTCTAATAGGTCGTAAATACCCATTTCTCTCCACTATTGGCCCTTAATAGGTTCCAACCTTTCCATCCAAGCCCCAAACTTAGGGCAGTTTAAGGGGGGAGCGGTGCAGAAGTTTCTGTCAACGAACTGCAAAGAAAAAGGGTTTGGTGATGTAATCAAAGGAAGGCTATACTGGCTGGTGGGAAAGAACGCACCTTCGTCATCTACGTAGATTTCAGAAGGAACACCTACTGGTAATGGACCTAGAAAAGCTAGAGGTTCACCATCGAGCCGAAAAGGGATAAGTACCTGTGATTGTCGTATTTTAGCTTTCTCTTCGGAAAATGGAGGTTCTGGTACATAGGGTTTGTCGTCCACATGGAGAATATGAAGGGTTTCTGCTGGAGCTGTTGAAACGTGTTTATCTGCCATTGTATCGAAACAAGATGAAGATGGTGAAAATAGGGAGTTTTGAAGATCTCTGGTTTTCGGATTGAGAGAAAATTTTGAAAATGGCAAAGATTGTTGGTTTTTGGGTTAAGATGAAAGCTTGGAGAAATAGCAAAGACCTTTGGTGTTTAGGTTGAGACAAAAATGACTGCGATTAGGGTTTGAGGTTTTTTTTTTTTGGGTTTTCTTGGTTTGAAGATTGAGAACACACGGGATGAAGTTTTTCTGGGTTTGCTTGGTTTAAAAAGTGAGAACGCAGAAGAAAAAGAGTGAAAATGGAAAGAATGCCTATTTATAGGCGTGGAGATGAAGAAAACAAAGAGACGAAGGAAATTGTGGCGATTCCCTAGGCTTGAAGTCGTGTTCGTCGAGGGACACGTGTGGCCAGATGAAGCTGCAAGCGTGGTGGGCCATGTATGCCACCAAAAGCAATGATGGTCAAACATTAAATGTTCCCACGTCTCGAAATAAAAGCAAATACGTTTCCATGATTACCTGACGTCACGAAAAGACTGGAACAATGAGCTGTCTTTAGAGGTAGTGGAAACGATTAAGCCGACGGAAGACACAGCTTCATAGATACCATTATCTCATGTTCTACAAAATCAGAAATTCGAAAATGGCATCTCTGGGGGGCATTTTGTTAACTGGAAATTTGTAAAAGTGCTTGAGGGCACTGCTTAAAGGCAAATGTTCCTACAAGTTAAGGGTCAACCTTAAATGAAGTTAGTTTTTAGGAAAAGCTTTAAAAAGCCAAGTTGGAAATACCAGAAAACACATGTCGGTTGAGAAGCTGAGTCAGAAAACCAACCCAATCGACCAAACATCCAAAATAAACTGCGCCGAAAATGAAACCATTCGACAAAATGGTGTGTTGGTTGATTCGACATAAGTTTGGGTCGAATGAACGCGTTAATCAAGGGGTAGATGTCGTCGAAGGTGCAGGCCAGGGGACTTAGGAAATATTATTACGCCTTAAAAGTATATCAAAACCAAAAGCAGTTAGTTCTTTCTGAAGCCATGAAACGGGAAAAAGTCAAAATAAGGAGATCATGGACAGTTGTTTCAGAAGATCATGGGTCCGAAGCGCTAAAGGAATGGCAAAATTGTGTGTAGCAGTTGTCTTTAGTTTAAATCTCGTCCGTTGATTACTCTTAGCAATTATCTTGTAAAATACTATAAATAAGTCAGTTTGTTAGAATTTTAGGTGTGTTCATTTGTACCTTCAAATTGCTTGCCAAAACTCTGCCCAATTCCGCGCTAAAGGAAGAAAGAGTCATTCAAGCCTTTGATGTACGTGAATCACCATATTTCTTTTCGATGCAATCAATTTACATTCAAGTTTATCTTTACTGTTAGTTTACTTCTATTTCATTTTGAACGATTCCCTTATCAAAATACTTCAAACGTCAACTATTGGTCACGAGTCACCAATTAGTGTTCCGTTGAGTTTTGTTTCCAGTGCCTGCAGTCGGTTAGCAGGTAGTCGAAATTCTGTGTGTGTGGGAAGCCATTCTGCTATTTCCCTTGGTCTCTGAAAACCGTTTCTTGGCCAAGATCTTTTTCTACAGAAATAGTACGATACACTAAATCTTAGCACATGTCTTAAGATTAATTGGTCGATCTTGCAAGTAACCCTTAGTTTTAGGACTTAGGGAGGACCAACGGTTGATTACCATTTTCCACAGTAAACAGAAACAAGTTGTGCATTGAAGAGGATTGTTCTTCTTGCACTTAGTGTTGTTAGACCTTAAAGGTGTTAAGAGCCTTTGGTCTCCCTATAGGTTAGATAGTAGGCATCACCATTGGTGTGAATAGGCTATACGATAATTCTGACTATAGTGAAATCTCTTGCATGTTGTAAGGGGACTGCAGTACTCTCAGACTGTGAGGGGAAACAGGAAACATCCTTGTGTTCTTTACTTTTTCGCATTTATTACTTTCATCACACCATAACCAAAAGGAAAGAAACACTTGTTTAAAACTACATATACCAAAACAGAAAAATTAGTAAAAGTATTCATAAAGAACCGATAATATTTTTAAACACCTAATTCACCCCCCTCTTAGGAGAATTTCATACTTACATTTTTTTTTTCATATCTATTTTTTTTCATATTTTTTTACTTCTTGATTTCTTGAATAAACCGTGTGACATTGACTTTATCTCGACTTTGAAAGAATTGTGACTGCCCCAATCCTTCGTGGATGATGGATAACCATTATAATTTCAAGTTCTCCAATCTCTTAATGTGCGTGGGATAACCAATTGTGGTTTCATATTTCCCAACCATTGATGTGGAAGGTATATGATTGACCCTTAATTGCACCATCCTTGCTGAAATTTGAGCACTCGTTCAAATTAACTAAAGACTACCCTGGCCCGGGTTAAATGTGAGGGTTTTTTCATTTAGAAAAGAAACTCCTACTTCATGGCTCAAAGGGGGTTACCGAGGGGTTATCTTCCTTATACCTCCGGTGTTTAGGAGTTTCAACCAATGCATGCACATCATCAGCAAGGTTTTATTCAAAAGCATACAACTAGAAATTTTGTGTTTTTCACTTTCATCATCCTCCCTCCAATTTTCATAAACAAGAGGTTGGTATCACAATGCATAAAACATTTTATGAGTGAATACGAATGGATTGCTTCAAGACAAACATATACAGTGTATTTTGATTAACATTTAAAACATAAACGAATTTTCATATGCAAACATTGTATTAACAAACAATAATGAATACAAATGAGAATGCAGTAAGAAACTAATGCTTGTAAATGTTGTAGAGACTTTATTTGTCTGGGCTTATTACTTCCAAGAAGATGCTTTCACCGTCTTTGCCCTTTCATGGACAAAGCTTCAAATTGCACGACCATATCGAACAAATAATTGCCCCAAAATCGATGTGCTCTGGCATTTGCAATCAAATACATTCCAACCTTCAATTGCCCCAGGATAGAAATTACAACAAGTGTCGGGGATAGAATCCCGAAAGATAAGAGAATAGAGGAGTAACATCCTCTGTTGTAGCAAAAGATATCAGACTACCTTCTTTGCATTACTTCCACAAATTGGACCATTTGGGATTTCATGTCAATCAGGTCCTCACAAAATTGCATCATAGTAGATCTTTGATTGCTGAGAGTTGAGCTATTGAAGGGAAACCCATGTTTACAATTCTATCAGAGAAAACCAAGAAAGAACGAGAATCTCTATTAATGAACATTGCGGATCCGAGGAATAACATTATGAATTCAACATACTCAGAATCCATATGTAGAGTATGAAGACATTGGATCCCATCAAAATAAATGACGGTGATCACAAAACAAAATCTACACATCCATTATTGAATTTATTAAAAAGATTTGGAGATGGAATGATTTGACTTTTGAGTGAACTCTTGGATGAGCATGTCGGTATTGATAGTAACTTCTAAGTAACGGCAATGGTGTTCCCAATTGTCATTTCTTCTTGAAGTTGTTTGTAGTTAACCTTCTCGTGATGATATTCAACTCTAAATTCATAATTTGCAACTTGTGCCCTCTCTTGGAGATCTACAATCTCTATAAGAGCTTCATTCAACTAGAATTTGTGCCTGATGAGTTGGCAATCAACCTTCTCTCTAAATTCTTCATTTTTGAATCGAAGTTATTTCTGCAAGGTTTCAACCTGATCTTTGAATTTTTCTTTCCTTTCCTCATGAGATTTCATAGGGGATTCTTGTTGCTGTAGATAATCTAATCATAATAGCTTTTGGGCCATAAATGGAGAATATGAATGCAACAAAGAACAAATGCTCGTTTCTTTTTATCCCCGAATGTATTTGAATGATAAATGTCACCAAGCAAGAAGAACCCTGGATTCTTCATCACAAGAGTACGGATAATACCCGTATCTATAAAATCCATGACTTTTGGGAAAAGCACAATCCCATTAATACGCAGAGTCAAGGTTGTGTTGAATGCATTCCGACTAACTGAATTAGCAAAGGCTTGAGTATTCTCAACTAGAAACTTCAGATGAAACTCAAAAACGTCGACCTCAACCTTAAATGTGGTATCCACAACACCTTCACTCAAATAAAGAGACGATGCAACCTGGAGGAACCAGAGACTCCATTAAGATGTTGAAATGAACTTGATTTTTGATTGGTATCCCTAATACATAAGAATGTTATTCCAATAGCATGAACAAACTATGAGAGTCAAGTCATGAAGAAATCTCTGAGCAAGTGTCACGAACTTGTAATCAATGGTGTTTTTCCAACCGGTGTCCCTCAAGAGAATAAGCTCAACACAAGAATCAAAGATTGATGTTATTTGGAAATGAAAGAACTGTTGGTCACAATGAACTCCAGGTAAAAATGTGATGATATGCAATGCAAACGTCATGTTCCAAAATTTCCAGGAATATATAGGCTTTGATTCAGGTTATTAAGCCATGGAATCTTTGATGTGTTCATTTTTGAAATGGCTCAACAATTCAAATCAAGACAATGATACGTGGAAATAAAGGAACATGTGTATTAAGGATGATATTGATATGTTATGTATGCAAGTGCATGGAAATACGACTCCACAAAATCCGGGTAACCAATATATAACCCTCTGAATAAATATCATGTAATCTGGATGGTATGAATAGTCTGAATATCATAAGATCAAAGGTCCGATGTCCTTTCAGAATCATAAAGAAACCAAGTCTGAATATCATAATATCAAAGGTCCGACGTCTTTTCAAAATATCACGGAAAATATTAGAGAACAAAGTATCACGGAACCAGCATTAGAAACATTGTACTTGTGATAATAATTTTCCACCCCACCTCACGGGTAATTCTAAATAGAATAGTTGGTCCCTAACTGGCATCCAGAGTCGACAATCCTCCATTTAATACCTTGCCCATGTACAAAGGGTGTAGAACAAAGGAAGTATCGGGAGAACCTCGAATGAATATGGTACTTCATGCTTCCTCACACGCGTCAAAGGAACGCGGGATTCCACATGAACATCCGTCTATCCTGTATGTCGCTAGCCTGGGTAATGGTCCTTTTACCTCATGTAACTCCCACCCCAAATATCACAGCACAACAACAGACAATGTATAGGATATGTGAAAGTGATAAAATTCCATATAGGATGCAATGCATAGCATACCAAGATTGCTGTGATAAAGCGAGTAAATAAATAAACACCCAATAGACAAGAAAATAAAATCTAGGATCGACTCCTGATCGGACCATCAGGAGGTCTATGTCTCCCTAGTGAAGTCGCCAGCTGAAGGAACTGGTAAAATCATCGAGTGTAATCAATGAAGTCGCGATCAAATGTTTTTTATCTCATGAAGAGAAAGGTAAACATCGACTAAACCTGAAAGGGAGAAATCATGGTCTTAAGACCAAGAGATCGGGTAAGGGAGGCAGTTACGCGAGGGGAAGGTATTAACACCCCACACGGTTGTATTACTCTACAAGATCCACTTCTATTTTCTATCTAATGGGTGTGTTATCTATTTCTTAATCGTTATGTCTATGTCTAATGCTTAATGATAAGGGAAATGCATGTAAAAGAAAGAAAATAAACAAACACGAGAAAAAGAAGGAAGTATTTACAAATCTTGCTCGGTTGAGTCTCGTGACCAGATGCCTACATATTCCCTCGCGCAATGGGAAAATCAGAGCGCCGTAGTTCGACTTATGTGTTTTGGTGGGTTTTGTGTTTTTTAATGGAACGATATTAAGTTCTCTTTCTGCCTCAACCCGACCTTTGGGGTATTACGCGTCAGCACAGAAAGGAATTAACACGTTCTTTTGAAAAGTTTAATTGACAAGCAATAAAGGCGAAAAGAATTTGAACTAGTTTGTTGATTTTATCTTGAAGAAAGTGCTTTTATTGTATTAAGAGTGTTTTGAAGTTTTTTGAAAGAAAAATAAAGAAGTTTTAGTTTTAGTGCAGATATGCAAAAGAAAGAAGAAGTATCTAAGGGAAACTAACTAGTTCTACCCCTAACATTTTCATACAATGATTGATCCTAAAGTTAAGGATAAAGGGAGATTCTAACTAAATTAGCATGCATGGATGAAAATCCTAATGTCTAAATCGAATCACTACCTAAGATAGAGTCGATAGAATCCTAAGGGAACATACCAAAGGTTTACAACCTAAATTTATGTCTATCTTGAATCTCTATCTAAGGTAGAGTCGAAGAAGACAAAAGGGATTAAGCAAACAAGTGCTTTGGCAGAAGCACACAAACGATGCAATGAACAAAACAATGATA
Source organism: Vicia sativa (assembly GCA_021764765.1). Lineage (NCBI taxonomy): Eukaryota > Viridiplantae > Streptophyta > Magnoliopsida > Fabales > Fabaceae > Vicia > Vicia sativa. The sequence goes on from CM038792.1 coordinate 250,485,902, forward strand.
CACACATGCGTGAGAAAGATGAAAGAAGTCCCATAACCTGCGATGATAACGAGTATACCGGAGTCAAGCAGGAGCCGACTTTCGAAGGAAAACCATAGCCTAGAATGGAAAAAACGTGTCCACCAAGAGTTTCCTCTGGGATAAAGGTATCACTGCTTGATATGAATTACCAACTATGAGAAGCATATGAGTGTGAGTATCAGCATATGAATGCGAATCCCATGACAAAACGTGGAGAGTCAGAATAGGGAACTCTTGCCACTTTTATTATTGACTCGATAAAGGAAGCATCAGGATTCGTGAGCTGAGCTGACACGGACTAAACTGTGTGGGGGTTGATTGCGAACCCTTTCCGCGTGCCTTTCATATCATATATATATATATATATATATATATATATATATATATATGTATATATATATATATATCAATAGTATCATAAGCATGACTTTGCTTGGTGGTGCCATATTAGGTTACCTAACCACTCGTGACCTATGCGAGCATAAATAGTAAACACACTGAAAGTTACCTCCTTTGCACAAAAGGATTTTAACCAAACCACACACAGTTAGCATACAAAAATGCGGAATCTCCCTAAATGGATCTTTAAATAAACCAGAAGGGTTCTTGAACATGCTCCAACTACGGCATCCCCATCATGCATCTCTATTCCTACTTCTCATGGCAAAAGAAAGCAGTAAAACCCTACTTCTCATGATTTCTAGAAAGTAGTAAATGCGAGAAGATAAACCACAAGCAGTATAATACCAAACAGATATCAATCTGTATCAAGAAAGCGAAGCGTAACTACTCCGGAAAACTTCGAGTGAGCTGCCATCAACAAAGCAATAATCAGAAATTGCTTGATCAATATGTTCCACAAAGTGATATCATGAAATGTGTGTGTGTAGTGGACACATCTTCACAACAAATCGAAACACCTGCACAAAGGTACATATCCAGACAAAATAATAGAATACGTGTTTCTCGTAACATGAGACAACACGAAGCAGAATGCGCTTAAAACGCAAGAAAAACCACGTGCGAAGTGGTATATTGGTGTACCGATATTAGGTAACCAACCAAATTATCCTCAATGTACCTTGAACAATTCAACAAATATGACAAAAATAACAATGAGGCAGAAATAATAGTTGCATACTCACATCACAAGTCAAAATATGATCCAAAGGTGAAGAAATGGAATGTGAACATGTATAGCAACATAAGAATGGAAAATCGGGCAGCCACACACACACAATGCAAAATACCCCATGAACGATATCGAAATCAAGCCAAATCCATCACAATAATCCTCAAATGAAATGTTAAGCATAACTAGAGATCGAGAGAAGTTGGAAACCAAAATCTACACTAAAATAGCCTAAAACGCATTATTCACAAAGAAATCGTGGCATGAAGGTAACTCCCTAATAGGGGGAAGCAACTACATATTCTAAAGCTTGCATAAACTTCTCTAAGATAGATGAAAATATTGCAAAATCAACATGCAAGAAGAACCTAGAGGAACTATACATGTATCAAATTGGTTCCTAAGAATTATACCGCTAAAGGTTGGTTTTAAAACTCCACTTACAACACAAAAGTTAGATTATATTTAGCTATAATTAAGTTGGGAGAAATATCCTAAAGTTTCTAAGAAGCACATGGTATTACACTCGTACAATTAGTCAATTAAAATGACAAAAGAGAAACATGCTTTTAAACAATACGAACTAATTGAAACTTGGAAATTGAGTAAGTATTGAATTAAACTAGGTATAGAACTTTACAAGTCAGTAACTAACCTATATTCAATGATTTCAAACAAGAAAAATCGTGATTGAAGCAAAACTATGGGAAAAACTAAGTCAAAATGATCAATCGTCGCTCTAAGGGTCTAATGCCATGGTACCCTAATCACATGACTCGATTACGGGTTCTAAATGAAAGTAACAACTACCTAAACATGTCAACATGTTATTCAAGAAGTTAGTTGAGGGTTAGAACAAGTATTAGACCTCGTATGCAAAAAAATTGACTCCTAACTAGGTGAACTAGTAAACAATTATCTATATTTGTGTCACACAAAGAAGAAAAATCGGATAAAGGCCTAAAGAGATCTACAATTATGATAAAAATACCTAAGGACTCCTCATACATCATAAGATCAGAATATCATTTTTAGGAATTTTTATTGTCGAGAAACGATCAACATACCACATCGAATGTGCACGGTATCACAGAATAAATCGTTTCTAAACATATTATCGAAAATCAGCTAAAAAATAATGGAAGTTAATCATTCAAAATTCTCAAAAATTTCAAAAGTATCCTCAGACATTAAAATGTCAGAAACTTTTTTTCTTCATATTTTTTACAAGTTGATAGAATAGAAATCGGAATCAAAATTGACTATATATATAAATTGTGTATATACAAAGCAGGGGGGTGCAAAACTGATATATGAATGCACTACTGATGGGTAAATTTCGCAAGTGCACGGAAATGTCGAAGTAATATAAAATATTGTCAAACCACAGAGACCAATGTCAACCTATTGTAACCTATCGTTACTTTGTAAAGCTAAGGCTAATGAATAATTGGATTTTGGGGGAAACTAAGATCTAAAACTAAAACAAATGAACTTAGGAAATAATACTAAAACGAGACCGGGATATGATTTCCGCGTTCCTGAAGGACTAATAGGAAATAGGTACTAGTTACTACTAGTACTTAGTTCCGTAGAATATACTAACTTAAAGACTCCGCCTCACGCTCTCGCGGTATTAACTAAAGCCATACTTTCTAATCCCAAGATTTTGCTCTCGCTCGCCCGGTAACTAAGAAATTTATTTTGTAAGCCAATAATATCCTAAACGCATCTACAGTGCTCTTGCTGTATTTAAATTTGTTGCCTAATTTCCACTATCTGGTTCGATCCCCACGCTCTCGCAGTGTTGGCTCTCACCTTAATTGATTGCTCACTCTCGTGACAAAATTGTGTTAAATAACTCTCACTCTCGTGACAAAGCTATTTAAATTAGACTTGGAAATTAAAACCAAAACAGAAACTTAATCATAAATTCGCACCTATTATTTTCTACCGAGTCCCGTTGGTAACAACGGTCCTCATACACCGGACTCTAAACTATTTAGCCGGACATGTTACTAATTAAAAATGCATAAATAATTATAGTTACGATAAAAGATGACATAGCAATTAAATCGGCAAAAAAAATAATAATAACAATAAATAATGCGATAAAAGGAATAACAACGATAATAATAATAATAATAATAATAATAATAATAATAGTAATAATAATAATAATAATAATAAAGCGGTAAAATGAAGAACCTGTAAATGCGGAAAATGGAAACAAAGAGAACTTGAATTGAAATACTCAGACCAGTTTGAATCTAATACATAAATAGAACGATAAAAATGAATCCTAAAACTAATTTGGTAATAGTCCCCCGATGTGGAGAACTATTACTTTTACATTCTAAGAAAAAACCATGAACAAAAAGTGATGGAAAAATGGACGAGAGAGGCCAAGTGGGAGGCATGTGTAAAATGGAGAATGGCAGCCCTATTTATATAGTTTCTAATAACTTCTTGTAGAGAAAATGTAGGAGGAGTTGGCGTTCCTTGCTTGACTATGTAGGTGGAGAAAATATAGGAAATAGTTGTAACCACCACGTCGTTCGCTACAAGTAAGGAGAAAAAGTCTCCTTCAAGTGTGACGTTCGTTATGGGCTTGTGATGAGGGTGTAGCAGTAGTTACACCTTTGCTTGTTGAGGAAATCTCGCCCTATGATGTTTGGCGACCGTTACATCTTGGCTTGAGGAGGTGTGACGACCGTCACACCTTGCTGGGCTGGTGAAGGTGCGTTAGGCTGGGCCTTAGGTGCTTTATCTCATTTCTTTATTTTCTAAAGCCTTCTTACTTGTGATGCACCCCTATTTTTCCATACGTCCCATAATTGCATAATTGCTCGTCTTTTGTGGATTTTAAGTTCGATTTTCCCGACTTTTCTCGACTTTCTTCGCACATGCCTTGTAAACATCAAATTCCTAAAAACATAGAAAATACCGGCATAATACGAATATAAAGCAACATAATTAAGATAAAATAAAGATATAATCTATGTAAATTAAGTCAAATATACGATACGTTTTCGTGTTATCAAATACCCCCACACTTAAACCATTGCTTGTCCTCAAGCAATCAACCAACACGGTAAAAGAAAATGATTAAGCATGATTTTTGAAACAAAGGCACGACACGACTCCTAGTCATACGTGGCTGCTAGGATAATGTTAGATAGATAGGTGTTAATCGTTAACACCAAGGATACTGTAACAACACAATGTTCAAAGACTCCCTATTTATGCAAACCAATTCAAATCATACCATTATAATTCAACCTATATCTCTTGTTTTTCTGTCACTCTTTTCATTCAAGCGCAATCACATTAAGCCCGTTATTCGTACACGCACATAGTAGGGAAATCAGTTATTGACTATGATCATTTTCTTGTTTTTAGCAAGGGGTTCTGGTATTTAAGCGGTGAAGCCCCATTTTTCCCATTTTTGGTTGCGGGGGATCGGGCCGTAGCCCGCCCTACTAAATTCAATACCAATGACCTCTGGATCAACCAACAAATGGGTGCTTATTATTAAATTCTTATAGGCATAACAACCGTTGGGCTAAATGACCGGGTGAGGGTCACCTAACTTAGAAGGTTATTTTTCTATTAAATCATTTATTTATTAAAATTGGGATCATTCACTTATATTCATTGACTCCCTACGTAGTTTGTATATAAGATGGTGTTGACTTCTCATATAAACTATTAAGAGCTACTTTGAAAACTTAAGGCTAAGGTATTGGCATAATGGGTACCCAAATCGATATTACATAATTAGGGGGTTTAGGGTGTCCTAACGGTATCGATTTTATTGAAACTTTCCCAAGTTTCTCCAACACAACCTAAAGTTTGACAACCTATATACTTTCAGAGTGTGTGTGCCATGCATCAAAAAGAAAATTTTCGTTGGAGGTTAAAATTTTAAAATTTCGGGGAAATTCAATAGCAACTGAAAATCACGTATAGAGACTCGATAACACATGCAATGACTCGACAAAATACTTAAAACAGATAAATTTCTAAAAACATCAAATAAACTTAAGCAATAAATCAAACAAAAAAAATGATAAATGAAAGCGGTAAAGTCCTCCCCCACACTTAAACTAAACATTGTCCTCAATGTTTCGATGGAAGGTGGAAAGAGGAAAAATAGAACCTGAATGAACGACATTGCATGCTATAACGACCAATTTTTTCTTTGATCCTTCCCTTGTTGATCATGTTTTTATTGACCACTTCTACTCCAACGTCTTGTATTACGAGATATCTGAATTTGCTAAAACTTCTCTTTCCTGAAGCCGCTCATCATATTGCTCATTTTTGGAGGAAGCACCTGCAAAAGTTTGAAAAATACAGTGTGGTGTGTGCAGGTGGAACATGACCATGCAAATGATGAGGAAGAGGTGAGTTACAGACAGGAGAGACATGTCTTCTCCTATCGTACTCATCAACGGTGTCACCACCAGCAGTAAGATTTGTAGGAATGTAAGTGGGCACCAACTCATTTTCGTGATGATCGTCCATAGATGTTTCGCCTTGATATGGTCGAGACGTGACAAGCGATCTGTATCTTTATTTTCTGCAAGTTCAAACAATAAAAGGAAAACATTAAATTGAAAAGTCATGGGTTTCCTCCCACGTAGCGCTTTGGTTAACTTCAATAGCTTGAAGGCTAAAGAGTGAAAGCACTCATGGTGGTTCTGTTAAGAATGAATCCTCAATCGAACTTTTAATAATCGTCGGTTTCCATGGCCACTTATCAAGCCATTTCACATATCCCTCACCTTTCCTTTTCTTTCTTCTGTGGGGTGGTTTATTCTTTTAGACTTGTGGTGGTGGTTCAAGGTCTATCTTAAGTACCAATTTTTCAAGTCTAGGCTTGGTTATTTCATCCACCATCTCGAATGTTAACCTTCCCTTCTTAATGCTAATGATTTCCCTAGTTTCATGGTCCTCAAATTTTCTCTTTTCATACGGGACCTCAGACGAAGGTGCATTGGTGTGGATATTTTTCAACACCTCCACATACATTTTGGATTGGGAGTCTACCTGAGCATTCCAAAAAACTTTGAGGGAAAAGAATCGGTGGGGTATAGGGAGGAGGAACAACAATAGGTGCTTTCTTCTCTACTTTTTCTACAACCTTCCTTTCGGATGATGTTGGTGGATTTTTCTCAATCTCTACTCTTTTCTCACTAGTACTCTCCTTAACCTCATTATTACTCTCTTCAAGCTTATTATCATTCTCCATAGGTTTTTCAATTTATTTTCCGCTACTGGTTGTTACAACATACACATTCTCCTCAGGGTAGGGTCCTAGAGATGTTTGTGAAAGTATGGAGATTTGGGCCTCTAATGCTTCGTTGTGAGTCACTAGGGACTCAACCGCATTGTTCAACTGCCTAAGAGTTTCATTGTTTTCGAGACTTTGTTTTCTTATCTCTTCATTGTGGATATTTTGTCCCTCTACCAAGTGCTCCATCACAGATTCTAGCCTAGAGTGAGTTAACGTCGCATCGAAATCCTCCATTGATGTTTCGAGGTTGAAATTATAGGATTCTTGCGGTTCCTCAAAGTGAGTTAGCGTCACATTTTGCGTCTCCACAAAGCGCTCCATCTTTATTGGTTCTAGTCTAGAACGAGTTAATGTCGCAGTCATATCCTCCATTAATGTGTCGAGAGTGAAATTCTGGTATTCTTGCGACTCCTCAAAATATTAGGCGTGTTGATTGTAGAGGAAATTTGGTTAGGGATAGGTTAGCGTCGTATTGTAATCCTCCAATGATGTTTCGAGATCAGATCTTTGGTGTTCTTGTGACTCCTCAAAATGATGTGATTGATAGTTGTAGAGGTAATTTGGGTGAGAGAGAGTTGGTGACGCAACAAATTCCTCCATAAGTATTTCGAGGTCAAATTTATGGGATTCTGGTGATACGTCGAAATACTAAGAATGGGGGTTGTAGAAAAATTTTGGGTGATACAAAATAATTAAGGTAAGAGTGCCTTAGTCTATACGGTGTAATAGTAGATAAACAATATTGACTGTTGGTCCCCGGCAACGGCGTCAAAAACTTGATGGGTAAATTTCGCAAGTGCACGGAAATATCGAAGTAACATAAAAGATTGTCGAACCACAAAGACCAATGTCAACCTACTGTAACCTATTGTTATTTTGTAAAGCTAAGGCTAATGAATAATTGGATTTTGGGGGAAATTAAGATCTAAAACTAAAATAAATGAATTTAGGAAATAATACTAAAACGACCAGGATATGATTTCCACGTTCCTGAAGGACTAATAGAAAACAGGTACTAATTACGACTAGAACTTAGTTCTGTAGAATATACTAACTTAAAGACTCCGCCTCACGCTCTCGCGGTATTAACTAAAGTCATACTTCCTAATCCCAAGATTTTGCTCTCGCTTGCCCGGTAACTAAGAAATATCTTTTTTAAGCCAATAATATCCTAAACGCATCTAAAGCGCTCTCGCTGTATTTAGATTTATTGCCTAATTTCCACTATCTAGTTCGATCCCCATGCTCTCGTAGTGTCGGCTCTCACCTTAATTGATTTCTCACTCTCGTGACAAAATTGTGTTAAATAACTCTCACTCTCGTGACAAAGCTATTTAAATTAGACTTGGAAATTAAAACCAAAACAGAAACTTAATCATAAATTCGCACATATTATTTTCTACCGAGTTCCGTTGGTAACAACAATCCTCATACACCGGACTCTAAACTATTTAGCCGGACATGTTACTAATTAAAAACACATAAATAATTATAGTTACGATAAAAGATGACATAGCAATTAAATCGGCAAACAAAATAATAATAATAAATAATGCGATAAAAGGAATGACAACGATAATAATAATAATAATAATAATAATAATAATAATAATAATAATAAAGCAGTAAAATGAAGAACCTGTAAATGCGGAAAATGGAAACAAAGAGAACTTGAATTGAAATAATCAGACCAGTTTGAATCTAATACATAAATAGAACGATATAAATAAATCCTAAAACTAATTTGGTAATAGTCCCCTGATGTGGAGAACTATTACTTTTACCTTCTAAGAAAAAGCCATGAACGAAAAGTGATGGAAAAATAGACGAGAGAGGAAGAGAGAGGCCAAGAGGGAGGCGTGTGTAAAATAGAGAATGGCAGCCTTATTTATATAGTTTCTAATAACTGCTTGTTGAGAAAATGTAGGAGGAATTGGCGTTCCTTGCTTGACTAAGTAGGTGGAGAAAATATAGGAAATAGTTGTAACCACCACGTTGTTTTCGCTACAAGTAAGGAGAAAAAGTCTCCTTCAAGTGTGACATTCGTTATGGGCTTGTGATGAGGGTGTAATGGTCGTAACACCTTTGTTTGTTGAGTAAATCTCGCCCTGTGATGTGTGGTGACCGTTACAGCTTGGCTTAAGGGGGTGTGACGACCGTCACACATTGCTGGGTTGGTGAAGGCGCGTTGGGCTGGGCCTTAGGTCCTTTATCTCATTTCTTTATTTTCCAAAGCCTTATTACTTGTGATGCACCCCTATGTTGCCATACATCCCACAATTGCATAATTGCTCTTCTTTTGTTGATTTTAAGTACGATTTTCCCGACTTTTCTCGACTTTCTTCGCACATGCCTTGTAAACATCAAATTCCTGAAAACATAAAAAATACCGGCATAATACGAATATAAAGCAACATAATTAAAATAAAATAAAGATATAATCTATGTAAATTAAGTCAAATATACAATACATTTTAGTGTTATCAACTACCTAATCAATTAAACCAACGTATTGGGCCGAAAAATCAGGGGGTGCGAGCAAAAATGCTAAGCCCAATCTAAAATAGTACTATAGTCTCATAAAAATAAATAAAACAAATGAGGGTTTATTGTGTCACATTTTGATTTTTTATGATACATAAGTATCATTTGGTCAAGGCATTTAAATTATTTCAGATGAATTAATAAATAAAAAGGGACACGTGTTAGATTTTGGCCAGTTGATTATGGCTAACCATGCACTAATGAAAAGATAACACGCCTAGGGTTTGAACGGAAGTCACGGGAGTTAAGGTTTCTGGTTGTCTTCTTCGACTGATGTCCGTCGCCGGAAAAATACGAATGAGCGTGAAAACGCCAGAAAATACAATCACCTAGCTCGGAATTGTATGTAGTTTCATGATATGAGTTTCGTTTTCACTAAGGCACACTCAAATGCAGTAAAATCTATGCACGGATTCAAGATTTAAGAAACCGGAAATTCAAGCATCAATACATTCCACATCTAACGACGACCTCTGTCAGCTTAGAGTGTGCCTACATAACTTCTACATGTGGTAGACGACGAATCGATGCTATAAGAGAAGCACATAACAAATTTTGATTATGGAATTGATTCCATGTTGAATGTGAAAGCGAGAAGAAGAAGATTGGTGATGGTGGATGGCTCGACGGATGAGAGTAGAAGGTGATGGAAAGAAGGAAAGGAAGGAAGTCACGGCGTGAGAGAAGAGAATGATGAGGGTGGTGGTGCGATCAAAGAGAGAAGGTTGTTATGGTTGTTGTGAGAAGATGAAGGTGACGGTGGTGGAGAAAATCGGTGAAGTTTGTTGGAGTTGTTACATGTGGAGAAAAGAGTTTGTTATGGTGGTTATGGAGGTTGTCGTGGTATGAGAGAAGATTGTGGTAGAAGAGATCGTTCCCTTTTCGAAGGAATCAGGGAGTAGTATTTTTAGTCTCTCTTGCTCGTGATGCCTCTTTTTCTCGTCGTTGTATGGAAAAATGAAGAAAATATGAGCTGGCATATGAACAACCCTCCTTTGCAAATTCTGGACACAAAACGAGACTTAAAATTAACCATGCTCTTCCCTTTGTGGCCATATAATTTGACACCTATGCCTTTTTAGAGAGAAATCCTAAGATCACGGTTGTAGACGAGATTGAAACAAATTTAGTGTTGAAATTTTCCAAACCGATGCCCGTAGCTCGCTCAAAAATGGTCATGAAGTTTAAAGAAAATCATTGGTAAAACACCGGCAACGTAGTCGAATATTTTCCAAATGTTTTTCCTTGACTTTACCGCTTTGTAACTCTCGATCCGCGAACCGAATCAGTTCGAATTCTTATGCAAGGTTGTAGCTTGCCACAAGGTGAGCAACTTTGTATTTGAATATTTTTCGATACAGAGTCAATAGCCATGAGAAAATCGAATCCGAAGTCGTCAACTTGACCATATTGGCAAACATTCAGAAATTTTTCTAAGTATTGAATATTGTAAACATGACGAACTCATAACTTCCAGGCTTCGTTACTTTTGATCTGAATCCCGAATGGATTCGATACCTTCGACAGGATTGTAGATTATTGTGAGATAAACAACTTTCTATTTGAGCTCAACTCGAAACGACGCTTGGAAACACGTGTAAAATGTCTTTGAAGTCGGACACTTGGCCATCCTAAAAAATGCTCAAAATTTCATTAAGTGTCGAAATGTGCAACTGTGAACACCAAACTTCGGGACTTCATAACTTGAAACCCTGACACTTTTCGGAGAAATCTTCACAAGGGAAAATTTGAAGTACGAAATGCACTCTTTCCAACAAGTATAAATTCGTGAACTTTCGACCGCAAACGAACGAGATAGAGAATCGACAACATGGCTCCATGAATACAAATCTCTTAAAACTTAGAAAAATTTCTAAGTCCAAGATTACTTATAACGCATGAAATCTCATTTTTATTCGATTCTTCTGACTTTTCTCAACAGATGATCTTATTTTCTCATACCTCGACTCATGACCATAATTTTGACCAAAAATTCTCACTTAATCAACCTTTGACTTTTTGTTGATTTTTCGCCGTGCACACCGAAATATCCTTTTATCCAACCGTTCTTGATTTTCTGATGAATCGAGTAGATCAACAAACCATATAAAGATACCCTGATATTCACATAGGACCATGGAATCATTTTATGCTTGAAGAATCAATCACACCATATCCGTGACCCAACACCCTAATTCTGCGCCAGGAGTGATGAACGAGCCAATTGAGCCAGCCTAGTCCCATGCTTTAGAAACTCAGATGAATGCATGAATTACGATGCAAATGCACATGATGTTAGGAGCGAATATTTTAGGGGTAAAAATGGGGTATGACAGTAATCACCGGTGGCGTTGGGTTTGGTCAAAAGCTATTAGGATTCAAAATCATTTATGGTCTGGAGGTTACTTCTAAATAAGCTAGCAACAGATGATCAATTAAAGTTATGAAAGTTCACTTTTCCTTCGGTTTGCAATCTATGTCCGCGGTCTGAAGAATATCTTTTTCATTTCTTTTTCGAGTGCTCTTATGCTGCCCAACTTTGGAGATGGTTGGTGAGTGTCTTTGATATTAATTTTTAGATTAGGGATTATCCCAATGTCTGAAGCATTTGCAATAGAGATTGTTCTGACCATTGTAAGTCAGTTAATATTGCGCTAATTCACTTACTGAATGTTGTTGGTTTCGTAATAGCGTGAGATTCAAAGACAAATCCACTCCTATTTTCTCTTCTATCTCTAGAAAAAAATTTGCTTTATTACTGGAAAAAATTTCAAAGTTCCTTCTTACGCGAGTATATGGGATTTTGTTTTGCTGAAATCTTTCAAAGTTTCTATTCAACCTCCTCGCACCCTCAAGATTTTGGAGATTATTTGGAAGTTTCCCCCTCGAAATTGGATTAAGTTCAATTATGATGAAGCGTATTTAGGTAACTCGAGTCCCTTTACCCGTGGCAGTATTGCTAGATACTTTGATGGTTAGTTCCTCAGAGCTATTGCTTTGTTTTTGGGTGACTCGAACTGTCTGATTGTCGAACTCATAGGTGCTATGTCTGAAATTGAGTTCGCCAATGAGAAGAGTTGGCGATATCTTTGGTTAGAAACATATTCTATTGATGTGGTTCAAGCCTTTAAGCCTCCCTTCAAAGTGCCCTAACAAATTAAAACTAGATGGGTAAATTATGTAAATATGACTGCTAATTTTTCTTTTGTGGCTTCGCATATCATTAGAGAAGGGAACAATTGCGCTGACTTTCTAGCTAACTTAGGTCTTACGGTTACTAATTTTATTTGTCTTGACTCAATTCTGTTGTTTTTTAGAGTAGATTTTGTAAAGAATGGATTGAATTTACTATTATTTAAGTTTAATTCTTATTGAGAGGGTTTCAGTATAATTTCTCACTCCTTTTTTACCTCTTTTCTCTTATATATATATATATATATATATATATATATATATATTAATTATCCTTACTAAAGAAAATAAGGGGCCAGGGCTGGATCAATTAGTCTGGAGACCCCGTTCCAATTTAAAAAATAGGCCTAATTTAAAAAAACATTACACTTTAAAAAATATGTTTCTACATCTATTGTTTAAGAATCCGGTATAAAATTACAAGTGCTTGAAAACGAGTTATAATTTTACAGCTACTTTTGAAATAATAAATGTAAATTCTAGTGTTGTGTAATTAAAATAATATATTGAGCTCCAAAATTTGGGGCACCCAATATTTCAGAACTTGTTGCACTTGACAAAGGCCGACTCAGAGACAAATATTTTGTTAATGATATTACATGACGGATATAAAAATATTAATTTATGAAATATTTTTATATTGTTAAACAATGAAGATTGTGTATTATCGGTAATGATATGACAATGAGAGATATAAGAATTTTGATTGATTGAAACGTTTAAACTCTATTTTAATTTTAATTTTGTAATCTAATCGTCTAAACTTTTTTAAAAGAAAAAGAAAAAAGAAATAGCATATACATATGCAATAGGCACATGCCCACAACTACAAGTCACTCACCACACATTTCTTAGCCCTCCACTTACTTACTCCACCATCTTCCTCCCACATCATTTTCGATGTCAAGACACAACAACACGTACACTCTGGTGTCTTGGGTTGTCCTTCCCTTCCCACTTGCAATGAATCTGCCAAACTACCTCACCTACATGACACCACAAAACCAATCATGCATTTATGCTTATGCTGTCTCTTTGCCACTCAAACACACCTTATCTTCTTTCAAAGGTCGATATGTTTCCAAATTGCACCTCTTCGTTATAAGATCTTATACCGATTCCACCCAAAAAGATATTGTTTGCAATAATCACAATTGGCCCCACCACTTGACGTACTCTTTGTTTGTTTTCAATTTTTGAGTAGGAAATTTTAATGTTATTGTTTAATAATTCAAAATAAATCTTGAAAAAATAAAATTAAAAATAAAATATTAACATAAATAGATATTGTTATGGTGAACGCTATTATTAAGATTTGAATTTTAATATATATAGTTGTTTATGTGAATTTTTAGTATTCATTATCACTTTAAAAAAAATACTTAATATTTTGATAAATTATTTTTTATTTTCTCTATAGAAATAATTTTTATTAAGTGCATGTTGATTTTATTATTCTATATGAATCTTTATTTTTGGGGTTAATATCACTTTTGTCCCCGGTCATATGAGTCTCTTCTGGTTTATCTTCATATACGTTTTTTTTTGTAAAAGTAACTTTGTTATTAAAAATTTCGGTTGTTTTAGTCCTTTACAAGAAATGGTACATGTCATTTGTCTAGGGGTGCCTATATATTTTTTAATTCTTTATTTATTTTTTAATTTCAAAAAAGTTAACGTGGCTTTATGATCATTTTTTTGAATTATTATCAATGTCACGTTGGCATTTTATTTATTATTATTTTAAGTTTGGACAAAATAATATGCATAAATATATTTCTTTGATTTAGTTTGCTACTACTAGACCGTTATGTTTTCTTTGATTTAGTTTGGTACTTAAATGTATATATTTTTTAATTGTTTGTCATATATTTGTTTGCTTAAACTATTTTATAATTAATCATAGTTTAAATTTATTTGCCATATATAATATTAAAATTTAGTGTAATAAATAATAATTTTTAGTAAAATATTAAAATTAATTTATTAATATTTATACAATATTTATATAATATTAAAATTTAATAAAATATTAAAATTTTGATATTGATTAATCACACAATTTTATATGAGTAGTCTTTAATATACAAAATTTAAAATAGATAATATTTTATATTTTTTGAAATTATTTTATTACTATAATATATTATTGTTTATGATATCGGTGAACAATAAAATATGGGATAGCATAACAATACTATTTCTCAAATAAATTATACTCATTGTTTAAAGAAGCTAATTTTTTTTTTTATATTTTCTTTTTCATTTTTTAACTCATAAGCATTTGAACTCTGGGCCATTTCTTTTATCAATTCAACTAAAAAACTTCATTATTTTTTGTTGGCATATTACCGTATATACTAATAAGTAACTAAATTATTTTTAAATTATTTTTTACTTAAAATGTGAAGCATAAAACTTTAACTTAAAAAAGATTTGTAAAAATAACTTGGTTAAAAAAACTAGTAAAATATTGGTTTGATTGAAATATTTAAAAATGTTCAAACCATTTTTAAACTAAGTTTGTTTACTTAAATTGTTTAAAATTTGTACTTCATTCATAAAAAATTTATTTAATTTAAATTTATTTAATTTTAATATTATATATATTAATAAATTATTTTATTAAAAATTACTATTTATTATACTAAAATTTAATATTATATATGGCAGACAAATTTAAACCATAATTTAAAGAAAAATATATATATTACAAGCAATTAAGAAATATAATATACATTTAAGTAGCAAATTAAATTAAATAAAATACAATGGCCTAGTGCTCTACCCTCTATCTATTGACATGAATGGAGTGGGTTCAAGTCACATTTCTAACAAAATTTTAGAGTATTTATGCATTTTATTTTGTCCAAACTTAAAATAATAATAAATAAAATGCCAACGTGGCATTGAAAATAATTCAAAAAATAATCAAAAAGCCACGTCAGCCTTTTTGAAATTAAGGCTGACAATGGCATGTGTCATTTCCTGTCAAGGTCTAAAATGACAGAATCTTTTAATGACAATGTTAATTTTACAAATTTTTTTACAAGGGATAAATTTGAAGAGGCCCATATGACAAGGGACAAAAGTGGTATTAACCCTTTTTTTGTTAACCACTTTGTTCTTATAGGTTTCATCCTTGATGAAGTTGTGGATCGTTATGCATTTTTTTAATACTTTGTCTTTATATGTTTTGTACTTGAGAGACTGTTGTTGCGGTATTAAACGGCAAGCAAAAAGTAAAGTATTATTTTTACCGGGTGATATATACCGGTTAAGTTATATCGTATCGTGTCCAAAGAGATTGGTTATTGATTCGTCGTTCGAAAATTCTATCGTTAATGAGTTTGGGATTAAATAGGTTAAAAATAAAATACAAAAAGTAAATGAACAAAAGGTATAAAGGATAAACAACTTGTCTGGAACGAATGCACACTACCCGTCACAGACTTAAATCTACCGTCCAGTTATACTCAGCCTACGATACTCGTCCGTGTCATCACATACCTCTCACAACCTAAGATATTTATAACCCAAATTGAGAATCCTCCCGAATCACCTCGATATCCATTTCTGGCATACCACGACAACCAGAAGTCAACTGCGTCACCTCCATACCCATCTCTAGCATACTTCACCAATGCAGAGGCATTAAGATCAGATACTCTAAGTGAATGTCACCTCTAAACCCATTTCTAGCATTCAGAAACTAACAGATAATCATCCTAGGTAAGAATCTAAGTGATCTATCTCTAGCAAAGCTCAAATCCCTATCATATAATAAAATCTAAGACAATCACCAACACAGATTCGTAAAGAAAACTTTATACAACGTCAAGGGCAACAAATATATATGAGTAAGAGTAGATATACATACAAAACCCAACAAAAAAGATTACAAAGAGAAGAGAAGAAGAGGAACCAAACATTTCTTGGTTTGTCAACATCAATCGACGAGGGATTCGACTCTGGATCATCCAAATGCAAGCTCCAATGTTGTTTTCTAAGCAAATCTATCAAAAAAATGATGTTGATGGTGTTGGGACTCAAAAATACCCAATCCATAACCTAAAAGTGTGTTTTTAGCCCCTTTGAAATAGTTCTGAAATCGTAGGACGCGCTTAGCCCGGTCTATGGCGCTCAGCACGGTCTATGCTGTTCCGAAAAAATCAGCACTTGTTTTCGTCATAATTTGATAACCGTAACTCGGAATTACACCCGGTTTGAAGCGTTGGAAAGCTTATTAAATGCTCTATATAACCATGAATAAATATCAAGCTTTTATAACTATTTGAAATATTTGAAAAACTCATTCTTTGCTTTATGTGTTATCTTTTATTGCTCAAAATTGTGCGTTTGAAGTCGTGTCTTCGACACTTTATTACTCAATGATCCAATTATGAATGAATACCTACAAAAGATATGAACAACTATCAAATGATACAAAAATACACTAAAACTTGATTATACAAAGTAAGGTTATTCAACGATTATTAACAAACAAGAATGAATAAGTATCACAAAATGTATATACAAAATAACTACATTTTGGCACTTATCAGAGGCTATGGACCTTCGTATTATAACTTAGGCCTATCGTATCAATGATCAAGATCTATTAATAACTTATCTTTCAAATGCGTCAGGCAAGACTAAAAGGAGAACAAGCGAGGTTCAACATGTGGAGGTGAGTTTTCCACGTTCTCCTACATATTCGAGGATGTCTCACTAAATACATTTTAACTATTGGGCAAGTGACTCTCAATACAAGAGAAAGAAGGTGAATTGTGGAGGTTTGAAAAACATTGTCCAATTTTTTTATATTCGAAAGAAGATTACAACAAGTTTTTGGAGCATATCTCTTACAATGATATAATAAATGATAAAATAAAGCTAAGCTATACTAATTAAGCGTCTTCGTCTGATGAAGAACCAAATGCTTAATGTAGCTTCAACTTCAGGATTTCTTTCCCATAGTAAGCTTTCAACTCAGCTTTCTCGGCTTTTAGCTTGTTAACGACTTTTTTCCAATCGTCTAGAGCAGGATTGCTAATTGTCATTTCTTCAAGCTTTCTTTTCCTTTCTTTGATGTATTTCTTGATTGCGTCATTCTTTCGACGAATCTTCTCATCTTTCTACATGAGCCATCCATCTTGAAAGTATAGCGTTTTTTCATGATCTTTGACCTGCTTTTTTAGCTTTACATTCTCAAAGTCAGCCTTAAGAAACTTGTCTTCCAAAGCTTCTTTCTCTAGCCTCATCTTAGCCAAAGCTTCTTGGTATTCTCCCATAGTCTCAATGGGAATGGTGGTCGATTTAGATACCACTGGGAACATGGGTTCTTTATAAGCATAAGGCGTTCAGAATTCCTTCGCTCTTTTCTTTACCCAAGAAGTGTAGATTTCCGTGTCTACACAATTCCTTGCATCACCTTTTTCTTTCCTTCGAATGTGATGCTAAGCTCTTATCATTCTGGATTTCAAACCTTGGGAATCTTCCCATTCATGATAAAAGTGATTTTCTACTGTAAAACCAAGGGGTTTACTGGAGTTTGCGTACCCAAGTTGACGTCTTGCCAAAAGTGGGTTGTAGTTAATTCCTCCTTTCGTACCAATGAGAGGTACGTTGACAAATTCTCCACAGCTTTCAATGATTTTCATCTCATTGTTGGCCAAGGTATACCAATGGATATCGTCGTTAGTAAGAGACATGAGTCTTCGAGACCAATGCCAACCATTTTTGTTTTCTCGGAAGATAGGAGACTTAGACAAGTGTGAGACAATCCATTTGAATAACAGAGGTACACAACACACGATAATTCCATCTCCTTGACGATTCCTATGATGAATGGAGAAATATGTGTCACCAAGCAAAGTGGGAACGGGATTTCCAATCAGAAAGATCCTTATGGCGTTGATATCAACGAAACTTGGGACGTTGGGAAACAACACCAATCCATAAATGAGCAAAGCCAAAACAACTTCAAAAGCTACCATGCTACCGGCTTCGGCAAAATTAAAAGCCTTCTCCATTAGGAACTTTGAAGTTAGTCCTAAGAGATTTCCTTTGTTAGTCAGGTTTTTGTCTATCTTAGATTTCCTTAAATGAGTCATCACTGCAATGACTGGTGGCTTAGGAATGGCTTCCAAACAATTGAAAGGTACCTTGTCAGACACTGAGATACCTAAGATATGTGCGTACTCTTCCAAAGTAGGCATCAACTGATAATTAGGGAAAGTGAAACAGCGATAGACTGGATCGTAAAACTGAACAAAAGTTTTGAGAAGTCCTTCATCAATGTTAGTGTTCAGGACAGTTAAAAGAGTTCCATAGCGTTTTTTGAAATCCGAGGGATCTTCTACCAAGGATGCAAACTCTTTTAACTTTCCTACATCAGGAATTCTAAAACCGTATCTCTTGGTATATCTTCTTCTTACGTCCATCCCTCTAACCTAAAATGTTTACAAAGAAAAATCTCTAAATTCTTTGGAAATGTGAAGAGAAATGAGAATTCGAGGTTTTTGAATGAATGCATGAATGCCACAAAGATATAAACATGGTTAGTGGTTATACACACGTTCAAGCGTTTGAAGTCACGAGTATGAGGCCAACGATAAGAACCAAACGGGGGTAAGTTCTAAGGGCTTATTCACCTGCAAAACATGTTCTATTGATAATACAGGTTCAACGCTTCTCTTTGAAATATTATCGGATTTTTTAAATACTTGAAGTCCAATAATATTTTTCAAGAAAAACTCGTCTGATCGTAGTCTCGCATGATAACTAATCCAAGTTTACACCTGAATAGCTTCTACACTACACCCTAAATGGCCAGGATGGGTTATGTGTTCTACAGCCACTCAGCTTCGTTAGTTCCCTTGAAAGCAAAATGTCTTCGCAAATACTTGCTAAACACAAATAACCCCAAGACAACCTCCATTGAGCAAGGGATCTCAAATTAACTTAGTAAGTAATGAGACTTCTCACAAGTTAATAGGACTATACCCCCACCTAGATCTTAAAATGTTTCTTAAATCTGAGTTAGGATTTCTTTCCATCAGATGAAATCGCGAGAACTAAAACACACAATAAAGAAAAACAAACATATGCACAAATGAAAGCTTAACCCCCTTTTTTTCCTTTTTTTGAAAACAAAGAAAAGCTTGGTGCTCTTTAGCAGAGTCACTGTTTTTTTTCTTTGAAATAAAATTTTAGCATTCTCCCCAGCAGATTCACCATTTTTTCTATTCGCGGTAAAAAGTGACGAAGAGGGAATCAAATCGGAATTCGAATCTATGGCTCGAAAACGATTTACTCTTTTGATTTGTTTTAAAAAGATGCCGCGAGCATCAAGCTTTATTGTTTCCAAAATAAGAAAATGAGATGAAAAAGGGGAAAGCTGTAATACCCTAAATAAATAAATATATGCGGTGCTACTAGCGTGAACTAGACGCAACAGATTGGGAAGAGATATAAGTAAGGGGGTTAGTTATATAAAGGGAAGGTTATGGAACCCTATATATATAGTTATCTATAGCCTTATTTGTATATATGAATATTTTTGATATGTTTGTGTGTTTTAATTTGCTATTCTATTCTTGGGAAAGTTTCTCCTTTGTGTTTTAAGAAAGGTAGATTAGGCGGGGTCCTAAGTTTTGTTATTATTGTGCTCGCAAAGATCATTGGGATCCTCTGCATACATATCCCCTAGTGGGAATTAGAGCATCTGTAGCTCGGATCTAAGGGATCTATGGTTTGTTTAGTTTGAGGGAGAAAGAAGTATGCTCGCCAAGGATGAGACCTTGTGCCTACGTATTCTCAAAGGGAGGTTGAGAAAGTCAGAGCAATCGTAGTTCCCACTTATGCTAGTGGAAGTAAAGGGTGTTATTAAGAGACAAATACAAATGTCATCTTAATGAAAAACATATCTAATCTATTTAATCACATACATTTTTGAAGGGTTGATTGATTGAATCTTTCATCGTAAGTATTAGGTATTTTGCTTGAGTGTACAAGCGTTACCACTTACAATGATAAGATGTTTTGTTTGAAAAAGTGTTTGATTTGTATGTGATGTGATAGACGAGATACTTCTTTCATAGAGATGATAAATGTCTAAATATCTAGGAGAAATTGATTATTGATTAGGGGGATGCTTTTAAGAAGCCCGTGGGTCCTTTTATGGTAAGCCCAAGAGGAGGAATTCCGAGGGTCCTTGCATTGTGAGCCCAAGAGGAGGCATTCCGAGGGTCATCGAGGGTCCTTGTATGAAGCTCAAGAGGAAGCTATAGGGTATGGCTGGCTTTGGCTTTAAGAGTGGTTTCACTGGGAAACCATCCTCTTAGGATTCAAGAGTGATTTCACCGGGAAATCATACTCTCAGGGTTCTATCCTAGCGCGGGTGATTCTTTGTATTGGAAGCCCAATAGGAGGCTATTAAGAGATTTCCAGGTCTCTTTCTTGTTTGATGCCCAAGAGAAGGCTAAACTCAACGAGGGAGTTCTTTTGACGAAGCCCAAGAGAAGGCTAACTCAGCAAGGGAGTTGTCTTATATGAAGCCTAAGCGGAGGCTAAACTCAACGGGTGAGTTGTCTTATACGAAGCCTAAGAGGAGGCTAAAGGGAACCTAGTTCTTAGACTAGTTGTTATGTTATAACTGAACAGTTATACGAACGAGTGTGTGATGTGTATTCCCAGGAGTTTATGAAAGAAATATATAAACAAGTGTATAAAAAAAAGCAATTAAAGCAAGTGTAACTTGAATATATAAAAAGGGTTTGGACTTATACCTTAAGGAGGCCCATTAGTTTAAGAGAAGTTTCACCGGAAATAATGCTCCTCTTAATACCAATGGAATCGGTGTATAAACAAGCATATGGAAACAAACGAACGAAGTTTGTTAATACTTGAATATTTACAAAGATGATTGAATATGTACAAGGAATTGAATATGTACATAGAAGGGGTGAATATGTACAAGGAAATAAATATGTACATAGGAGGGTTAGGACTTACACCGTGAGGGAGGCCCATGATCAATTTGAAAGAAATTCGAGAAAAAACCTGGTTCGGTTTATCTTCAAATCGAATCGATCATGGAAAAAGGTGTGTAAGTTTATTGGAAGGTTTTTGAAAATGTTTTGAAAATGATTTTGAAAAGTGAAGGATATTCACAAGAAGTTTTGAAAAAGATTACGTTTGAAAACCGGAAAGAAAACATTTTTGAAAAGTATTAAAAATACTTAAAACGTCTCATTTTTTAACCTAATTAAAATATAATCAAAAAGAAAATATTTTTGGATTTTTTTGACATAATCATAAAATAGGTATATTAAATAACAAGTGTGCAAAAAATCATCTCAAAATGAGAAGTTTTGATTGGTTTTTTGAAAATATTGAAGTTTGTTGAAAAACTTAAGAAAATTAGTGATAAAAAGAAGATTTTGGTCCTAAGGAGGTTTGAACCCAGGATCCTTGGCTTAGAAGTGAAACATTTTGCCACTGAGCCATGCGCGTGCCTTGTCATTTAATCACCTTGTTTTAAAGAAGTTTTGAAAAATATTTGAAAATAAGTAAAAATGAAGTTTTGAAGAAAAGGATCAGAAGTTGAAGTTCTGATGAAGGGAGTCAGAAGTTGAAGTTCTGAAAGAAGTCAGAAGTTGAAGTTCTGAAGGAAGTCACAAGTTGAAGCTTCTGAAGTGAGTCAGAAGCTGAAGTTCTGAAGGAAGTCACAAGTTGAAGCTTCTGAAGGAAGTCAGAAGCTGAAGTTCTGAAGGAAGTCAGAAGTTGAAGTTCTAAAGGGAGTTAGAAGCTGAAGCTTCTGAAGAGAGTCAGAAGCTGAAGCTTCTGAAGGAGTGAGAGTCAGAAGGTGATGCTTCTAAGTGGAGTCAGAATCTGAAGCTTCTGAAGAGATGAGAGTCAGAAGGTGACGCTTCTGAAGGAATGAGAGTCAGAATGTGATGCTTCTGAAGGAGTGAGCGTCAGAAGGTCATGCTTCTGAAGGAATGAGCTTTTCATTAATAAAAAGGGTCCCAGGGGGATTCGAACCCTGGGCCTTAAGGCAAGGCAAGAGACTTAAGAGCATGCTGGCAACCGCTGGGGCGGTAATAAATTCGTTAACTTAACTCTAACCATAAATATATATTAGAAAACGTGATTTTAAATTTTCAAAGAAGTCAGAAAATGCGCGCAGCTTATCTTCTTCCTCCATCATTCTTTGATCCATGGATTCTTCATTTCTCAATGAAATTGCACGATCCAAACATCAAACTTGCTCGGATTTTCACCAGGAACATGATGGTGGCAATTAATTCCATTTATTTTAAGTGTAGGGTGACTGATTTTGAACGAAAACAGATGAAACCTAGTTTTGAAAATTTATTGTGAAATCGTGTTTGTGCAACAATTCAAGCAATTGATTGAGGGTTTATGATCCTCATATGTGCAAAAACAAGATGGCCAAGAAATATTTGAGTTGGAATTCATATATTAAAGAGTTCAAAGTTGAAGTTACTTACCTCTTGAAGCTGAAATCGAATTCGTTGCTGGAGTGTTTCCAGAAGTTGTTTAATGATCCTGTGAGCTTCCTTGAGTATCACTGAGTGTATTCCAACACTTAGCTTGCTTTGAAGTTCTCTGATTCCTCCTACCTGAGTCAAGTTGTAGGCTGCTGGTTTTGAAATGTAGGATGATGATGGAGTTGTTTCGGAACTGGTTTAAGGGCTTGGATAGTCTCTATATGTTGTATAGAGTGTGTTTGAAGTGAAAAATTGGAACAAGCACGAGTGGATTTCAAGTTTGGAAGTTTAGGCTCAAAACTTGCACAAATGGAGTTTTCTTGAGAAAACTGACTGTTGGATTATTTTGTGATGATTTGAAGTTTCAAACAACTTATAAATGATGTTTAGAAGATGTTTGAATGACACCTTTGGTTAGAACTTGTAGGAATTGCAATTTGGAATTCTAACCTCTTTGAAAACTTAGAAACTTGTAAAATAAGAAAGAAGTGAGAAAATATGTTTGGAATTGTTTTGGTGTAATTTTGAATGAAGTAAGAACTCCTATTTATAGGCCAAGGTATTTGAATGGCAAGGCAAGATAAGCTTGAAGAGTTTGCAACTTGGAAGCTTAGGTGTAAGAAAGGAATATTCTTCACTAAATGCAAATGAAATCTTTCTTTACCATGGTTAAAAAACTCAAGTAATTCTAACCTTTCCCAATCATTGCTAATCAGATTTTTATCCCTTAAATCCTATCTCATTTGGTGACAAGGCTTCTAGAAGGAAGAAAGTTGCAAAATAACTTGTAACTTTGATGAATGACTCGAAAATTCATGGCTATGGAGCTCTATGTTTCAAGATCCAAACCCTTGCTACACCTTGTGTTTTTGCAAGGTGTTTTTGCAAGTTCTTGGATATTTTGGAAAGCTTGTAACAAGATCTAAAACTTTCGTGTTTTGAGTTTTTCTTGAATCAAAATGGATCTAGGTGAAAAATGGCCATGAAAGTGAGGAAAAACCATGTTTTTAACACTTGAAATTTTTTCTAAGTGTTAGAAAAATTTCTATCTTGACTTTTTGTTGACTTTTTCATATTTCTTGATTTTTTATGATCATGATGGATAATTTGAAATGATTTTATGATTGAAAAAGTTTGGATTTGAAAAAGTTGACCAAAAGTCAAAGTTTGACTTTTTTTGAACAGTTGAATTTTCATCAGATGATTCAGAATTTGTCTGATGAAGAAACATGGATTTTGGAATGTTTTGAACCAAGAAATTAGGTCAAGATGTTGCATTGATTATGTTAAGATCAATCTCCAAGCAAATAGGTCATTCATTGAGCAGAAAGTCAATGATTCACTATCTTCGCTCAAAACCCTAATTGGTCGATTCAAGGTAGATCATGAGAAAAAGTTGGGAATTTGAAGATCAAATGTTGATGATTGATTAAGATAGATCAATTGGGGTGAGCGGAGACTCAAACCCTAATTGATCATATCTTGAACAGATGAAATTTTTGATAAAACCCTAATTTGGCTTTAGGAGCACACGCACAATCTATCCTGTTCTAAAATTGCTAGTGATGCAATGATGCATATGTGAATGATATATGGTGGTATCTTAGGTCAAAAATTGGGGTATGACAGATACATGGGGCAGGCGTTGTCACCTCTACCCTACATCAGAAGCTGAAGTACCCAATGAAGGGGAAGATTGTTACAATATGCGGTGAAGAAGAATATATGGTAAGTCATCGGCATTTATTCCGATATATCAAAGTGGAAGGTGAATTCATCGAAACCCCCTGTCAAGCTTTCGAAGAAATTCTAAGAGTCATGCCTGTTGACTCTCCTGTCACTCTTGAAGTTACCAGAGTTCCACCGAAGATGGCATCACTGAAAGACGCCAAAGCTGTGGTTGAAGAAGGAGACTATACTATTTAGGGTCAGCTCCCCGATGTTCTGTTCAAACCTGACAAAACTAGTTTAGGCTTCACTATCAAAGGTCAGAAGATGATACGCCGCGAACATACTGACAAACTTCCTTTCCACATCAACAAAAGCGGAGTCCATTCTATAGAAGACGAAGATGGTGACTTCGACATCAACAATTGGATCTTCCCAACTCCAGACGACGGACTCAACAATTGGAAGACTGAAGATGTCATACCAATCTCCTTTAGACAGGAGTAATTTCTTTTTCTGCTTTTATGCTTTCGAACAATAAACTTTAAGCCTAGTGCCTTGCCCGGGGCACCACGGCTTGTTTGTGAGGGTTATTATTTGTCATTTGCATATTTTCATTCAATAAATCATTGGACTTTTGCATTCAAATATTGTGCTCTTTTCTTTCTTTTTACTTTATCACCCTTTTAAAAAGTTATGTGTTCTTACACACACCCACATAATACACTGCAGATTCACTCCGAATCTCGTCGATAACGACTCTGCTATTGCTAAATATGACTTCGATGATCTACCAAACCAAAGATGAACATGAGGAAGATTTTGAAGTTCTAGGAGAACTTTCCAGGCTACTACAACAGGAAGAACAAGTTATACAGCCACATGAGGAGCCAGTCGAGGTTGTGAATCTAGGTACTGACGAAGACAGAAAGGAAATTAAGATAGGAGCATGTCTTGAGAGCAATGTCAAAGAGATATTGGTCCAGATGCTGTGAAACTATATCGAGATTTTTGCTTGGTACTACGAAGAGATGCCAGCTTTAGACATTTACATTGTGGTACACCAACTACCGACAAAAGATGGTTTTCTCCCTGTGAAGCAGAAGGTTCGTCGTATGCGTTCTGAGATGTCCGAGAAAATAAAAGCTGAAGTTATGAAACAGTTCAATGCCGGTTTCCTAGCCGTTACTTCTTATCCATAGTGGGTTGCGAACGTGGTGCTCATACCTAAGAAGGATGGCAAAGTACGTATGTGTGTGGACTACCGAGATCTGAACAAAGCAAGTCTGGAAGACGATTTCCCACTTCCACATATTGATGTCCTGGTCGATAACACCACTCAACACAAGGTTTTCTCCTTCATGGATGGTTTCTCTGGTTACAATCAGATCAAAATGGCTCCCAAAGACATGGAAAAGACTACTTTCGTTACACAGTGGGGCACATTCTATTACAAAGTCATGTCGTTTAGACTGAAGAACGCTGGAGCCACGTATCAACGTACCATGGTAGCTTTATTCCATGACATGATTCATCACGAGATAGAGGTCCACGTCGACGACATGATAGATTGATCACAAACTGAAGAAGAAGATCTCGATCATTTGTGAAAGTTGTTTGATAGACTGAAGAAATACAGACTAAGACTTAATCAAGGAGTACCTACAGAATTCTCTTATCCAGATGTCACCAATCAAAGAAAGACCTCTTATAATGTACTTAACAGTATTAGAGAACTCAATGGGGTGTGTGTTGGGGCAACATGACGAGTCTGGTCGAAAAGAGTATGCAATATACTACCTTAGCAAAAAGTTTACCGACTGTGAAACAAGATACTCACAGATTGAGAAAACTTACAGCGCTTTGGCATGGGCTGCTCGCCGACTAAGACAATATATGTTGACTCACACTACCTTGTTGATCTCTAAGATGGATCCGATAAAGTACATATTCGAGAAACCTACTCTCTTTGGAAGAATAGCAAGATGGAAAATGATCTTGACCGAATATGACATCCAGTATACTAATCAGACGGTGATCAAAGGAAGTACCGTAGCTGATCATTTGTCTCATCAAGCCGTAGATGAATACCAGTTTATGCATTTCGAGTTTCCAGATGAGGATATTATATTATTTACTGATTACGAAGAACCTGGACCAGACGAAGGACCTGAACCAGGATCCCGATGGTCCATGGTCTTTGATGGAGACTCAAATGCACTTGGAAATGGTATTGGCACCACCATTACATCTCCTACAAGCGGACACACGCCTTTCGCCGCCAGACTATGTTTCGACTGCACCAACAACATGGCCAAATACGAAGCATGTATCATGGTGAAGCAACTCGATTTTCAAAAATCTTTTAATTCTCGAAAACTAGTGAAATCGCCACCTAATTTTATTCGTTCTAAAAAAGAACGGGAAAATATAGATAAAACCCAAAACAAGCGGATAAGGCGGTCTACGTGACCAAAAAGTGGGATCGGGAGTCGGTTATGTAAGGGGAAGGTATTAGCACCCCTTACATCCATCGTACTCGATGGGACCCATTTAATTCTACGCGTTTGTGTGTTTGTTTATTGCTAAGTTATGAATACCAAAAGAAAAAGAAATGTTTATTATTATTTTGAGTTTGGCACGGTTTCAGAACCGTGTGCCTACATATTCCCTTGTGCAATGGGAAAGTCAAAACTCTGTAGTTCCTCTTAAAAAGGTTTTAAGTTTGTTGTACTGATTTTATAAGAAAAATCGTGCACTTTAGACATTTCAAATACTTTGAACTAGGACTTGTTTTGTTTGTTTGAAAAGCTTAAGTCCTCGTTTGTGTTTGAAACGACTTATTGCACCCTCTTTATCCGAAAAGAGTTTTTTTACGATCGCATATGAGCGATAAAAGAATTTGAATGAGTTAAATTGTTTTTTATGTGGATGAAAAAGTACCGAACAACGAGGCTAGCGTCTCACGATTCAAATACTAGAAACCCGAGGAACGAAAGTTCGCCCAAGTCGTCTATCACCCAAAAATGTTTTCTTGAGAAAAAGTGAAGTGAAATGAAGTTCACGTTATTTAGGAGTCTTTAAGCCACAGGTCTAGCGTCCAACGACTTAAAGACTAAAGTTTGTTTGGGGGACAAGTTTTTTAACAACTAGTCTAGCGTCTAACGGCTAAAAACTTGTACTTTATTACGAAAAAGATTTTGAAAATGCACTCGACGTTGGATCGAGGTTTGAAACTTTAATTGCGAAAGTGTTTTTGCGATGCGAGTTATGGTTAATTGAACATATGTTCCTAAGGTGCGATAATGGAAAAGAACAAACAATTGTATACAAGCATTAAATAAAGCAAGTAAATAAATTAAAAGCCCATACAAGGTGGCTTAAACAATCTATTGTGTAGGTGCATGCAAGAAATAAATTCAATCAACTAATTAAACGAAACTTAATCAAGTAATTAGTTTAATAAAATTAATTAGGTAAACTAATTAATTTTAAATAACCTAATTAGATAATTAAATAATGTTTAACTAATCAATTAAGGTTTCATTGTAAGCCCAAGAGTAAGCGTGGTGTGTGCACAAAAGTGTGGCCGTTGTGACGCTTCAAAGCTTTGTCAACTCAGGGTTAAAAAATGGCTCGCACGAGTATTAGTTTGAAAATGTTTTTTTGGTTTGTGCTTTGTGAATAATTGAATATTAAAGCAATAAAATTACTTACTAATTATTACAACAAGTGGGGAATGGGGGTACAAATTTACAAATGGGGATATATATACCGACAAAGGAATAAAATGTTAAAAAATTCCTAATAATAATAAAGTGTCTAACTATACTACTATTATTATTTTTTATAAATTAAATAGAAGTAAGTAAATAAATAAAAGAAAAGAAAAAAGAAATTTTCATTTTTGATTTTAAAAAACACAAGGTGGTGACACTTGTCACCACCAGATTTAATAGAAAAAGAAGGAAAATAATTTGTTTATATTTATTATTATTTTTTTTAACTTAAGAAAAGAAAAGGAAAATGAGGTATTGAATTTTCAAGGCAAAACCCAGAAACATCTCATCTCTCGCGTAGTGTTGAGTTATCTCTCACGGAAACCTCTCATCCTCTTTTTCTCTCAACGCCGCCGCGATTCTCACCGTCTCGATTCTGCTCTCTCTCACGCCGTCGCGATCGTCTCTCTCACCGTTGCACTTCGCCCGATCGAATGGAAAGGAACCTAACTTTCTAACCGGTGGACACCGTGACGCGAGGTGAAATGCGAAAATGGATGAAAACAGAGAGAAATACGGTAATACCTTTCCAAACTCTCTTTCTTGCTTTTTTGCGATTTCTGAAGGGTTATATTGGGAAAGTGATGACTGTTGGGGTTTTTCTGAACTGGGTTTAGAAAGATGCTTGCTGGCTTTAGTTAGAACTGGCTCTTTTTGAACTGGTATTTTTGGTTTGGTTTTTTGTAGTTGAACCGATGCTTGTATGTTGGTACCTTGTTATGGTCTTTCTGAGTTTTGGCTTTTTAAGAACAGATGCTAGTTTTTCTTTTTTTGAATAGTTTTTTTGATCTTAAGAAGGTGCCCCTTTGATCTTTGGGATTGTGTATATAAGAATGATGCTACTGCTGGCTTGGAATCCTTGCTCTTTTTCTGATATCCCTTTGTCCTGTGAACTGATATGCTTTTGTCATCCTCTGCTCTCTCTCTGCTGGTTTTGACAGATTTTCTGCTTGAATTTGCCTTTTACTTTCTGGGTTGGTTTACCTTATGGTTTACCCCCTATCTTCTTTCTCCTGATTTTTGCCCCTTACATGATGAAAATCTGAACAATAACTTTTGCTTAAGATTAACCTTTTATCAATTCTATGCAAATTAATCTATCTCCCTTTGGAACTCTGAACTGTGGCATTATATTGCTTGCAATGAAGTCTATTTTTCCTCTTTCAAGATAGGTTTCTTTCGTGTTATAAAATTTGTCCCTTGGCTTTCTTATGTTTCTCTCGCAGTTGGTTGGGTAAAATAAATCACATTGTGGGGTAAAAATGTTGTTACTGCTTTTACTGATCTGATCTGCTTGCTGTCCATTAAACTTGGCTTTATATCTTGGGTTGAACTGAACCCTTTTTAGCTACTTGGTAAATTATTGGGCTGTTGGAAAAATGATATTTCGATTTCGCTTTACACCTCCTTTGTGAACCAACAATAAGGTTGTTGTGATTTGCAAAAGGAGGTTATGGCCGATGAAAGAACTTTCAAGTTCGAGGCTCAATTGAATACAAATAACCCTTTCTACCGATTCTCGATATTAATTTAATGATGAGTTGCAACAATAATGCTTGCATCAAATCTTTCCGTTATATTGTGGCTAACCATTTCCTTCTTTTGTGTTTCATGTATCCCGGAGAATTGGACGACGGCAATGGTGATGAAGAAAGTGGAGCAACGTAACGAAAAGATTGAAGATATGAAGACTCGAATTTTTGTAGCAAATTGTAGGATTCGTAGGACTTGTAGAATTTGTAGGATTTATCATTGTAATTTACAAATTCCTTCTTTTTTTGTAACAAGTTTGTACTTTCTATGAGCAAGCTTTAAAATACTTTGTAATTTTGTAATTCAAACTTGATCGATTAATAACACAAACTCATTTCTCCACATTTCGAGCTTAATTCTCAAATTCCTCGCAAAATGTAACGTGACCTTGTAGTGAATAAAACTCGTAGCGCTCTTCGTGCTTCTCAAGTCTTGAATGATAACTTGGACATCTTTGTCAATTGAATGAATAATACTTTCCTTAGATTCTTGCAACTTGGACAACTTTGTCAATTGAATGAATAATACTTTCCTTAGATTCTTGCCATGGTGCTTGTAATAACAAATTCCTCTTTGAAATGAAATTTCAGAGAACAAACGAAATTATTCCATCTTCACTCTTGTATGAAACGAATTACACTTCAAAATTCTAAGCGGAACTAGGATGAAGTTGCTCTTGAATATTTGGAAATGGTATGGAACTTGTAAATTGCATAAACGAAACCGATGCCATGAATTTTTGCACAAAAGTCCTTTACTTTACTTGTGAGTCCATAATAATAAATGATAAAGCACCCTCAATAACTCTTGCATAACAATACTCCCACAATTCTCAAAATGAATAGCCCAACCAAAAGCCCAAAACTCACTTTATCGTGAAAACTCAATAAAAACTTTCAAATGACAATTCTTATAGCAACTTGATTAATGAATAAGCGTGCACTGAGATAAGCGTCATCTTGATAATACTTCAAGAATTTGAAATATTTGCAATTGTGGCTCTTCTGGTGAAACCATTAATACGTCTCGAGTCATAGGAATCCTTGATAACTGAGTAAACGGCGGAGCGAGAGAATACGGGAACCATCTTAGACTAATCGTCAACACAAACCAAATTTTGCAGCTTAGAGGAAATACGAAAGTTGAGAAAACCTCGGTTCAACCACGGTACACGAATATTTGATGAAACGTAGGCTTAAATTAAGCGGGTAAATTTTGGGGTGCGACACATGGGTGTCAAAGTTTCTATTGAATTAAGAATCAAATTCTTGCAAGTGTATGGAGACTCAGATTTTGTGATCAGTCAGATTAAAGGTGATTGGGATACGAAGCATCTGAATCTCATTCCATATCAAGAGCATGTGTTGAATCTGATCCTATTATACCCCAAAATTTTCCCTCCTTTCTCTCAAGACAATCCATGGCTCTATATTCAAGAATTCCACAAGGTGGTCATCATATCTCACCATATACCTCAGAGGATCCTCATATCAAGTTCCAAGCCTTACAAGTCAAAATTGCTCATCCAATTGCTGAGATGGTTGAAAATCAATTGTATTGGACAAAAAGTCAACTGTGGTCAACATACAGTCAAACTTCATAATTTCTGGTCAACAATAATATTTTGAAGTAATATTCATCATTTGATCAAGGGTTGACCATGATTCATCAAGAAAAATCAAGATTTGATCAAAAGTCAAAGTTTCTAAATTAGGGCTTTTCAGATAAAAGTCAACAGAACTTTGACCAAGCATAACTTTCACATACTTTATCAGAATTTTTTCAACAAAAGCTCATTTTTAATAGAATTCAATTCTCTACAACTTCATGTCTCACAAGCTTGGGCTGGAAATGCTTCATTTGAAAGTTATGGATCAAAACATTACAGGTCCTCTTAAAAAGTCAACAAAAGTCATCTTTTTGTAAAGAAGTGTTCATGAGCATGGAAACTTCAATGAAGATGAAACTAAAAGGGCTCTTTAGAAGACATCTTGAGATTTCTAAAAAGTCTAAGAACACCCAAAAATGTGGAAAACTGAGCAAGATATAAATTGTGCAAGTTGAGCATTATTGAGGAGGTGCATGAAGAAAAATACTTAGCAAAAGCAAATATTTTTCAAATGGGCTTAACTTTTTATGAGTCAAATTTATTCCTAACATTATCAAGAGCCTATAAGCCCAGCTACACGCCTTCCTTCCATTTATTTTATTTATTTTTGAATTAAACCATTAAATTCAATTTTAATTAAAATAAAATATTAAGACAAGGTGCAAGGTATATGGCCTTGATATCAAAGTTTCTTGAGGTCCATGATTGACAATGCAAGCTAAAAAATTTGTGCAAGAGAGTTTAAGGAAGATTGAGCAAGGAAAAGAAAGATTTGATTCAAAAATTTCAATCAAATATCTTTCATTCAATGCAATATATTTTACCAAGTTTGTTGACCTAATCTCTTGTCCTATATATACTTAACATCCTCACAAGACAAAGGGACGAATTTGCAGCCTCTTACACATATTGCTAGCCTCTTACAAACCCTATAAATCTCTCAAATTTTTCTCAAAACTTGCAAAATTGTGTTTTAATTTCCAGGCAGTTTCAAGCCATTCTAGCCATTCGTTCGTGTTCCTGAAGTTCCCAGGGATCGATTCACCTCATTACACGATCCCAGAACGCTCCAGATCAAGCTTCCCACGCTGCTCCGATTTGGTAAATGTCTCAAAATCGTTTCTCTCAATCCATGCATTACTAACTGCTTTTGTGTGCTTGTATGATCTCATGATGTTGTTTAGAATAGGTACAACGTGTTACATGTGAGCTTTAGGGCTTAAATCCCATGATTCCATTGTTAGGGCATAGGAGCTGTGAGTTTCAACCCACTGATACATGGACTTTTAGGCTATAAAAACACCACCATTGGATTCCTAGGGTTCGAATTAGGGGGGTAGGGTCTTTTATTTGCACTTATCTTGATTATTTTGCAGGATCTAAATTCCAGATGGCCGGAGAAGACGACCGGAGCCTTGCTCCGGCGCTTCTGACTCAGGAACCAACAACACATACATATTCATGAGTTCAGAAGTATGAATGGATGTATCACCGCCCCAGCGGTTCACCTTGCGCACGCTATATCACTCTCTATCTCTCAGGGCGTGGGTTCAAACCCCACGTTTTGCTTTTTGTTTTCATTTTTTTCTTTACAGGTTTCAGAGTCTCCAGAAGGAACGCCTCCAGAAGCTCCAGCTTCTGGGTGTCCCCAGCACCAGAAGCTCCAGCTTCTGGGTCTCCCCAGCGCCAGAATCCTCTAGAAGCTCCAGCTTCTGGATGGCCCCAGATGAGAAGTCCCCAGAAGCTCCAGCTTCTGGATGTCCCAGATCCAAAATCTCCAGAAGCTCCAGCTTCTAGACCCTTTCCAACGCCAGACACCCCAGAAGCTCCAGCTTCTGGATCTTTCCGGCACTAGAACCCCCAAGCTTCTGGACGCCTCCAGCAGCAGAATCTCCAGAAGCTTCGGCATCTGGACCCTTTTAGATGCAGAAACCACAACTTCTGGACACACTCAGCGAGATTTCCACCAGAAACTTCAGTTTCTGGATGCCCACAGCGCTCCCCTCACAGAAGACCCAGCTTCTGGGGAAGCTTTTGCCAGAAGCTCATTTTCTTGGTTTTCATATTTTTATTTATTTTCTACTTTTATTTTTTTAATTAATTAATTAATTAAATTAGTAACTAGGTTAATTATTTAGGTTAATTAGATAATTTCACAAATAAATTTTTCCATGCTTTTTAATTAACTTAATTAGTCTAATTTAGGTTAATATTCCTTAATTCTTTTTCTTAATTAAATTAAAATCAATTAGAATTAGGTTTTTTTTCTCACATAAACTCTAAATTTCAAAACACCAAAAATATTAGGACGTAGCTTCTCTTCTGCTATTTATTTTTCTTGCATTTTAAATTCTAGAAAGGATGTATAGGTTGCAAGTTTTTATCACGTAATAGCATAGATTTACATTCCCGCCTTTACTTTCCGCACCCCTATTATGTATCTTCCCCAAAGCCATGTAATAACGTAGGACCTTTACATTTCCACAATTTACTTTCTGCACTTATTAACTACTAGTAATTAGGTGTGTATGGCAAGATTAACTTAATCAATCTAAATCACTAATCACAAGATAAATATCTGAAAATAACACACTCTTTTCACAGATGCACCGCCCTTAGGGTATCCTCTCTCGTTGCCTTACGTAACATTGGTCACGTCCCTCAAGCGTAGGATATCTTAGCACAACTGCCTACAATATATCATCGTAGTCCCTTCGACTTAAAAGATCATAGTCCCTCAATGTTGCCTATGAATACATGATCTCGTCCCTCGGTTGTTGCCTACGAAAATAATGATCGTCCCTACGAATGTGCTAGGATATCCCAACAAATTGCCTTCTATGACCATCCGATGTCCCTTCGAATGTCCCTTTACATCCAACGGATAGAGTTACCTTCCAACTAATGGTATGGATAGCGCTACCCTAAAGGAAAGCAAAATAACACGGAAACGACCATTTTGAGTGGGTAAAATAAGTCTCTTTTGCTTGCTCAATAAAAACACTCTTCACACCTCACACTTTTCAAAAACTTTTCAAAACACTTTGTATACATTCCAGCGTGAATCATTACAAAGTCTTTTTCCAAAAACAAAACATTTCCAAACACTTCATATACATTCTAGGTTAATCATTACGAAGTCAAAGCGAAATGCCTTTTCAAAAAATCTTTTCAAACACACACACAAGAACATTTTAAAGTGAGCTAAAGCAATTAAGAGCCCGTAGATAACTACGGATGGAAATGGTGCTAACACCTTCCCTTTTCATAACCACCTCCCTTACTCAGAATCTAACGAAGGTCTTTTCCTGTTTTTTCGCCTTCCCTTTATTGGATAAAAGAAAAGTCGGTGGCGACTCTTGCTATCCGCAACATTTGCAATCAAATGCAAAACAAACAAGTCAGTTCTCCCACCGTGTTACAGATCCCTTACTTCGAAGAATCACTTTTGATCACATCCCACGAGAAGAGAATTAGTTGACAGACGCATTAGCTACCATGTCATCTATGTTCGAGGTCAGATGGGACAACGAAGCTCCCCAAATTACTATTGAAAGACTAAACGAACCAGCCTACTGTTGTGAACTTGATACCGAAGGAACAAAAGAGAAACCTTGGGTCTACGAAGTGAAGAGGTATCTCGAGGCTCAGGAATATCCCGCAGGGGCATCTGTCAATGATAAGAAATTCTTAAGAAGATTCGCCTCCAAATTCTTTCTCAGCAACAACATCTTATACAAGCACAATCACGACTTGTGCTTACTCTGCTGTGTAGATCAGAAAACAGCGGAACGAATCATGGAAGAGTTACATGAAGGCGCATGCGGTACCCACTCCAGTGGACCTATAATGGATAAAAAGATTTTAAGAGCAGTTTACTATTAATCCACCATGGAAGATGATTGTTACCTCCAGTCCCATTGAATGTTCTGACCGCTCCGTGGCCTTTTGCAATGTGGGGCATTGACATGATTGGAGAGATCAAACCCACCGCTTCCAATGGACAATCTTTCAACCTTGTTGCTATTGATTACTTAACCAAATAGGTAGAAGCAGCCTCGTCCGCATTTGTTACCAAGAATGTTGTGGCTCGATTCATCAAGCATAATCTTATCTATCGGTATGGCGTCCCCGAAAGGATTATCACGGACAATGGTACCAATATCAATAACAAAATGATCACCGAAATCTACATGCAGTTCAAGATTAAGGATCGCAACTTTTCTCCATATTGGCCAAAAATGAACGGCGCAGTGGAAGCCGCCAACAAGAATCTCAAGAAGATCATACAGAAGATGACAGTTGTAACGCCCGTTTTATTAAATATTATATTATATTAATATTTTTGAATTATCGTTTGACGATTGTTTTGGCGACAAAAATAATTATATTAATTGGTATATCTATTAATATATTTAGCGACATTTTGTTCGGTTCGGTAAAATATTATTCGGACCGATATTTAATTCCCCGGAATTTTATTTAACAAATTAAGTTAATAATATAATTAGATGTTATATTTAGTGTATTAAGAATAGATGAGGGGTATGTGAGCAATTTACTTAAGTTGGCTAGTAAGACATAGGTTATATAAAATCATTTCCTCCACCCATTTCCAAACACAACACAAAAACACAAGTTGAGAAGTTTGGAGAAAAAGCTAGGGTTTTGGTTGAGGAAGAAGAAGAGAGCAAGAAGAAGGGCAAGGCTTGGCTTGAAGAACCATCAAGAATACTCAAAGCTTTCTAGGTAAGGGGTTTGATTTCCATTTCATTTAGTTAGGGTTTGATGGATTTAGTTTGAATTGGGAGAAAAATTGATAGATAGTTTATAGAGTTGTGTTGGGTGATTGTTGAAGGGTTTAGAAGATTTGAATTTGGTGTAGAAAATATGAGTGTTGTTGTTAGTAGGATGGTATAGTATGTAATGAAAATAGAAATGAAATAGGAATGAAAATGGAAAGGGAAACTTATCAGTAAAACTGCAAAACAGAAAAAAAAATAGAAACTATAACATACAGAAGAAAACGCAGGGTAATGGAAAAACAATGGAGGAATGGAACAAGGAGGGGGAGGCGCCCACCTCCACTTGGTGGGGAGACCGTACCCCTATGAGGCAACCGCCTCCAATGGTTTAGAACAATGGGGACGTGCATCCCCTTATGTGTGTAGGGAGAGTTTTGTGTTTCTTAGTGTCAGTAAACTTGTTTTTCTGCTTTTTCAAATGAATTTCTTGCATCTTGTAATAGCCTCTGCTTTTTTGAAATATGCCAATTCCACCTAGTAGCATTTGGTAACCATAAAATATAATTAGGGATAAGATAGCCGATTAAATTTAGAACCCGATTATGTTCGATTTTTTCGGTTTCGACGACGAGCAAGTTGTCAATTCAACGAAATTGACGTGCTAGATAAGTTTGACGTGTAGAATCATACCCCAATTTTAACCTAATATACCACCTTACATTTGCATTATTGCATCACTATGTCGTAATGTAATTAATCGTGTAGCTTCCATGTGTCAAAATTAGGGTTTCATCAATTTTTCATCCGATTCAAGAGGCAATCAATTAGGGTTTGAGTTTCATGCACCTCAATTGATCTATCTTGATCAAACCATCAACCTCGATCTTCGGATATCCAACTTTTCTCATGATCTATCGAGGCCAATTAGGGTTTTATCGAGGATAAGCAATCACCGATTTTCGATCAATGAATGGCTTTTTGTGGAGATTGATCTTCATATCTTCAATACAACATCTTGACCTAATTTCGGATTCAAAACATCACAAAAGTTCACAAAATTCATCACCAATTTCGGATCATCGATGAAATTTTTGCCGAAAAGTCAAACTTTGACTTTTGGTCAACTTTTTCAAGATAAAACTTTTCCATCATCAAAATACTTCAAATAATCCATCATGATCATAAAAATCAAGAAATTTGGAAAAGTCAACAAAGTCAAAATTTCAACACTTAGAAAATTTTTCAAGTGTTAAAATTTCACATTTTCCAAACTTCATGGCATTTTTCACATAGTTCCATTTGGAATTAGAAAAACTCAAAACATGAAAGTTGTAGCCCTTGAAACAAGCTTTCAAAATGTCCAAGAACTTGCAAATCCATGGTGTCTAGCTATACTTTTGATTTTGAAACATAGAGCTCCAAAAACATGGATTTTCAAGTACAACTTTCAAAATTACAAGTCATTTTTGATTTTTTTCTTTCTAGAAGCCATGCCACCTAGCCAAGAGGGATAGAGCTGATAAAAATCAGATGGGAAGTAATTATGATGGGATAAGATCAAGTTGAATTATTTAACCATGGTTAAAAGGAAGCTTCCTTTGCATTTATGGCAAAAAATGACTTTCTTGCCCTCTAAGGCAAGTTGTCCAAATCAAGCCAATCTTTTTGCTTGCCATTCGAAATCTTGACCTATAAATAGAGGTTTTGCCATTTGAAACTACACCAAAGCTATGCCAAACAAGCTTTTCTTTCTTAAAATTCAAGTAACATAGTTCAATTTGAGAATTCTTGCATTTTTCAAAACTTATGAAAGAACATGAGAGATTTGGTGTCTAACATGTCATAAACATCATTTAGAACTGGTTTGAAACTTAAAATCAAACTAAGAAACACCAAAACAGATTTGCATTTCAAAATTTCAAAGGTTGCAAAATTGCCTTATCATTTAATTGGCTGAGCTAATCTTGTGACTCAAACATCATCAACATACTCCATATGGATGATGATCATAACCTTGACTTGTAACACCTCTAACATCGATTCGAGTTTCACTTTGAAGCAAATGCAGGTGGACTTGGTTGAATGATCCAGCAAATTGAGGGAGCGTACCATCCTCACACGATCCTTGAAGTCCACCGGTGCTATAGCAATCATTAATCTGGAAACACTCCATTGAAGATTTCGACTTCAAGAGGTATGTAGCTCAACTCGAACTCCTTGATTTTTTTCAGTTCAAAAATCTCTTGGTTTTGTTTTGCACCATCACGATCATTAACTCTCAATCAATGGCTTAATTCCATAACCATACACGATTTCAATTTGATTTTAAAGAATTAGGGTTCTTTTTTTCGGTAATTTAATCATGTTAAACCAAAATAAATGAAATTAAACCACATCATCATGTTCCTGGTTAAATTTCGATCAAGTTTGATGTTTACATCGAGCAATTTCATTGAGAAACAAAGAAACCATGGGCGATTGAAGGATCGGGAAGAAGAAGGTGATGGTTTTTCAATTCAAATACAAGTTTATAATATTATAACATGGTTTGAAATCAATACACGGATGTATTGCCCCCAACGGTTGCCAGCCTCTTAAGTCATTCCTTGTTACGTGCCCAATGGTCCGGTTCGAGTAGCCTTGGGACCATTTTTAAATTTTTCATTTTTTCTTCATTTTTTTTCAAACTTTGACTTTTCAAAACCCAATCAAAACTCCTCATTTTGAGGTGATTTTTGTACACTTGTCAATTAACATATCTATTTTATGATAGTGTCAAAAAATTAAAATACTTTCATCGATTATATTTTTATCGAGCGAACGATACTTTTGAGTACTTTTCAAAGCACTTTCAAAGTTTTCAAACTTTCAAGCCCGATTTTTTTCCAAACTTTTCACAAGTATATTTCACTTTTCAAAACACTTTCCAGATTTTTTTTCAAAACTTTTCATCAAACTTATATTTTTTCCATGATCGATCCGATTGGACGATAAAAAACTCGCTTTTTTCGAATTTTTAATCGATCGTGGGTTTTACTGTAAGTCCCAAAATTTTTTATGTATACATATTTCCTTGTACATATCTAATTTTTTATGTACATACCAATTTCATTCGTATATATGTATACCTTTGTAAATACTGGCATGCATAAATCGTTGCTTGTTTTGCTTGTATATAATAATACCATTGGTATTAAAAGGAGCATTATTCGGTGAAACTGCTTTTAAACCAATGGGCTTCCTTATGGTGTATGTCCTAACCCTCCTATGTACATCCATCTCTCCTCGTATATAAATACTGCTCGTGTACATATTTACTTTCTTGTACACCTTTAAACTTGTAAATAATCGTTACGCTTTTAAACGTTCGTTTACACACACTTGTTTATATTTCCTTCATAAACTCTTGTAAATAAATATCATGCATCGTTTATATTTCCTTCATAAATTTCGTGAATAAACTTCATGCACTTGTTTATATAACTGCTAGTTATAAC
Source organism: Vicia sativa (assembly GCA_021764765.1). Classification (NCBI taxonomy): domain Eukaryota; kingdom Viridiplantae; phylum Streptophyta; class Magnoliopsida; order Fabales; family Fabaceae; genus Vicia; species Vicia sativa. The sequence continues at coordinate 250,525,444 of CM038792.1, forward strand.
ATAACAACTAGTCTAACCAATAGGTTCCCACATTGTTAGCCTCCTCTTGGGCTTTGTACAAGGTAACTCATTTCATCTCGAGTTTTTCCTCTTAGGCTTTATATAAGAAAACTCATTCATCTCGAGTTTAGATTCCGCTTAGGCTTCATATAAGACAACACTCCTCTGAGTCGACCTCCTCTCGGCTTCGCTCAAAAGAACTCCTCATTGAGTTTAGCCTCTCTTGGGCATCAAACAAAGAAAGAGACCAGAAATCTTAAATGCCTCCTATTGCGCCCAATACAAAGAATCACCTGCGTTAGGATAGAACCCGAGAGTATAATTTCCTGAAATTGCTCTTAATCCTAAGAGGATGGTTTCCTGGTGAAACCCTTTTAAAGCCAAAGCCAACCATACCCTATAGCTTCCTCGAGCTTCATACAAGGACCTCGATGACCCCTAATGCCTCCTCTGGGCTAACAATACAAGGACCCATGGGCTTCTTAAAAGCATTCCCCAATCCAATCAATTTCTCCTAGATTTAGACATTTATCATCTCTATGGAAGAAGTATCTCATCTATCCCATCACATACAATCAAAAACTTTTCAAACTCTTTTCAAACAAAAACATCTCTTAATCAGAAGTGGTAACGCTTGTACACTCAAGCAAAACACCCAATGCTTACAATTAAAAGATTCATCTTTTTCAAACATCTTTCTTAAACTCGTAAGTGGTAACGCTTGTACACTCAAGCAAAACACCTATAACTTACAACGAAAGATTTAATCAATCAAACTTTTCAAAATGTATGTGATGAAATAGATTAGATACATTTTTCATTAAGATGACATTTGTCTGTGTCTCTTACTAACATCCCGTTGCTTCCACTAGCATAAGTGGGAACTACGATTGCTTTGACTTTCTCAAAATCCTTTTGAGAATACGTAGGCACAAGGTCTCATCCTTGGCGAGCAAATTTCTTCCTCCCTCAAACCAAACAATCCATAGATCCCTTTAGATCCGAGCTACAAATGCTCGATTCCCATTAAGGATATGTATGTATGAAGATCCAAAGATCTTTGCGTAACACACAATAACAAAACCTAGGATCCCACATAATCTTCCCTTCTTAAAATCCAAAGGAGAAACTTTCCCAATCATAGAAATAGCAATTAAAACACACAAACATATCAAACATATTCATATATAAAGTTATGGATAACCATATATATTTAGGGTGCTCCATCTATTCCCTTTATATAACAAACCCCTTACCCGAATCTCCCAATGCGCTATGCCTAGTTCACGCTAGTCGTAATGCATATCATATCAATTGAGGGTATTGCGCCTTTTCCCTTTTCATAATCATTTTTCTTGTGTTGAAAATAATAAAGCTTGATGCTCATGCATCTTTATAAACAAATCAAAAGAGTAAATCGTTTGAGCGGAGAATCAATTCTATTCGATTCCTCGCTGGCCACTTTTAACGCGAACAAAAAATGGCGACTCTTTGGGAGTACGCTAAATTTTGATTTTCAAAAATGTGACTCGCTCAAGAGCACCAAGCTTTTTGTTTTCAAAAGAAAAAAAGGGGTTAAGCTTTCATATGTGCATATGTTTGTTTTTCTTTATTATGTGTTTTCGCGATTTCATCTGATGAAAAGAAACCTAACCCTTGAAGAAACATTTTAAGATCTAGGTGGGGTATAGTCCTATTAACTTGTGAGAAGTCTCAGATTTACGAGTTAATTTGAGATCCTCTCTCAATGGAGGTTGTTTTGGGAGTATTTGTGTTTAGCAAGTATTTGCGAAGACATTTTGCTTTCAAAAGAACTTACGGTCGAGTGGTCAGAGAACACATAACCCATCCTCGCCATTTAGATGTAGTGTAAATTATTCAGCGTAAGCTTAGAATAATTGTCATGCGAGACTACGATCAAGGTAGTTTTTTTGAAAATATTATTGGACTTCGAGTATTCAACAAATCCGATAATATTTCAAAGAGAAGCTGAGCCTCAGACATCGCAGAGAACCCGCTTCATAGATGAATAAGCCCTTAGAACTTATCCACGCTTTGATTTTTATCGCTGGCCTCATGCTCGTGACTTCAACGCTTGACCTGTGTATAACTACTAACCATGTTTGTAGCATTCATGCATTCATTCAAAACTTCACTTCTCTTCCCATTTCCAAAGAATTTAGAGATTTTTCTTTGTAAATATTTTAGGTTAGAGTGATGGACGCCGAGGAAGATTCACCAAGAGATACAGCTTTAGAATTTCGATGTAGGAAAGTTGAAAGAGTTAGCATCCTTGTTAGAAGATCTCTTTGATTTTAAAACGCTATGGAACTTTTTAACAACCTAACACTAACGTTGATGAAGGACTTCTCAAAACTTTCATTCAGCCACGATCCATTTATCGCTGTTTACTTTCCCGACTATTAGTTGATGCCTACTTTGAGTACGCACACATCCTAGGTATCTCAAGATCGAAAGTGCCTTTCAATGGTTTGGAAGCCATTCTAAGTCACCACCATTGCAACAATGACTCATTTAAAGAAACTGAGATAGAAAAAACCTAACTACCAAAGGAAAACTCTTAGGACTAACTTCAAAGTTCCTAATGGAGAAGGCTCTTAAATTGCCGTAGTATGGTAGTGCTTTGAAGCTATTTTAGCTTTACTCATCTATGGATTGGTGTTGTTTCCTCAACGTCCCAAGTTTCGTTGATATCAACGCCATAAGGATTTTTCTCGATTGGAAATCCTGCTCCCACTTTGCTTGGTGACACGTATTTCCATTCATCATAGGAATCGCAAGGAGATGGAACTATTGTGTGTCAAAATTGCTTTTTCAAATGGATTGTCTCACACTTGCCTAAATCTCCTATCTTCCGCGAAAACAAAGACGATTGGCTGGTCAAGAAGACTCATGTCTCTTACGAATCATTTATATCCATTGGTATACCTTGGCACAAATGAGATGGAAATCATTGAAAGTTGTGGAGAATTTGCCAACGTACCTCTATTAGTAATAAAGGAGGATCAACTACAACCCATTCGCAAGTACGCCAACCTGGCACAAACTCTAGTAAACCTCTTGGTTTTATAGTAGAGAGCTACTTTATCATGAAGGGAGGATTCCCAAGGTTTGAAAGTTTAATGAGCTTGGCATCACATCCGAAGGAAGGAAAAAGGTAATGCAAGGAATTGTGTAGCCATGGAAATCTATATTTCTTGGTGAAGAAAAGAGCAAAGGAATTTCAATGCCTTATGCTTATGAGGAACCCATGTTCTCTCAACTTCCAAATCAACAATTTTTCCCTCGAGACTATGGGAGAATACCAAGAAGCTTTGGCCAAGATGAGGCTTGAGAAAAGGCTTTGAAGACAAGTTCTTAAGACCTGATCTCGAAACGAGAAGCTTAAGAAGGTGTCAAAGATCATGAAAATACGCCTACTTCCAGGATGAATGGCTCATGGAGAAAGATGAGAAGATTCGCGTAAAGATTACGCGATCAAAAGATACATCAAAGAAAGGAAAAGAAAGCTTGAGGAAATGACAACCAGCGATCCCGCCTCCCGACGAGTGGAAGAAAGTCATTAGCAAGCTTAAAGTCGAGAAAGTCGAATCGAAAGCCTACTATGGAAGGAAATTCAGTTAAAGCTACATCAAGCCTTTGGATCTTCATCCGATGAGGATTTATTAGTTAGTTTAGATTGTAATTTATCATTTATTTTATCATTGTGTGAGCTATGCTCAAAAACAAAATTGTTGTAATCTTCTTTCAATAATTAATAAAATAAGTGTTTTCCATCCAAATATTTGCCGAAATTCTCTTTTAGCGTAAATTCTTGGAAATCTTTTCTTTACATTCATAATCATGCATCATACTTTGCACATCGAGTTTGTTGTTTAGAGTCCGATCTTTCGGAATTTTTCCGTAGGAAAAGATCGCCAAGTCAGTCGTGTCTTAGAGTTTCTCGACCACGCCCACGTACCAACTCGAACATACAATACTGCTCAAAAAGAAGGAAAATAATGGAAGGCTTTGAGCAAGAAAATGTTGAGCTTCAGAGTACGGTGACAACACTACAAGAAGAGGTGGAGAGACTCACTTCTTTGGTAAGTTCATTGGCAATCGCCAAGAAAGTCGCAACAACGCGTAGTCAAAATCAAGCGGCGATTTCGTAGATCACTACTCCGGCTTCAACTGCAGCGTAGTTCACTCTTCAAGATGCCGGTTATCCATGGGCATGCCTTTCAATTTCTGCATCGATTTCGCCAACCTACTTTGTACAAACAACCACGCTTGAAATCCTACTTTGCAACTCAACACCTACTCCACGCATGGAGTAACTTTTCCGAAGTTACTATGACGGTTTTCAACCGATCATGATTAACCCAATTTTCAGAGTTCACACTACTACGTATGAAGAAGTCCACCATAGTCCAGCGACAACACGAACTCGGGCCGATGGATAATTCCGCAATGCCCATAAGATGCAATTTGAGATTAAACAATCCGTGGAAAGGAATTGTTTGGGAAGAACCCATGATTTGTGCCTAGTTCCTCGTAAGGATACCAGAAATTCAAAGTCCTCGACTTTGAAAAGTATAAAGGAAATTCCGTCCACGAGCCATCTTACTATGTACGCCAGAAAATGTCTACGCATAACGACAATCACCAATTGCTAATTCACTATTTCCAAGACAGCCTCACCAGGTGCAGATCAAGTGGTACATAGGGCTAGATAGGCGAATATCCGCATTTTCAATGACCTAGGCGAAGCCTTTGTCCAACAAAGACAATTCAACTTGGACATGGCTCCGATCGAGATCAACTCCGCCCATGTCTTAGAGGGAAAAGAGACATTCAAAGAGTACGCCCAACGTTGAGGGAAATTGTCGCCAAGTCAACCCAATTGCTAGAGGAGAAGGAAATGACCATTTTACGAACGAATGATTGCCAGGCATTCCTGAGATTTCACCGAGATGGTAAGCATGGGAATGCGACTAGAGGAAGGAGTCTCAACAGACGCCTGGTCAAAGAAATAGGATCTTCCAAATGAACTAAGAGGGTTGGAACCGCTTTTCCAAAGAAAAGGAACATGACATAGGAATGGTATCCCGAGGAAACCACGAAAGAATGTCACCGACAACAACAGTAGCTGCCATAGCACCCATGTTAATACAAGCTCAAACACGTGAATTGTCTCCAGCCCAACAAACTCAATACCATAAAGAAGCTCAATAATTAACAATCGTAACTAGCGCTTCTGTCTCTGAATTTGACCAATTCAATGACGCATACGTAACTATATCCCGCATTAATAGAAAGGAATCTTGTGCAAACAAGGTCACCACCTCCTAGACGTAAAATCACCATGGTGGTACAAAATGACGGATCTTGCCCTTTTCATCAAGGGGCACCGGGTCATGATCTTGAGCATGCATAGCTTAAAAGTCAAGTACAAAGGTTAGTAAGGTCTAATATTTCCTTTAGAAATACAATCCAAACGGCAAGCAAATCCACTTCCCAACATATAGTGGACATACCGTGAATTTGATACTAAGGAATATAATCGTATCTTATCACGGATGTGAATCGATAAGAGAAAGCTTGGTACAACTCCATTACGATAAGTATAATGGGTGCTTTCACTAAACACGATTACGCTGGCGGCGTAACTGCCAAGGATTTTCGAGGGTGTCCAAACCATAAGAGCGTATATTCAACGATTACTAGACATTGGTGACATATGATCTTCGTAAATGAAATGACTATGACGTGAATATGGTAGGGCATTTTCCGCATGAGCTTTAGTCTCGTATATCAACTCGAAATTCTCAAGTAAACGCCATCCCTCGCTTCAATATGCCCAAGCATGTGATTGAATATAACGGTTCAAACATTCCAGAGTTTCTTGGTGATTTGCTTACCCGTCCGCTCCATACATTCAAACAAAGCAATTCCTTATCAATACAATGCAACGATAGAAGATGGGAAGAGAACCCCATGCCAACTCTTCCACCTAATGTTAACATAACTAGATAGGACGAGTAATAATGGAGTGGACGGTACATACTCCGCTTGCCCCCAAAGCAACTCGTTGTTCCCGTTGTTAGCAAAATCCAGCTTAATACATCGCCCGAAAATCCACGAGGATTCCCGTTGATAATCCAAACATAAATGTTGGACCATCTGATGGAACCAACGTCAACGCAGATTTCGATGAAATTTTGAAGCTAATCAAGAAAAGCGAATACAGAGTTGTGGATCAGCTGATGCAGACTCCCTCTAAGATTTCAATACTATCTCTAGTTCTGAATTCCGAAGCTCACCGAGAAGCTTTGATGAAAGTGCTAGATCAAGCTTATGTAGATCAATAACGCGACTACGTAATCAATTTGGAGGAATTGTAGGCAATATAATACTTGCAACAATTTAAGCTTCAGTGATGAGGAACTCCCAGAAGAAGGGAAAGATCACAATTTGGCTCTGCATATCTCGATGATTTGCCAATCAGACTCCTTGTCCAATGTATTAGTAGATACCGGTTCATCCTTAAATGTAATGCCAAAACAATTTTGCTCGCTTTGTCTTACAAAGGAACACCATGAAATTCAATGATATAGTGGTAAGAGCCTTCATGGGTCAAGGAAATCATATTGAAGTCGATCTTCCAATGACGATTGGTCCGCATACCTTCCAAATCACCTTCCGTGTCATGGATGTGCTACCGCATAATTGTTTGCTAGAAGACCATGGATCCACGTAAGGAGCAAAGGACATCCATCCATCAAAACTAAAGTTCACATAAATGGAAGCTAGTAACCATCATTGGTGAACAAGCCTTTAATAAGCTATTTATCCAAATTTTCATCACCAACAACGTTGAAGGGACACGCTTCCCGGACATCCGTTAGAAGATGAATCTACAAGCAAAAGTAGGTCATCTATCTCCTCTTACAAAGAAGCGGCAAGATAGTGAAAGATGGTAATGTCAAGGTTGGGGACAAGTAATAAAACTGGCCAACAACGAGACAAAGGCTCGGACTCTAAGTTTGCTCCAAGATTTCCTAAAGACAAGCAAAGGGATGAAGCTTCGCCAATCGTAGAAGTATTCCATGTGGGGGGTTTTAAACCTCGTTCTTCAAGAGGTTAACGCTCTACCAATGAAGGTGATGAAGACGATCTCTCCGGATCCGAAGAGGAGCACTTATCTAAATATGTGTCTCAAGAAGAATCAGACGCATTCTCTATCCTCCGATCTGACCAATTCAAAGGCATGTCCCACAAAAGAATGAAAATCCACCGTCCTTTGAAGTTTGGGATACCTTGGGAGAACCAAGTGGAAAGTTTGACTACATGGTGAAATACATCATACCGTAAAGCTCAAAAATCAAATTGAAGACATCCGCACCAATCGGATGGGGTGATTCTTTTGAGTATCCTAGTCAACCGTAAGAGGTGTACATCTTCCCGATCTCATCAACCAATTGAGGTTCCGAATGAAGATCTCTCGCTTTAACGCACCGTGGAGTTTGCTTAAACCGCATCTTAACTATCACTACATCAACGTAATCATCAAGATCAGGTACGACTTTCGATACGAATTGAAAGTATCACCGACAATGAGTCTTTTCACTCAGAAGATTGGAGAATACATCCCCAGAATTCAACGCAAATGCCAATAGAAAGTACATATGCTGTATCCCATGCTTCTCGATCTGTCCATCAAGTAGAAGAAGATCGCTTCAAGAAGACAAAAGGCAAGGTCAACCGTCCAGAGTCTTCAAAGCCTGTTCGACCAACGACCAAAGTCTATTCAAGAACTAAGCCAAGTGGAAAACTACCAGAGTACCTCGACTTCCAAGGAGTTCGCCACTATTGGAAGCCTGCTGAAGTTCAGACCAATGTTCATAGTTCTAAGTAGTTTATCTTTGCTTTTGTTTTGAACTCCTCGCCAAAGTAAGAGATGTTTTATAGGGTTTAACTTTTAAATAATTTCTCTTTGTCTTGCCCAAGACAAATGAGTTTGTATTTTAGGGCCTCGCTTCATATTGTGAATCATAAATAAAACGCGTTGTTTTGATTCCACATTGTGTTTGTTTTTCGCTTTACCCTTTCTTGAAATGATAATCCTAAAAACATAATAAAATCTTCAAAAAAAATCGACACACTTTGCATTAACTTTTTAAAAAATAAATACAAAAAAGAAAGAAAAGTTAATTAATCAAACATAAATCAAATATGCGATCATAGATGGACAAATCCATTGAAAGCAATAACTCTATGCTCTCTCCCAACTTTGAAATCCCCAAAGTGAAGTCGCCGAGGAAGAAGTTGAAGAAGAGATCCGGATGAGATTTCTCGAACTTAAGCACCTAAGAAAGAATCATTCAGCCTCACAGTGCCTTTGAAGCAATTAACTTGGGATCCGAGGAAGACAAAAAGAAGTAAACATCGGAGCTCTACCGATGTACAAAGGTCAAGAGCAAACCGATAAATCTTCTCAAAGAATATGTTGATGTGTTCGCTTGGTCTTACCAGATGCGAGTTTAGATACCAAAGATCGTGGAGCATCATTTGCCGTTAAGACCGGAGGTCCACCAAAACAAAGATCGAGAAGAGTTCACCGGACATGGTCGACAAAATCAAAAAGGAAGTTCAAAAGCGACGCCGGTTTCCTCGTCACTTGAATATCCTCAATGGCTAGCCAACATAGTACTTCGCTCCAAGAAAGACGGAAAGGTCGAATGTGTGTTGACTACCGGATTTGAACAAAGCAAGTCCAAAGATGATTTCCACTACCACATATCGACATTAGTGGATAGCACCGCAAAGTTCAACGCCTTTTCCTTCATGGACCTTCCCGCTACAATCGATCAATCTCCAAGACATGGAGAAGATCATCATCACGCCATGAGGCACTTTTTGCTACAAAGTAATGTCGTTGATTAAAGAATGTGTATGCAACTTACCAAAGGGCGACTACTCTCTTTCATGACATGATGCATAAAAGATCAAGTCTACGAGATCGACATGATAGCAAAGTCTGACACCGAGGAAGAGCATATAGAAAATCTCTTGAAGTTGTTTCAGCGACTAAGAAAATTTCAAATTGCTCAATCCTAACAAATGCACCTTTGGGGTAAGATCTGGAAAACTCCTAGGTTTCATTGTCACCAAAGAGGTATTGAAGTTGACCCCGACAAAGTCAAGGCTTCAAGAAATGCTGCGCCACATACGTAAAAGCAAGTAAGAGGATTTCTTGACGTTTGAATTACATCTCCGTGATTTATCTCTCAAATGATCACTGCATTGTGGGCCGATATTCAAGCTTCTCCGCAAAAATCAAGAGGTTGTGGATGTAAGATTGCCAAAAAGCGCTTGATAAAGATTAAGGAATACCGTCAGAACCACCGATATCGATTCCTCCAATGAAGGAAGACCGTTAATCATGTACCTTACCGTGCTAGAAGATTCCATGGATCGCATGCTTGGACAAAGAAGATGAAACCTGTAAGAAGGAGCATGCCATCTACTACTTGAGTAAAAGTTCACTGATTGTGAAACTCACATCCATGCTCGAGCATGTCAGGCTTTGGTGTGGGCTTCAAAACGCTCCGCCAAAGACATGATCAATCACACGACTTGGTTAATTTCAAAATGGATCCAATCAAGCACGCTCTTTGAAAAGCCCGCCTTTAACAGAAGAATTGCTCGATGGAAGATGCTATTATCCGAATATGACATCCGCATCCGTGCTCAAAAGCGGTCAAAGGAAGCATTCTCGCCGATCACTTGGCTTATCAACCGATCAACAAATACCAACTCTCAAGTTCGATTTCCCGACGAGGATGTTATGTACTTGAAGATGAAAGATTGTGACGAACCGCTACCCGAGAAGGTCCTCGATCCGTAATCTAGATGGGGCTTAATCTTTGATGGAGCAGTTAACATTTTTGGCAACGGAATTGGGGCGCCATCATCACTCCCGAGGGTTCTCATATCCCGCTTTCTCCGCCAGCATTACTATTTGATTGCACCAACAACATCGCATATGAAGTTTGTATCATGGGTATCGAGGAGCCATCGACTTAAGGATCAAGATCCTTGACATATATGGAGACTCACCTTGTGATCAATCAAATCAAAGACAAGTATGAAACTCATCATCTTGGCTTGATTCTCTTACGAGATTATGCAAGACGCTGTTGATTCTTCAACAAAGTGGAACCGCATCATATCCTCGAGATCGAATCGAATGGCGTACGCCTTGGCTACTCTATCTTCCATGTTCAAAGTCAACGATTGAATGATATGCCTAAGATCCAGATCGACGCTTTGAAAGACCCGTGATATGTGTTTGTAAATCGAAGCTTTTCGATGATAAACCGTGGTTTCACGACATCAAACGCTTCCTTCAAACTCGAGAGCCCACTGCATCGTACAAAGATAGGAAAACTCTAAGGAGGCTTTCTAGAAATTTCTTCCTGAATGAAGATGTGCTATAAAAGAAATTTCGATATGGTCTTGCTCAGATGCCGATAGACATGAAGCAAACACAATAATCCATGAAGTTCATGAAGGATCCTTTGAACCTATTCAAATGGGCATGCAATGTCCGTAAAAATCTTGAGAGCGGGATACTATTGGATATCGATGGAATCGATTGTCAAACACGCCAAAAGATGTCATAAGTGCGATCTACGCAGATAAGATCCATGTGCCAACGACACTACTCAACGCTCTCTCCTCTCCGTGGCCTTTCCATGTGGGGCATCGACATGATCGATGATTGAACCAAAAGCGTCCAATGGACATCGCTTCATTTTAGTAGCTATTGATTACTTCACCAAATGGGTCGAAGCAGCATCTTACGCCAATGTCACAAGACAAGTGGTGAGGTTCATCAAGAACAACCTCATTTGTTGATATGGAGTTCCGAGTAAGATCATTACAGACAATGGATCAAACTTGAACAACAAAATGATGAAAGAACTATGTGAGGAATTCAAGATTGAGCATCATAACTCATCTCCTTACCGGCCAAAGATGAATGGCGCCGTTGAAGCTGTCAACAAGAACATCAAAAAGATCGTCCAGAAGATGGTCGTCACCTACAAAGACTGGCACGAAATGATGCCATTTGCTCTGCATGGGTATCATACTTCAGTACGCACTTCAACAGGGCAACTCCTTTTCTCTAGTATACGACATGGAAGTGCTGTTCCCGTAGAAGTTGAGATTCCGCAATGAGAGTTCTCATGGAAACTAAGTTATCTGAGGCAATGGTGTCAGCGATACGACTCACTGAACTTAATCAAGAAAAGCGCCCGAACCTCCGTGTCATGGACAATTATATCAAAGAAGGATGAAGAAAGCCTTCGACAAAAAGGTCCGACCTCGTGAATTCGAGAAGGAAACTCAGATTAAAAAGATTCGTCTTTTCAACCGCATTCTAGGGGCAATGGACTCCTAATTACGAAGGCCCATACATCGTAAAAGAAGCTTTTCTCGGCGGTGCTATAACTTCACAACCATGGACGGTGATGAACTCCCGCATCCCGTGAATGCTGATGCAAGTCAAGAAATACTTTGTCTAAAAACAAAAGAACAGCTTGGTAAGTCGAAACCCGAAAAGGACGGGTTAGGCAAAATGAGCGTTCCGTGGACCGAAACCTAAAAGGCCCGTGCAAAAATTAGAGACAATAAATGTAAATTATCCTGGTAGATTGAAACCGAAAAGGCAATCTAGGAAAAAGGATAAAATGACAAAGTAATCGAATCATTCAGACATTAATATGAAGAGTCTTCCTCAACGGATCTTCAATCAAATCTTCCAAGCAATAAACTACGTTGGAATTCAAAGTTGTTAGATAATAAGTTATTTGCTTTCAATGTAGCCTTTTCCTAATAAATTATCATTTCCAATCTTGTAATAGTTCATGGAATCCTTCTGGCCGATTACCATTCTATCAATAAAATTTGAGCCTTGTGCCTTTTTGTTTGCAATCCTTGCTTTATTCTTGCTTTGCAAAATAACGCTTTTTATTGTGAAAATCACTTTTGAAACTAAAAAGGTTTTTAAATGAATTTTACTTCAAAGTTTTGAAATAAAGCTTAAATTTTCCTTTGAACTATGAACGTAAAGAACTTCAACGCTTTTCTCCATAAAGTGTTCGATCTCCAAAGATAGAACAAATCACATGTAAGTCTTCTCTCCTGTGCGAGATCATCAGTGATCGGTGTTCTTATCCAAAAGAATTCCCAACAAAGTTGCCAATGAAATGCCTTTTTCGTAAAGTTTAAAGCATGCAACCTGCATTCATCATCAAGAAATGTCTACACATTTCTATAGATTTTGCCGAGTATTTGTTCGAATCGGTGACGTAGTCCTTTTCCCAAATATCCCTTTGTTGTCTTGTCAAGTATCGTCAAGATGCATAGACATTCATGATATTCATCATTCATACATATTAGCATCATTAATGCATTCCTCGTGATTTCTCAAATGTTTGCTTCAACATCACTTGTTTAGGTTGCATTGATTCTCAAGAAAACAAGTGTGGGTATGTCATCTCCAGAGATCATCCCTGCAGAAAAATACATTCTTTTCTTTCTCCTATTCCCACCGAGATCATTCATTGGGAACGAAGTTTCATTGACCTTTTCTTTCCAAATTCCTCGATGAACCTCGCTCTAACCAACTCAGTTTAGATTTCAGTAAAATCTTCCCGCAACAATAAGCAATAGCCTCGACATCTGGTCGCTATCTTCCTTTTTCATCTTGCAACTAATCATGAAACGATTGTTTTCTCAAAGAAGATCAAATCATGAAAGTTCAAGAAATTCCACGTTGTCTCTTCCGCCTAAAAGAAAACCCGTGTCTTTTCAATCAAAATGCCCGCATCTTCTCAAAAGAGAGATCCTTAAAATTATAGCTGGAAAATAGAAACTGTTTGAGATCTGTTTCCATTATTGACCGATATTCACAAGGTCAATACTCAAAGAATTTTCTCAAGAATTACCTTGTTATAGTTATCATTTTTCGATAATTGGTAATATCTTCAGAGCTCATTACTGGGAATTTCCAAAATTTGCCCTCCATCTATTCAAGCATCCTTACTCAAGGATTCTCAAGAGTTGATCATAAACTCTCTCCTAGATAATCAACCCAAACTAGGGTTTGCATCTCTCAAGTCAAGATGGATTTCCAACATCTCCAATGGTCTTTATGCCTTCTCATATGCTTCAAAGATTCTCCATGTCAAGTTTCAAGCCTCAAGTCAAGTTTCCTCGTGCAATTGCTCAGATGGTCGAAAATATTGGACAAAAGTCAATCTGGGTCAATATACACCAAACTTCGATTTTGGTCAAAATCCTCATTTTGAAGTTACATTCATCATTTGATCAAGGGTTGATCATGATTCATCAAGAAAACTCAAGATTTGCTCAAAGGTCAAACTTTCTAAATTAGGGTTTCTAGGTGAAAAGTCAAATCAACTTTGACCTGATCATAACTTTCTCATACTTTCTCAGAAATTTTCCCACCAAAGCTCATTTTGAAGGAAATTCAATTTCTACAACTTCATGTCTCACAAGAATGTCCAAAAATGCTTCATTTGAGAGGTATAGCTCAAAACATTAAGGTGTCATTTTCAAAGTCTACAAAAGTCAACTTTTGATTTGAAGATATATTGAGCATGGTAACTCCAATTGAGATGAAACCAAAGACATTGTTTAGAGGACTCTTAGAGCTTTCAAAAGTCCAAGAACACTAAAAAAATGTGGAAAATTGAGCAAGATACACTATTCGAAGTTGGGCACTTGGACAATTGTACAAAAGGACATTTGGTCAAATGCAAAATTTTCCAAATGGGCCTATAATTTTGATCCAAACTTGTTCATGATGTTATTCTTGACCTATAAATGCTTGACATTGGTAATTTTCTATTTTTGTGATTTATATTTGAATTTTACAACATTTAATTCAAAAAATAAATTATGTAAAATATGAAAATTAGGTTATTTCCTCAATTAAGTTGGATTTATATCTTTCTTAATGTCCAAGAAAGCCCAATACACTTACTATTCGTGCAAGCCATGGTATTGATGAGAAAATCATATTTTCTTCAAAATTTGATTTGTTTTTATTGGAAAATATTTGCACAATCAATAAGCAATCTTTTTTCACTTTTTGCCATCCAATTTTCCTCTATAAATACCAAAGAATGCGCACCAAGGACGAAACCCTAACCCTAAAATCATCCAAAGCTTTGCAAATTTTTTCAAGAAACTTGGAAAATCGACTTCAAAAGCAGCCACTTTCATCCAAACCAACCATTCATTGTCTTCGTGAGGTAAGTTGCGTAAGTATACACTATGTTATGGTTTAAAATGCTTTGACGATGTATATATACATACATATTCAAAACTTTTGATTTTTGCATTTATTATCTCGCTGTGTTTTAATCAATTTCGATGCTTGCAATGTGATCATGAGGTTCCAAGCGATGAGATCGGCGCTGCTCGCGGGACCAACGCCGAATCGTACTTAGCCATTGTTAGGTTAGAGAATGATTTGAATCGGACGGTCGTTATAGTACCTTTTGATCGAAATCAACGCTACCATCATACTCGCCAGGTCGAATTAGTCGATCTGCTTTTGTTTCGCTTAAACGATATGCGTTTTGGTGTGATTTTCGTTGAAGGTTATCGAAGACGACCGGAGTTAGGCTTCTGCTGCTGGACCAAGACCCGGTGAAGGCGCAAGTGGCAACTCATGTGTTTCAATTGGCCCATGTATTTCAAGCTGGCCCGTTACCGACCGTGTTAAAATTCAAATATCCTCGACGTCATCACTATATTGAATTGTTTTCAAATTTTCCAACACCAAATGACACTTGGCCTAGTGGTGATGTCGCTTGTTGGAAGATGCTCCAAAAGGTCCCTTGCTCGATCCACCAGGGCCGTTTTGCTTTCTTTTCTCAAACTCCAAACTTTTCATCTTTTTCTATATTTTCCTATTATTTAATATTTTCATATCATTTTAATTGTTTTCACAATTTTTATTTTTGTACTTAAAATTACCAAAAACATTTATTCTTTTGCATTTACATTCTAAAATGTTTATTTAATTTTATTAATTTAAAAATATAATTTTTGCATGCATATTTATTTTATTTTTTAATTTTGCATTTAATTCACTTTTAATTGCATTTAATTATTAAATCTTTTTCAAAAAATCCAAAAAATTATTTTAATATATTTATCTTATTTCCAGACATATTAATTTTCCCATATTAAAACTTGCATTTTTCTAACATTTTTTCTCTTGTTCGATTCTATATTGTATTTTCCGATCTTTATTCTTTCACTGTGTTGTCTTATTTGGACGTTTTCTTTATCATTTTATCATTCTATTTTTTTCCAATAATGTAACTGCTTATGGGTTGTAATAGTTTTAATTAGGATTTTATTTTCCGTGATTTAAATTATGTATCTGCCCCAAAGCCTGTAATAGCGTAGGTTCTACTTTCCGCACCTTTACATTTCCGCTTACATTCGCATTTTACTTTCCGCACCTTTATCAATTGGTAGTAATTAGGCGGTATGGCAAGATAATAATTGGACATAGCTCACACTAATTTTCAAGATATATATTCTAATTCAACACACTTCTATCACACACGCACCTTTAGGGTAATTCTCGATGCTTTCGATTAAAATGGTCATGTCCTCGAACGTAGAGGTATTCTAGCAATCGCTGCTTTCCAAACAAATCATCATAGTCCCTTCGATACAAAGATCATAAGACCCACGATGTCGCCCGAATACATGATCTTTGACCTCGATTGTCGCCACGAAAAAGATGATAGTCCTTCTGAATGTGCTAGGA
Source organism: Vicia sativa (assembly GCA_021764765.1). Classification (NCBI taxonomy): domain Eukaryota; kingdom Viridiplantae; phylum Streptophyta; class Magnoliopsida; order Fabales; family Fabaceae; genus Vicia; species Vicia sativa. The sequence goes on from CM038792.1 coordinate 250,541,336, forward strand.
TACTTCCTACAAGTTGCCTTCTATGACCATCCGATGTCCCTTCGAATGTCCTGCTGACATCCAACGAATGGAGCTACCTACTAACTAATGGTATGGTTAGCTTATTCTAAAGGAACTGAAGTACAAAAACGACCAATTTCGAGTGTGTAAATAAGTCTTTTTTAGTTGCTTGCTCTAAACCAAATGCTTTTACACCACACACTTTTTTCAAAGTTCAAATTCTTTTTCAAAAACAAATATTTTAACACTTTGTATACATCTTACATGAGTCATTATAAAGTCAAAGCGAAATGCCTTTTCAAAACATCTTTGTCAAACACACGTAAAGCAATTTTAAAAGTGATCTAGAGCAACTAAGAGCCTGTGAGAATAAATCATGGATGGAAAGGGTGCTAATACCTTCCCTTTTCATAACCATTCTCCTTTAACTTAATCTAACTAAGGTCTTTTTTCTCATACTTTACCTTCCCTTAATTGATAAAAATAAAAGTCGGTGGCGATTTTGCTATCCGCACATTTGAATACAAAAATCCTACAAAGTCATTCATGTGACATAATTACTATAAACTATCACAAGGTCGATAAATGGTAATATCATTTTCACTTATTCCTTAAACATTGTCACAAGTCGATGTATAATCTCTTTGTTTCAAAGCGAAACGTAGGATATTCACATCCATTGTGAATCTATTTTCCAAAGGAAACATATATTGCTTGTTTCCAACAAACAGATTCTCTTTTCTTAGACAGATCAAGTCATCCTCACAAATTTTTCCCCATCATATCAATCTTTGGTATTTCCGTGGTGAACTTTGCAATCACTTTGCATCACTTGCATCTTTGGTATCTTGGGTCCAAAATTTAAGATTTTGATATTTAAGTCTCTTCACACCCATTTAGACGAAGATATTCATCTTCATATCTCTGTAAAGAAACCTAAATAGGTATCTATCATACCCCAATTTTGACCTAATATACCACCTTACATTTGCATTATTGCATCACTAATAAATTATAATGTAATTAATCTGTGTAGCTCCATGTGTCAAAATTAGGGTTTCATCAATTTTCATCCGATTCAAGAGGCAATCAATTAGGGTTTGAGTTTAATTCACCTCAATTGATCTATCTTGATCAAACCATCAACCTCTGATCTTCAGATATCCAACTTTTTCTCATGGTCTATCGAGGATCGAACAATTAGGGTTTTTATCGAGGATAAGCAATCACTGATTTTCTGATCAATGAATGACTTTTTTGTCTGGAGATTGATCTTTATATCTTCAATACAACATCTTGACCTAATTTCTGGATTCAAAACATCACAAAAGTTCACAAAATTCATCAGTCAATTTCTGGATCATCTGATGAAATTTTATCTGCACTGAAAAGTTAAACTTTGACTTTTGGTCAACTTTTTTCAAGATAAAACTTTTTCCATCATCAAAATACTTCAAATAATCCATCATGATCATAAAAAATCAAGAAATTTGGAAAAGTCAACAAAAAGTCAAAAATTTCAACACTTAGAAAAATTTTCAAGTGTTAAAATTTCACATTTTTCCAAACTTCATGGCATTTTTTCACATAGTTCCATTTGGAATTAGAAAAGAAACTCAAAACATGAAAGTTGTATCCTTGAAACAAGCTTTCCAAATGTCCAAGAACTTGCAAATCCATGGTGTCTAGCTATACTTTTGATTTTGAAACATAGAGCTCCAAAACATGGATTTTCAAGTACAACTTTCAAAATTACAAGTCATTTTTGATTTTCTTTCTTTCTAGAAGCCATGCCACCCAGCCAAGAGGGATATAGAGCTGATAAAACAGATGGGAAGTAATTATGATGGGATAAGATCAAGTTGAATTATTTAACCATGGTTAAAAGGAAGCCTTTGCTTATGGCAAAATGACTTTCTTGCCTCTAAGGCAAGTTGTCCAAATCCAAGCCAATCTTTTGCTTGCCATTCTAAATCTTGACCTATAAATAGGTCATGTTTATTTGAAATACACCAAAGCTATGCCAAACAAGCTTTTCATTTCTTTCTTAAAATTCAAGTAATATAGTTCAATTTGAGAATTCTTGCATTTTTCAAAACTTATGAAAGAAACATGAGAGATTTGGTCTAATATGTCATAAACATCATTAGAATGGTTTGAAACTTAAAATCAATCTAAGAAACACTAAAACATATTTGCATTTCAAATTTCAAAGCTTGCAAAATCCTTTATCATTCAAACGATAATTGGCTCGAGCTAATCTTGTTTTTGACTCAAACATCATCAACATACTCCATATGGATGATGCAGATCATTAACCTTGACCAGTAATACCTGTAACATGAATTCGAGTTTCACTTTTGAAGCATATGTGGACTTGGTTGGAATGTTCTGTGTAAATTCAAAGTGAGTGTACCATCCTCACACGATCTTGAAGTCCGCTGAAGTAACAATCAATCATTAAAATGTACCGAAACACTCATTGAAGATTTCGATCTCGGCTTTCAGAGGTATGTAGCTCAACTTCGAACTCCTTGATTTCTTACTTCAGTTCAAAAGCTTTTGGCCGTTTTGTTTCGCACCATCATCGATCATTAACCCTCAATCAATTGCTTAATTCCATAACCATATACATTTATTTCAATTTGATTTTAAAGAATTAGGTTCTTCTGTTTTGAATTTAATCATGTTAAACCAAAATAAATGAAATTAAACCATCATCATGTTCCCGGTTAAATTTTCATCAAGTTTGATGTTTACATCGAGCAATTTCATTGAGAAACAAAGAAACCATGGTTGATTGAAGGATCGGAAGAAGAAGGTGATTGCGCTGCGATTTTTTCAAATTATAATATAGTTTAAATCATAACACGGATATTAACACGGATGTATTGCTAAGGCCACTTCTTAAGTCATTCCTTGCCACGCCTTGCCCAATGGTCCCGGGTTCTAGTAGCCTTGGGACCATTTTTGCCAAACTTTTTCATTTTTACTTCATATTTTTTTCAAACTTTGACTCTTTCAAAACCCAATCAAAACTCCTCATTTTGAGGTGATTTTTTGTACACTTGTCAATTAACATATCTATTTTATGATAGTGTCAAAAATTTTAAAAATACTTTCTATATTTTATTATATTTTATCGAAAGCGAAATTTATACTTTTTGAGTATTTTTTTTCAAAGTACTTTTTAAATTTTCAAGCCCGATTTTTTTTCCAAACTTTACAAGTATATTTCTTTTCAAAACACTTTCCAGATTTTTTTCAAAACTTTTCATCAAACTTATATCTTTTCCATGATCGATCCGATTGGATCGATAAAACCGAACTCGCTTTTTCTCGACTTTTAATCGATCGTGGCCTCTTTACGGTGTAAGTCCTAAAAATTTTTACGTATATACATATTTACTTGCACATATCTAATTCTTTTTATGTACATACCAATTTTTATTCGTACATAATACAGATACCTTTTGTAAATACTGGCATGTATAAACTTCGTCCGCGTTTGTTTTCGCTTTTCGCATAATAACTTAATACTATGGTATTAAAGGAGCATTATTCTTGAAACTGCTTTTAAACCAAAGGCCTCCTTATGGTGTAATTCCTAACCCTCCTATGTACATCCACATCTCTCTCTCGTATATAAATACTGCTCGTGTACATATTTATTTCTTTCTTGTACACCTTCAAACTTGTAAATAATCAAGTTACGCTGCTTTTAAATGTTCGCTTACACACACTTGTTTATATTTCCTTCATAAACTTTGTAAATAAACATCATGCATCTGTTTATATTTCTTCATAAATGTGAATAAACTTCATGCACTTGTTTATATAACTGCCTAGTTATAACATAACAACTAGTCTAACTAATAGGTTCCTACAAAGTGTTAGCCTCCTCTTGGGCTTTGTACAAGGTAACTCATTTCATCCGAGTTAGCCTCCTCTTAGGCTTCATATAAGAAAACTCATTCATCTCGAGTTTAGCCTCCGCTTAGGCTTCATATAAGACAACACTCCCTGGCCGAGTCAGCCTCCTCTGGGCTTCGCTAAAAGAACTCCCTATTGAGTTTAGTTTCTCTTAGGCATCAAACAAAGAAAGAGACCAGAAAATTCTTAATACCTTCTATTGGGCTTCCAATACAAAGAATCACCTGCTGCTAGGATAGAACCCAGAGAGTATAATTTCCTGTGAAATTGCTCTTAATCCTAAGAGGATGGTTTCCATGAAACCCTTTTAAAGCCAAAGCCAACCATACCATATAGCTCCTCTTGAGCTTCATACAAGGACTGATGACCCTAATGCCTCCCTTGGCTATAATACAAGGACCCATGGGCTTCTTAAAAGCCCCCTAATCCAATCAATTTCTCCCCGAGATTTAGACATTTATCATCTCTATGAAGAAAGTATCTTATCTATCCCATCACATACAATCAAAAACTTTTCAAACTCTTTTCTTTCAACAAAAACATCTCTTAATCAGAAGTGGTAACGCTGTACTCAAGCAAAACACCTAATGCTTAAAATTAAAAGATTCAATCATCTTTTCAAACATATTTCTTAAACTCGTAAGTGGTAACGCTTGTACACTCAAGCAAAACACCTATAACTTATCGATGAAAGATTTAATCAATCAAACTTTTCAAATGTATGTGATGAAATAGATTAGATACATTTTCATTAAGATGACATTTGTCTCAGGTTCTTACTAACATCCCTGCTTCCACTCTAGCATAAGTGGAACTACGATCGCTTCGACTTTCTCAACATCCTTTTGAGAATGAGGCACAAGGTCTCATCCTTATAGCAAACTTCTTTCTTCCCTCAAACCAAACAATCCATAGATCCCTTTAGATCCGAAAGCTACAAATGCTCGATTCCCATTAAGGGATATGTATGCAGATCCAAAGATCTTTATGTAGCACAATAACAAAACCTATGATCCCACATAATCTTCCTTCTTAAAACTAAAGGAGAAACTTTCCCAATCATAGAAATAGCAATTAACCCTTAACCCTAATCTCCCTAATCATAGAAATCTAAAGATAAATTATATATTTAGGGTGCTCCATCTATTCTTTATATAACAAACCCCTTACCCGAATTCCCAATGCGTTGTGTCTAGTTCACGCTTAGTCGTAATGCATATCATATCAATTGAGGGTATTAACGTTTTCCTTTTCATAATCATTTTTCTTGTGTTGAATAATAATAAAGCTTTGATGCTCATGGGCATCTTTATAAACAAATCAAAAGAGTAAATCGTTTTGCCATAGAATCAATTCATATTCGATTTTCCCTGGCCACTTTTTTAACGCTAACAAGTAAAACGTAGTGGAGAAGTTAGTTTTTGAAATTGCACAACTAATTAAATAGACCAATTTACGTGTAAATTGAACTCGATTGTGTTTTAGATAATTTAAGACATATATGAACTACCCGATTGATAAGATGGTTATAATTGATGCCTGTGATTAAGAATCTGTTTCCGCGACGATTGTTGGTGTTCTTTGGCTATTTTTCTATTTCTAGAAATTAG